>OY997595.1:62383878-62865135 GCA_963921825.1 Erodium maritimum | reverse complement strand
AGACTCAAATTTTTGAACCGGAAAGAAAAGCATGGCAGCCAAACAAGCTTACCACCAGGACACACCAGAAACAACCCAACCAAACTGTCCCACATAGGCGAATTTTACAAGACTCTTACCAAAGATGATATGAACAACATTAAGAACACTAGTGCCAACAAGGGCAACCGAGGCTAGATCCGAATCAAAACAATCTAACCAGTTACAAAGGTCTCAAACCTAAATACAAACATGAAGCAACCTTGACTAACCCAACAAGGGGTGAACAACTAATACCATAAACAAAACCCTACAAGGGGTAAAAAACAAAAAAACAAACAGGATTAGTGGTCAAGAACCTAGATACTACAATACGCACAACACCAAACACCAGTCCAGATACCCTCAAAGACACCAACTCAGAGCAATCCGGAGCACCAAAGAAAAGTGGAAGGGGAAGATCTAGTCCCCCAAGCCCAACCCATAAATTCCAATACCACCAGATCTCGCACACTAGGCACAACGGCCAAAACAAACCCGTCGCGGCCAACACCGGCGATTGAGCCCTGAATCACTCGCAGTAACACACATGCGGGACCAGAAAGGGAGATGAAAGTGGAAATTTGAGATTAAAGGAAGCTAAGGGGAACCAGATCTGACCTGGGAGCGAGGGAAGGCGGGTCGGTTTGAAAGACGACAGACCTTACCAGAAACATCGGCGGCGATAGAGGAGGAGGCCGAGAGCTGCGGTAAGCGGCTACCAGAACCAGATCTAGACTCGAGAAAATCCTTTGAAGTCTGACAACACCGATAAAAAACGTCCCACAGAGGTTAAACAACCATAGCCGAGAGAGATCCCATCGCTGCCAAAACTGGGTGCAGATCTAGCCAAAAAATCGGAGAGAGATAGAGGCAACCACCAGAACTGCAAGAGTGCAAATCAAGAGAATCCCGCCGGAGACGATGAAGCAGAGCACCGGAGAATAAATCAGAGCGGTCGTATCTGGGCCGAAAAGAACAAAAAGCGAACGAAAAAGAGGCGAGGTGGCTAAGTACCAGCAATCTCGAGCAAAACCCCCTCCACCAACAGATCTGGCTCCACAAGTCCAGATCTAACCAAAGAGCTTCACCCTCGGTGTCGAACCTGACACCAAACCACCGGAAAAACGTCGGGAACAACTACAACACAGAAGCAAACATAGGGAGATGAGGGTAGCTTCGGAACCATTGGAGGCCAAATCTGAGGTATCAAGGTTTCGAGGCGAGAAGCCAAAAAGCCACGAAGGAGAGGGGAAGGAAGGACAAAAAGGAGAAAAGGTAGCAAACGAAGCAAACGGACAACCACCGGTAACTTTCTGACAACTAGTGTTGCTTAGAAGAGTCACTGGCGGCCGAAACTAGGGTTGGAAGGGTGGGGACTTTAAAGAGAAGGGTGAGAGGCAGTTTAGAGAGAGAAGAAGTAACTACATACATTCCTAAATGCAAAAACCCTAAACCCTACTACTTTGTGGTGGCTCCAACAACTACATATATCTACATAAAAGTCCAACCTATAAACTTTTTTTTTGATAGGCGATGATATTATTATTATAGGAATCCAAGGTGGATTCCTGAAAAAGAAAGACACCTTGCAAGGTTACACCAAAAAACCCCGAAAGGTTACATCAAATAAACCTCGAAAGGTTACCCGAAAAGAAAACTGCACCAAGAAAAAAGATTAAAGCCAATGAAAAAAACATGTCACCCCTCGACCAAGCAACCTACTCCGTCTCAGCAACAGACACGATCTTGGAGCCACATTCCATAGCTTAGTGCTCGATTGAGTTGTGCTCTTGAAAACAACACTAAAACTCTGTAGACACATGTGCCATCAGTTAACATAGCATACTTTCAACCAAACTGAACTTCTCAACAAGTCTGCCACCAAAGCCCAATTCCCGCAAGCACACCAAAACGACCCTAGCATCACAGAAAATACTGACCACCATGAGAAAATATAACCCCGAACTTAAAGGAGGCATATCTTCCCTTTTCGTTTACTGTAACAACACCATAACCGGGTTTTGCATAGCCAGCGCCACCCTAATGCTCCGTCTCTTTTGGACGGCCTTCAACCCCTTCACGTTCCAGGAGATGAATTTCACCATAATTTTACACTAAAAAGGTAAGGAAGTGGGTAGAGAGCTTCCCTCTTCTACCTCTTCATCAGTGCAAAATTCCTCAGTCTTCCTGATACATAGGATCAACTGAATCCCCAAGCTCAAAGTCTAAAGCCTCTATCTGTTCTGCAGCATCAGGATTAACAACCATGGCTTTCTGACTAGCTTTGAGGAGTTTCCATCTTTTGTCACGATCAGCATACTCCTTACTCAAGGAGCATTTCCTTGCAACATATGAGCGATACACATAATTAGGTTTACCTGAGTTAAGCAGGGTTTGACTAACAGAATACCCGACCCGATTTGCCTGAGGCCCACACATAAGGCTCGATGGGCTCGAACTACTCTGACTCCGGGAGTCCACGACCTTGCTGCCCGAGGGAGATGACAAACATAACTTTCCCTTATGTTTCAACAGATTGGCCGGCGGAGGGAACTGGACTCTGTCATTCAGACCCAGAGGTTCCATGGACTCCAAAGAATGACCTTTCAACTCGGGAGCAGACCCACAAACTGGGATATCTAAGGTTCTGCAAGCTTCAATGGGGTACTTTTTACCATCCAATAATAAAATTCGATCCAAAGCATGCTCATGAGATTTCAATTTCAGCAGGAAATAATTGCAATCTAGTAGCACTGAGGTCTCATCACGCAGAGACAGAATAAAAGTTCCCATAGAATTTCCCAAATCTCTGAACGTCGACATACACCAACCGGATACAGGGATACCTGCTACCTTCACCCAGGAAAAAAAACCCTCTATGTTAAGCCACTCCTTAGTCTTGTCAAACAGAAGGAACGAAGTGGAGCCCCAATTCCATTTTGAATTCAATACGCTTGAAAGCGTGCCCTGGTCCGAAGATAGTAACAAAAAAATTCTGTTGCCCAAGTAACGAAACTGTAAATCCAATGGCTCTTCAGAATTGATACGATTCCGTAACTCAGAAATAGAGAAATCATCTCTCGCCACTCCTAATAAACTAGCTTCAGACCAAGGTGAAAGGTAACTGGAGGTAGTACCTGTAACCTCTGTTTTAAGTTCAGAGGTCTCCACTGGATTAAATTGAACATTGTTAATGTTGCTTTTTGGCATCCAAACCTGCTTTACCAAAGGCTTCCCCAACCTGTTGCTCAGACTCTCCGGCCACGCAAAAGCCATAAAAATCTTGTGTTCATTCCAAATAGTCCCATTACAGGCCTTAACTAACAATTTCCCTTCAGCCTTTGATCTAACCGATACAAACCTGAAGAAGCGACCCCCAACATTTTGCCTTTTGCATACGAAAACTTTGAGCACTGGTATGAATTGATCTAACCATGCCCTCAGCTTCACACAGTTTGAATCAGGAGGAAGATTGCAAATAAACAGCTTACACAGCTCACTAGAATCAGTCGAGGAAATAATCGGGTCTCTGGAGTCTCTGAACGAGCTATGAATTGGAGTTGGTGCAGACTCGATAACAGGATTCCCTATAGTTTTTTCACCTCTGTTGATCGAGCTAATTAGCGGCACCTGAGCAGATTCCTCCAGGCGACAGATCACCGAGGCGAGTTTGGGTACTCGGAATAGTTTGCCTTCGATCATTCTCTCATGGTACTCAGAACCCATTGTTGTTCCCGAATTCTTTGAAGCCGTCTCAGAGCCCATAGCCAACCCCAAATTCTTTGCAGCCGTCTGCTTTCATTTGCGCGCAGAGTTAGGTATCCACAATATCGAGTCATTTAGCAGCATAGCAGAATTGTTTCACTAATTAGTCCTGCAACACATCAAAGCACAAACGCCACAAAGGACCGGGTACTGTAAACAAAACACCTCCGGAAACGAAGACAAATCACCTCCGGGAAAGAGGCGCGACGGCGGTCCTCACTATCAGCTCCGGCCCACTACTATCTCTGCTCTCTGTGCCGACGGTGACCGTGACGACTGGTTCAATCTCCCGAGGACGAGACGTACGCCGGAGATGGAGTCCGGCCGGAACAAAACAGAGGACCGAGGCTCAGTGCAGTCCCGACGCTTCACCGGCCCAACAACATCCCTGCGACAGAGGCCGACCCCCCACACACGGCCACTGAGAAACGCCTCGCACGCCGCCTGCGATGGCGACGGCGGCTACAGGTTTCAAAAAGAAACCTAACTAGCGCGTGGGGCGCGTTCCAAAAAACGGGCCTATAAACTTATCTACACATAGAAGAGGGAAAGAAGAGTATCAAGGTACCTAAGTCGTGGTTGTGTGGGTATCTCGGGTTCGAGGCGATGACTACTCTTGTTTTTCCACGGCGTCAGGGATGATGATAAAGACTGGTATGTTTCTCGGGGAACTAATGCTAGAACTTCTCTTAGAGGGTAATGGAGACTTTGATGAAGAAAAATTCGAAGAGAAGAGGCGTCTGGTGGTGGTGATAAAATTTTAGAATTTCGATCAAAGTTGAAGGATTGGATAAGGAGAGAAGTGTTAAGTTTTGATTATTTTATGTAAGGATACAATAGTCATTTAAGGGAAAAGTGTTGAGTTCCAATAAGGATACAATAGTCATTTCGCTGATTAAGGAACTTGAAAGAAAAGGAAAAAAGCTGAAAATATAGAGGCTAGTGAGCAAAAGTGATTTCAAACGAAAGTCATTCTCAAAATTTCACCTACAAAAATAGAAAGCATGAAAATAGTGTATAGATTAAGACTGCCTCACCTCGATTTTCTTTTGATGTGGGTTGCATTGAGCCATATATATTTATCGGTCAAATATTGATGTCGTGAGTGAGAAACTGATTTTGTAAAAATGTCCGCAACATTGAGATGCGAAGGTACACAAGAGAGGGAGGGAGTGTGTGACATCATATGCATCATCGATACGAAGTGACCTCATTGGTCTGTCGATTTAAAAGCTCCTTGGGGTCACCAGATCATCGATGTGATGGTGTCTCTGGAAAATTTTCCGACTCGGATAAGGTGGCCGACTCGAAGAGTGCCCCTCAGCTCCCTCATATCGATCTCCGAAAGCTCTTAATCAACAAATTTTCGTCCTTGGTCAAGGAACTATGGCTATATTGTCTTTTTGGGGCCGCTGGGGGGTGTTGAAGGGATATCTCTATGTAAACGACCAAATCCGACCACTTTGGAGGAGGATTCTCAGTTGATGAACGACGCTCTCAATGACAAGAGATTTTTTTATCAACGTCTTATGTTGGCGCATGCCTAGTTTGAGCTTGTTGGTTCGAAACTAGGACTTTGGACAAACAAGTCGAGTCATCCACGTGTTTACCCTTTAACGATATCCACATGAGTGAGATGAATCTAGAACTTAAGCTTGCTAGTAACCTTAAACGATTTCACTCTTGCTCTATACGGGTAGGGGTCAAATCCTATATTTATAAGGCTTAGTTTACAATAAACCAATTCCAATTAGAATAGGAAACTTACCAAAATGAGGTGTCTTGTTTCCTTAATTCTAGTCAAAATAGAATTTCCTTTTGTGTCTAAACATTCTAGAACAATGCATTTTCTTTCTTATAATATAATAAATAAAACACACCACAAATAATATATACGTATAGGTTGTCCGAAACCACTATTGCCTAATATGTGTGTTTGGCCAAGCCCATATAGTTATATGTATTGGGCCTTTAATTGTTCTATTTAATTATTATGCAAGACAATAACTAAATACGAATAATGACTTCATCATATGATCAATTAATTAAATAAATGGGCTTCGCAATATCAAATTTGACTTTATCTATTTATTTAAGTCGAACCAATAACGTTTATTTTGTTGTGGTATTTACTCTATTGTGTGTGACCATTTAGGATTTATATAATATTTGCAATAAGATCAAAATTAACATTTCATCTACAAGTTATGGGTAATTTCTAGCAAGGCCCATAACTATCCAAGTTATACGAAGTCTTGACTTTATCCATCTCAGATTCTATTACCATAAGTGATCTCATCCTCTTTTCGTTTGGTGATTGTCATGACTGAACAAAAATGCATATCATCATCATCCTTTTTTCTAATTCAGTCAACATATTCTCTTGATCTCGAGTTCAGATTGTAGGTGCCAAATCACAAGGATGATCATGCTTCTTTTATAATCCCCCACTCATCAAGAGGAGCCCTTATGACATCTGACTTGTATAAACATAAGTGACAAGTCTCTATGACCATCACCCATATACGTCATATGTGTGTATTCACATCTGAGCATAACTCTAATAACTATCTTGTTAGGAATAGTGCTTTGTTATGTCAACACATGAATCAACACATATAGATAGTATGGTGGTGTCATGGTCGTAGGACTAAGATCTAATTTAGTTGTTTAGAATTACTCATAGTATATGAAGTATTCTCAAGGGGGTTCATCCAATATCAAACTCTTTAACATATCTGTGACATTGACTTATATCTCTAAATGCATGATCAGTAAGACATGATCCTCCAATCTATAGTCATAATAGCTCTAACTATAGGTTTAGGCTAGGGACGAATTAATAGACCGACTCATTTGTTTCTAAGAGTTATACTATTGGGAAACAACGCCCAATACTTTAGAAATAATATTATATATAGTTTAGTCAACATTACAACTTAATGATAACAAAACGTTTGTCAACTTTTATTAACTCACAAATACATTGTAGTATGCCAATGTGGATTGTCCTAGTGAAAAAAACAACATTGGACGCCATCTCCCATGATATCAAAGCCCATAAGATGGTCGATTCCAACATTATGCGCTTTAGCGATGCAATGAAGGCGTTTCCGCCAAACGATCCACACTCGTTGACCAAGAAACACGTGGTATGATTTACACAATTTATTTATTCCATTTAAAAAATTAATTATTTTGTTTCAATAATAGTTTGTTTTTTAATTTTCCCGTCCATCTCAGCTTTTGTTTCAAAAGGGCCGGGATGAGTACGTCGCGACCCTAGTTACAACACAAGAGTTTGGATGCAAGGAAACGTCTTCCCTGTTTATGGAAAGGGAGCGTGATCTCAAGAAGATTCAAGAGATCGTCTCCTTGGTCGGCGGTCCTAAATGATAAAAGTGCTGGCGGGAATCGTGAAGAAATTCAAGCTCCCGACAGCAATGAGTCGTACCTCTTCCTCCACTGTGTCCTTCGAATCCTCTCAGAAAGTGGAGGAGCTCACCTATCGTATGGAGGAGTAGCAGGAATCGCTAGTTGAGAAGAGGCGGGCAAGGAGGCGATGACGACCCAAATCTCCCAAGACAAGGAGTGGGAGGACTTGGTGGGGTCGGGCGCCTTTCACTCCTCGTTATTAGGTTTGTTTCTTACCTGTATGAAGGAGACATAAATTTTGAAACTACTTCCAAATATAATGTTTATTTTTGTTGAATGTTATATTATAACTTCAAACTTCTAGTTCGAATTTGAGTAAGTTGAGAGGTTAGACTATTATTTGGGTGCATGGTTTTTTGAAATAGATCGTTTTGTAGGTAATGTACATTTGAGTGTGCGATTTTCAAATATATTTTTTCGATTTTGGGACTAAACTGAACTGGCGGAAGTAAAAAAAACTATCAGTGATGAAGGTTAGTTTTTTCAATATTGTTTTTTCTTGAAGAGGTAGGTGATAAACAAAGTTGCCGACGTTTTAAAAATGTCGATGTAGAAAAACTTAACCGACAGATTTATGATCGTGGGTAAAATAATACATTAACGACGTTTCTGAAACGTCGGTAAAGCTGTTCTTTCCGACGTATGGAGATAGTTGTTAAAGTTATTCATTACCGATGTGTCTTTGAATAACTTCAGTGACATATGGTGGAGGTCTATCATTCTGTGGGCTATGAAAAAAATAGATGTTCCAAGACCGATGAAATTTAACCGACAGACTGACCATCAGTAAAACTTATCATCGACAAGCTTGAAACTTTATGTTGTAGTTGGTTCTCCCATCTTTCAATTTTCTCAAATCTCTATTGTACTGGTCAAAACTAGTAACCGTCCTGCAAAAATCTAGCATGAATTTGTTGTTTCTTGTAAAAGTTCATTGCAACCCAAAAACTAAGCTAATAGGCGGAGACATCAATATATTTATATAGTTGTCAATGCATCCACACACTTCCGATGTGAGACACACTTTAACACTCTCCCTCACATGCGGGCCTCGCATGTGGCATATTTAGGTATCGGGGGGGGGGGGGGGGGGGGGGGTTCCTTAATACAGGGCCAAACTAGTTCTGATACCATTTCAAAGGTCATTCTAACCCGAAAACTCAAACTGATAGGTGGAGGCATCAATATGTTTATCACGTGGTCAATGCATCCACACACTATCGATGTGAGACACACACTTTAACATTTTTGGTGTCGATGTCGGTGGATGTTTTGGAGGAACCAGAGGTTCTTATCTGGTGGAAAAAAATCATCGTCGATTCTTGTTAAACGACCGATACTAATCTCTTGTAGAAATCAATAAATTGATGCAAATAGTCAGAGAGAGATAAAACTTAAGGTTTTGGCCTATTCGGGAGATGCAACTTTAAATTGTATCTGCCTAAGTCCCGGCTAAAACGATGCAAGGAAAACTCTGGGTCTTCCAAGCGATTAAAGCGACATAGAATTTTCATTAAGGATAATTCTATCACACTCCCAAGCGATCCCCTGTAACTGTGAGATTCCAAAATTACTTTTAAGCATTTTTTTTCTTATTGTTACTCTGGAGTTTCGTTTATCTCAATTTAGTACCCACCGTTTGTTTACAACAATTTGTGGACGGAGTTTAAGCTTTTTTTATTTTCTTCTCGCTACCATGAAGTTTCGTTTGTCTCGATTTAATATCTACCGTCTGTTACCAACAATTTTTGGACGAAGCTTTTGGTCAAAAAACTAACGGAAACAGACGATGGATATTAAATTAAGACAAACGAAACTCAAAAATAACGAAAAGGAAAAAAAGACTTTGAATAGTAATTTTAGAATCTTATAATTACATGAGATGAAACTATCCCGTTTGATTACGTCGTTCTGATAACCATTATTGTGCCGTATAAGGCTCTGTCCTTCTGGGGGTGATTAAAAAATAATCGATTTTTAAATAATATATTTTTCTGATGTATTTCTAATACAGTGCAAACAAATTACTTTTGAAATATGTCTTTAAAGCAAAATAAACTATACGCAGCAGTTGCGTCTCTCTAATAAGGTTTGAGACCTATCAACCCTAGTCTTCCTCCATGATGTCGCCGCCTTCCTCCATGAAGCCGCCGTCATGCTCTAGGGCGCCACCGGGAGTTTGAGCATCCATTGCTCTTGTCCTGGAAGCTCTAGCCGGATCTCGAGCACCGGCGACTACACCGCAACCCGTTGTTGTAGCAGTCGTCGTGGACCCTGCAAGCGAAGGAAAAGTTCTCCCTCGTGCCACAGTCTCGGTTCCGGCCCCTCTCCGCGATCCCGTTCTAGGGTTCCAGCCTCTCTCCGTCGCGCCTCACCGCGGCGTAGGTTCAGTCTCCTCTCCCGGCGTTGGTCCGGTCTCCTCTTCCGGCGTAGGTTCAGTCTCCTCTCCCGGCGTTGGTTCGGTCTCCTTTCCCGGCGTATGTTCGGTCTCCTTCCTCCGCCGTCTCCACGACTGCCAGTGAAGCCGTCGTCACTGTATCCACCTCCTTGGCCTCCACCGAGGCCTTTCTCTTGATCTCTACCCTAGTTCTGGGGTAAAATGATCACCTGGTCGCCTGTTTCTCCAATTCGGATCCTCGCCCATGACCTTGCTCTGGGTTTCCTATTGGGCAGAGCAGGGGTTGCAGGACATCAGTGTCCGTCTCGGGTCTCTCCTCCATCTCTACAAGCGCCAGTCACTGCTGCAAATAAGTACTTGGGTGACGGATTGGATCCGTCACCTAAGAGGACGTATCCGTCACCCAAGTTCTTAGGTGACGGATGCATCCGTCGGCCAAGTCTCGTCGGCCAATGGATGCGTACATCCGTCGGTAGGGTAAAAACTTAGGTGACGGATCCAATCCGTCACCCAAGGTTTTCACTCTAGCCACGGATCCAATCCGTCAGCCAAGTGTATCCGTCACCCAAGGTTTTCACTCTAGCCACGGATCCAATCCGTCACCCAAGTGTATCCGTCACCCAAGTGCAGTAATAGATTAATTAAACAAAATCAATCTAACCAGAACTGCCCGACCCGCCACGTCACTGCCGACCCGCCACGCGCGTCTGCCACGTCACCGCCCAACACACGCGCGTCCAGACCCGCCCGACCCGCCTCGTCGCTCCGCCAGCCCGCACGCACGCAATGGGATTCGAACCACTGACCTCATGGCCTTTGGTGTTGTGCCTTTTACCAACTCAACTAGAGAGTTTTTGTGTTATATGTATGTTTAAAATATATATATATATATATACACTATTTAACTGATTATTTATAGCTTTATATAATTAAATTAAATAGATTTATATAATTAAATTAAATAGTTTTTGTTATCAACGTACCTAGTACATATTGTCAACTTTTTATTTATAGCAAGTTAATTTTTTCATGTGCGCTACATTGTTTATATTTATATAAGGATAAATTACAAATATTTACCCTTAACTTATCACGTTTATCTGATACATATCCATAACTTTTTTTTAACTGATACCTACCCAGATGTTTAGGTATATGACAAATAGACCCCTTTTCTCTGTTAATTTTTTTCTAAAATGACGAAAACACCCTTAATGATTTTTTAAATATTCTTTTTATAAATAAAACTGAAGTGATTTAGTAAGTAAATATATATATATATAAGTGATTTTTTAAATAATTTTTTTAAAACAATTATTGAAGTGTGGTTGAGGGTATTTTCGTCATTTTAGAAAAAAGTTAACAGAAAAATGGCATATTTGTCATATAACTACACATCGGGATAGGTATCAGTTAAAAAAGTTAGGGGTAGGTAATTTACCCTTTATATAATACTAAGACAAGGATAACACAAATTTTCTTGATCGTTTTCTCGATTCGAAGTACAAAATATTGTTTCTTTTGTGATCAAATACATTATATAACTTTTTTTACAACAATATCAATCTACTGATTATAAACTTGTGAATTATGGACATCGGTCGTTCAATGTCGGGTTTCAATTTGATGCCCAAGTTCAAAGATAAAATTAAAATAGTGGAAATAATTAAATATATATATATATATATATATATATATATATATATATATATATATCTATATATATATATATTGAACAATGGATATATGCATCCGTCGATGAAAAAGCTGGCTGATGGATATATGCATCCATCGGCCAGCAGAAGTTGACTTACATTGACCAAAACCCCAAAACCCGTCATTTTTCCCGACTATCGTAGTATTGATAATTGAACGATATAAGTACTTAGCATGCCTCATATACAACATAAGATCGTATAGTACTCATACATATCACATACAAAAAATGAACAAGACAAAGTCATACTTTATACTACCGTAAGGCTAAATATGTTCATGCACATAGTGGAATTGACGATTTCAATCAATACGTGTCGGTCTCTCGCATATTATATAATCAAGAACGCTCATCTCGTATGTACTATCCAAACTAGTGTACGTATGTAAAAAAAACTATCATCGAACGGTTAATTCATCTTGAATATTGTGGTCAATTTTTTTTTTGTAAAATAGTCAACCCTCTTGGGTGACGGATAGAGCCCACTTGGGTGACGGATAGAGCATGCTGGCTAAAGTTTTCTCATTTGGCTGACGGATCCAGCATGCGTGGCTTAACTTTTCTCACTTGGGTGACGGATCCAGCATGCGTGGCTAAAGTTTTCTCACTTCGGTGACGGATAGTAGTTACCTTATCTCACTTGGTGACGGATCCAGCTATGCGTCGGCCAGGTTTGTCACTTGGCTGACGGATTGCTGTATCCGTGACTAGAGTGCGAAAACTTAGGTGACAGATCCATTTTATCTGTAACCCAAGTGGATTTCTGCAGTAGTGAGTGAAGCCGCCATCATTGTTTCCGTCTCTACGGCCTCCTCCTCGATCTATAATCGATTAGTTCTGGTTTATTTTATTGTCTATGTTATGTTTTGCAGGGTTACTATTCAAAGAGCGACGATTCAGGACTTATCCCCATAGGGTCAAGGAATTTCACCAAAAGGAATCCCTGATTCACATCTATCATCGTCACACTGACGAACACAGGTTCGGTATTACATCAGCAGAAGTGTGTCACCTTCGGGGGACCTAACGGTATACATGCCCTACTTTGAGCGGTGTTCGTCAGTCTATCCTAATTAGCAATGTTATTCAATATCCTGTAATTTCATTAATTTTTGTCTTAGTTATCCTTAATGGCGCTCCGTTCAAAAACGTCCTAGACATTTACGTAGTTACAAAGTTATTATGGTTGTCCCGTCAAGACCTTCAAACATATACTAGCTCTTTTTAAAAGAATAAAAGTTGCACTTGCTCAAAAAAAAAATACTTTTGAAATATTATATTGCAAACAAATCCCCATCGCAATATTCTGCCCTACTTTGTTGATTGAGTCAAACGAATGGTGGACGGTGGGGCTAACCAACACAAACAATAGTACAGCAATTATAATGTTGTTTTTAGATTCTAGTGTTTGATTATTCTAATATCTTCAGTTTTAGTCCAAATTATCTTTCGGTGTACGATATTATTTCAAGTATGTACCATGTGTTTTATTATAACAACATTTTTTTGAGCGAAATGCGCAATTTATTAATTTAAATCAAGTACATCTGAGTGCATCAGGAATAACTCTCTGATCACGAAGACCAAGAACAGACAAAACAGAATGGTGTTGCAGTTCTTTTCATATTATAACCGTCACTGACGGTATTGGATGGGCCAGCTATCACTGAGCTGGGATGCCTCATGGGTCGCGTCAAAAGACGCGGAGGGGGAATGAGATACCGGAGATCCTGAGGGACCTCGACTGTCACGCCCCAAATCCGGTTCTTGCCCGGACTCGAGGCATGACTAGGATAAAATGGTTAAAAGGCAATAACTCAACAATAAACTTCCTGAAAATCTCCGATATAAAACTCAAATTCACATAACTCAATTTAAAAACATAAATAACCCTCCAGGGGTGTAATAATAATCCTACAACAAGGTTTGTTCAAAACTGAAATGAAATGAAAACGAAGTCTCTACAGGACACCCACACCAAGATGCTCCCGAGCCTCTACTCCTCAAACAAGCCTGTAATCACAACAATAAACTCATAGGGGTGAGCTTGCGCTCAGTAGGGAAAATACATAACAAGGTGGACTTTAAACTCAATAATTTCATCAGCAAAGTCAACAAGATAAATCTTAACAATCACAGACAATAGGTAAACCGATCAATGCCGTGGCACGAGAAGTCACCACCCTCCGATCCACATATGATGTGTCCTCTTGGATTTTCCCTCCAATCCAGAGGAGACGCATATCATTGAGACTATCGGAAACACCCTTCAGGGCACATATCGTCGGAAGTCTCAGAAACGTCTCCAAAGGATTTTAGGTCCTCGGGAACCAAGGTACTACTCCCATAGGAAGCATACACTTGGGCAATTCAATAATAATCCAATAATAATTGAGTAACACACTCAAACCGAAACACGAAGGAATAAATTCCCAACAAACACCACTTCACCATCACACGTAGCTCACGCATCACCTTTTCACCACAACACACAGCACACGAATCACAAGGTCACAACACACGAATAACACAATCATAACTTACCGTTCACTTACCAGTCACGACCCATCGGGGCATCGATCACCTGATTGCACCGCTCGGTACAACCAGTCATACTCGATGCTCCAAACAACCATTTAAGGAAATACAGCCAACAGTCAAATACGAGTTCAATCAACCAATCATGAAAACCTTCAAACGAGCATTCAAATATGCAATTCTACTAGTTCCATTAGACTCTTTAGCCTATCCACTAAGCAACCAAACAACCAAGCATGTGATCCTAACACGCAACTAATCCGAGGGCTTTGCCAAGGCCGCTCTACCAGTAAAACAATTCCCAAGTATTGAAAGTGAGTTACACTAGTGATTGGCATCCTAATCATTCACCACTAGACACTTCCGGTTATTAGTAATTGAAAGACAATTATTCTAGTTATTCGCATCCTATAGGCATTTCTAGGACCTTTCCGATTTTATTAGCCTAACATGCATACTAAGCATTTAAACGAGAGGTTAAGACTTTCCCTACCTCAAGGTCTTCCTCTCAACACTCTGATGATAAGCCCGGTGGTCACCACTCCGTTCTTCACCCGGGTCCCGGCGTGATCTTTGCTCCTCTAACTTGCGTCCACGTTCTTCCTTCTTTCCTAGCTTGGTCCCACGGTTTTGAACCACAAAAGACCACAAATTAGTTTCCTCAACAAAGTGTTCTTCTCCTCAAAACACATAACAATGCTCAGAAATGGATCAAGGTTTGAAGAGGAAGTGTGAGAATCAAATTGAGCTAAAAGGAAGGGTTTTGGGCTCTGGGGGTCAGATCCGGAATGCCATACGGACCGTGTGGCTAGCCGTGCCGGAACATGACACGGACCATGTCACAGGTCGGCCCGGAAGCCAGCGCGGAACGCGTCACAGACCGGCCCGGAGAGCGACACGGACCGTGTCAGGTACCGTGCCGGACTCCTGTCCGTTCCGTGCCGTGTGCCGTGCCAGTACCAGGCCCGTTCCGTGCGGCATACCGTGCCGGCACCTGGCCCGGTCCGAGTCAGCTTCCGTATCAGACCTGACCAGCTCCTTCCCCTTTCTTCCCCAACTCGAATTTCACGAAAATCTCAACACAAACCCCATTTCTAAGCTCTCTTAGCTCCAAAATGTTCAACCAAAGATACCCAACAACCACACCCTCAATGGGTTCATCAAACTTCAACCAAAAACACAATCCAACAACCTACTTCACTACTTCTTCTCCAAGCAACAATCAATTAAGCAAGTTCTTCAACTTTTAAGCCAAGACCCACAAAACCCAAAGATTGGAAGTGGAAGAAATGGAGAGTTGAGAGTATCTTTACCTCTAGATAGTTGAGATGGAGAAGATGAAGTGAAAATGAAGGCAAAAGGACCAAGAACAAGCTCCAAAATCCAAGCTTTCTTCTCTATCTTCTTCCTCAAGAAATGAGCTCCTCTCCTCCTCTCTCCTTGTGATTTTCGGCTGCAACAAGAGGAAATAAGCTGAATTGTTGCTCCCTTTCCTTTAAATGACCTAAAATGTCAATTTACTCAAAAGCCCTTAAGGTCTTATCCCTTTAAAGGTAACTTAGGAGGGTATGAGGGTCATTTGAAGCCTCATTTTCATCCTCCAAGCCAAGCATGACAAGTGTCATGTGTGGTCACTCCTACGTAATTAAATTCCAGCTTTCCAAGATTTTATCGAAAAACATCCGATAATAAGCCCAAGTTTGACCGACGGTTGACTTTAACAATATTACAGTCAAACTGAAGGAAACGGCCCAACTAAGCTAACCGTGATAATGGCTAAGCTTTTTGGGCCCTGGAAAGGTCCCGAATGACTTTCCGAGTCATCGGTTAACTTTTCCGGCCGAAAGTCAAACTTAGTTAGGATTCACCGGTTCTACCGGGATCGACCGGGGGCGGGTCTTACATCGACGACGATGGTGAAGGGGGAGGCAACACATCGTACATGGACCCCTCCTAGAGCCAGTCTCTGATGCACGGTGTACCACTCATTCCTCCTAGCGGGGCTGCTTCCCCGCACTAACCTGCTCTTCCCGAGGTGCTCCAGCAGCTGACCTCTTGCTTGTTCCAGTTCCCTCTCCATTCACCTCAGGGGGTACCGAGGGCCCACCAGTAATGGGCTAACGAGACCCACCATTAGTGGGTCGGGAGGGCCCACCACTAATGGGCTGTAGATGCGCATCAGTTTTAGGCTGCAGATGCTCATCAGTCTTGGGCTGTAGAAACCCAAAAGCAAACCCTAGATGAGGTTTCCTTGGAACACACGAAACCAAGGAGACCGTCGCACGATGCTTCGACAACGGTGACCACGGTGTTTGTAATAGTCGATGAGGTGGTGGAAGGAGACCTGGCCCTATATCCTACATGCGCGACCCGTCCTGGATCATAGGATGTGGAGGAGCCTGAATCAAGGGGATTGGTGGGAGGGCCCGCTGGATTCAGGTGTCCCCGGAGGACGGCGGTGAGGGAGTAGGTCGATGGGGGTCCGCCACTAGGTTTTGCATGGGGAGAGAAGAGCTCGTCGGGAACGTCGAAGAAGTAGAAAGAACCTGGGCATTCCTTTGAGAAGGACGAGAGGGGGCAGAGGCGGGAGGAGTACGCTAGGGTAGCTTGTCTCGCAGAGAGGGGAGATCCTCTAATCCTGGCCTAGCAGCCACAGGAGAGGCAGGGGAACGGGGAGAACGCCATGGAAGCGGAAACGAAGGGCCGAAACTACGCCGGGAGGTGTGGAGAATGGGTTGGCGTGAGGCGCGGCAAGGCGGCGCTGAAACCCTAGCAGAGCTCTTCATTAATAAAATTCTATATCTTTATTATAACAACATTAATAACAACTGTCTATAAATATACATACAATAATAATTAACTTAACGTGGAAGCAAGAGTTTTCAACCCTAACCGTCACAAGACACCGTTTCTATCCACGATGATTTTGTTGTAAAAGTCCTCCATCATCAAGAGACTATTTGTGATTCTCTTCTTTGAAATTTTGGTGTTGTTCTCCTCAGCGCCTCCACATCTCGACGATGCTGCGACGGGAGGATGGTGCACGTTCCGCGACGATCTGTGCCTCCATGCCGCGGTGGATTTTTTCCTGTGCAACGTTGGGGTTGATCTCCTCCGCGACGATCTACTGTAGTGGTGATTTTCCTCTCCGTGTCACCTGTCAAAGAGCACACATAATCACATAGGGAGAGGCTTTCGTTGACCCAACAACCAGAATAATCAGGCGAGGTCTGCTTTATAGCCTCGTCATGTCCAATAAGGCAACTATGGTGAAGCAGGACGCTAGGGAAGAGAAACGTTCCGCCCCATCATGATTGGCTACTGTTGATCGTTCTCTTCCACCATATCACGTGATCCTTCCCATATCACGCACGTCTCCCCGACACCTTGAGATCCTGGCTGACAGATCCACGAATTTTCAGACTATGATGTATGAACTCACGTCGAGCCGGATATGGTTTTTTGGTCAAGTATAGGTCGTATTTTTTAGTATTGTCGTATGAGTCTTAATTTTTTATTCTTAGTTTTTGTTTGCGTCAGTCTTTCATGTGTCAAAACAAGTGTTTGATCACTCAAAAAACCCAACTATACCTTCGGTTTCATCGAAATATTAATTGTAGTCAATCTTTAGATATACCCTTCTCCCCCTACTTCTCGTTATATTTAATATTTTCTTGTGAATAAAACTCGTTCTTATGTTAAAAAAAAAAAAGTGAACGCGGAAGCTTGCGAGAATCAAAACATATTATAAACAAAAAGTTCAAAGTTAAATATGATATATTCCACTTTTCCATATATTAAATAAATGTCTACAAGACGCAGCCACATGGGTTGCAGAAGGGCACATGCCTACTTCCATTTTTTACATATCGAGTTTTTCATTTAGTGGTTTTAAGAAATATGAAAAAGTTTATTAACTTTACCATCAGTTAGGGTTGCAAATTGCAATAACAAGTCAAGAGTCTATTCAAGTTTGTACCCAAACTGTCATAAAGAAGAAGAGAAATGGCATTGCAGTATCATCTGGTGGTAGCAAAGTTATTTCTTCTACTAGTCCTCTTTCAGCTTTCCAGTTGTTCCGCATCTTCGTCCCAAGCCAAGCCTGGATGCCAAGCCAAATGCGGAAGCATAGACATCCCTTATCCATTCGGGATAGGGAGAGACAGAAACAACGGCAGCTGCTACCTCGATGATTGGTTGGAGATAAACTGCCGCACGACCAAAACCACTACCCTCGTACTCGTACCATTCTTAAAGAAGCTCGATTTGGAGGTTCTCGCCATTTCTTTGCCCGATTCGATTCGCATCAAAAGCCCAATAATGTCCTCACACTGCAACAACAACAACAACAACATCATCATCATGAATAGCAGTGGTGTAGTCAGCATGGATCTGCAACGGGACAGCCCCTTCTTGTTCAGCACGATGAACACCTTCACCGCAGCGGGCTGCATGAACCGTGCCCTGATAGAGAACCAAGACGCGGCGAGCTCCGTCACTGGATGCACCTCTGGCTGCGACGGGTCTTGCTGCCAAACGCCGGTGCCGTGGGGGTTGAAGACGTTTAATGTGAGTTTTATAAGTAGAGACGAGCAGGCGCGTTGCAAGTATGCGTTCCTGGGGCTGAATGACTTGTTCTTGGCCAATTCGTACACCGGTTGCTTCTCCGTGGTGCAGCGCTTGGAGTATGTCCCGGCGTTGCTGGATTTGTGCATAGATTGTTATGCTTTGACGGCGGAGGGATATACGTTGAGAGTGCAGAGTAATATGGACAACTCTTCTTTTTCGTGTACCTTCACACGCTCCACGGGTCTTCGATGCAGGTGTAAAACTGGGTTTCAAGGCAATGCTTATCTCACCGATGGATGCCAAGGTAAACTACTTTGTTTTTGTATTTATCTAAATTTACCATGTTCAAATGTTTTAAATTCAATTACCACCATTTTGCCCTAGTTAACCTTCCTCCCAATCAATTTTTTTTTTGAAACGGGAACGAAGTAGTTGTATTATGATTTCATATCATGCTTACAAGGAGAGACATAACAGTACCGGATACAAGCTTTTTGTCCCAACCGGCCGTAGCCCGTCGGGCACACATGGTTCCATACATATAGTCCGCTTTGTTTCGCAGATCCGAACTCAAGAGATCCTCGATCCAACGTTACAACGAAATAATAAACCAAAGTCCTAGACTTACTGAGCCAAAAGATTATTCGACCTAAAACAGTGAAACCTACTAGAGAATTAGCCTTTAGTGCAGATTCCCCGAGACTTCCCTGCTGCAAAAGCTTGTTCGGGGTTGAGAGTCCCGAATTCGGGTGCCGGTGAAATAGGCCCCAGCCTACCGTCCCTCCTCCCGGATCCCAGATCCATCAAGGGAGCGGATCCATGCTGGCGAGGGGTGACCTTGGGGCGGGAGGCCGCTGCAGATGGAAGACGGCGCGTGGAGCCCGTATTCCGGAGAACGGCAGGGGGGCCACGGTGGCTACTGGCTCGATGGCGGGACCGATCCGGCGGCGCATGATCGGTAGCGCGAGGCGAGGGAGAGGCCGTGGCACGGATGGTGGCGAGGGAGAGGCCGTGGCACGGATGGTGGCGATGGAGAACGAGCAGATGTAGCGTGGAGCAGCATGGGAACAAGAGCGAGGTCGGCTGCGTGACGGCGATGGTTATGGCGAGGAGGGAGGCAGTGGTCGTCGAGAAGCAACGGTGACGGCGGCGGCGAACCCTGGCTAGGGTAGAGAGGACCTCACCTGGAGGTAGAAGAGAGTTGTTGTAAAGGCGGAGACCTGCGGAGGTAGTCCGTCTGCAAAAAAGACAAGAAAAAGTAAAACTGACTTCGATTAGATGAACGACGACGGTAGATCTGAAACCCGAAGGTTGGATGAGAGCTTTGAACCAGAGGCTTTGATGGTGGAAGCAGGGGGCTTCAATGGTGGAAAAAAGCTTCGATGATGGCTGCCAAGGAAGAGGGGGGGAGGGGCTGCGCGCAGAGAACCTCCCAATCAATTAATAAAGCATCAACAAATGGTTAATTTATTCGTCCATTAGGATTTATTAACTGTAAAAGTGAGCACTTTTTTTTTGGATGAAAAAGGGAGGCATCAATTTTATATATCAGTCAAAGTAATATACGTATAATCTGATGAAAGCGCACAAACGAACGATAAATATTACAGACTCCAGACTAACTAGCCTATAATATTATCGACTCCCTATCGAAACCAGAACGCAAAACAGGCCGCCCTAGAACGTACAACCAACGTGCACACCAAACCATGCCACATAATAGGCACACCAAACGTGCAACTAGTGCACACCCAGTTTGCACCAGGTGCAGTTATTGAAAAACAGTAACACAAAAGGAAAAATTAAACCTGGTTGATTCAAAGTCGCCACTGTCCGACCACGCGCCAAACCCAGCCACCAAGAATACTGAATCGAACCTTGGTAGCAAGAAGAAGCTTTAGACCCATGCCAAGGAGACCGGGAAGGCCGAAACTCCAGCAAGACGAGTCGCCAAAATAGACCACCGCCGGTTAACAACGAGCCGAGAAGGGACCTTGACCCGAAGAATCCAGAAAGTACGAACTCCAGATCCTTGCTACAGGTAACCGTGAAGGCCGAATCTGCAGCGTGAGACGAGCCGCTGGAGCTGCCCACCACCGCCCAAACCCACCTTGCTCGACCGTAGGCACCAAACTTTGAAGGAAACAAACACGAAGCCACTAGTGGACCACCGAGTTCGGAGAATAGAAGAGGGAAACACCACAAAAAACGAAACAATCCCCACCGGCGACGTCTATGGCCAAAGGCCATGGCGCCGCCGGCAGGAGAGGGGCTAATTGAAGGGGGTCTGAAGTGGCGGCTAAAGCTTGGTTAGTTGTAATATGTTAGGAGTAAGTGTTGTTAGAACTGATGTTAGAGCACTCTTTCTTATAGTAACCGCCTAAACAAATTGGATATCGCACTCTTGCGAAAATGTTAGCAACCGGGCATAGAGGTTGGAAATAATGTCATGCGGTAGTCAAACGGTGAAATGTCGTAGAGTTGGGCAGGGATTACTCGGAAATTTATCTTAATTTATATGTATTTATTATTAATAATTATATATTAGATAAATATTATCAAAATATAAGTTATATGCAACATTTGTCCAAAAAAAAACTTTTGAAACTTAAGATTTTTCTTCACTCTTTACTCCTTTCTCCCGAAACACTACCATAATCGACTTTATTTATTATTATAAATATATATTACATACATATTATCGAAGTATAAGTTAAATATAGTATTTGTCCAAAAAAGCCTTTGGAAACCTATGGTTACTCTTCACTCTTTCCTTCTTTCAGTCGTTTGGAACACTACCGCCATCGACTTTGTCACCCTCTTCGTATCCGAACACCATCCATCGCAACCCCCGATGGAACACCGCCCACAAGACCCGTTGACCCTTATTGTCTCCCGCTTACCAACTCGCCGCTCGTCCTCGACCAACCCAGTATGTTAGGGACTATTAATCCTATAGAGGGAAGATCCCAAGGCCACTACTAAGTCCCGCCACAAGCTCCCACATGAAATGATGCACATTCATGGTGGGGATCGACCAACCGTGACGGACTCCCGCCGCCTACCTCCACGCAGACAATCAACTGTAGATGATTAGCTCGAACCTGCCCTTCACCAGCTCTCGTTTGATATGCTTATGAAGGACGGTATCTGGGGACCTATTAGGGCACGACCGTTGGATTTTGTCATGCCCCACCCCTACTACTGAGGACTAGCCACCCATTTGACTTACGAGGAGACCAACCAGGAGTCAACAAGGATTTGGGAGGGCAACCGTAAACCTAACCCACAGGCCCGACCCCCATCGGACCGATGGTCTTGATCCAGCGTAGCCTTCCCATGGACGCCGATCCACCATCACGAATAGATTCTCCCTAATCCATTTCGTATGGTCCACTAGGAAGAGAAGAGACCTACTCGATCACCATAGAGGGTTGTAACAATACAACGAATCCATGTGGCGGTGGACATCTGCAAGATGACGGACCTCGAGAGAGGATCACCGCCTTTCGCCAGATAATCGACGGGACGCGAACTACTGCCCCAATCCGGTACACCGCCACCCCCTCCCCCAGACCACCACAACAAGGAGCCCCACTGATATCTATCTCCTCCGAGATCGGGTGGCTCTCCTAAAGATATCCATCGGGCCTTGGATCCCTGGTTGTATTTCTCCTCCCCAAGGATGGATGAGTCCAATACCTCCACCCATAGCATCATGAACTACATGAACAACACGGAGGAGATTTGATCCGATGGGAATGCAGCGAGGCAAGATGACTTGCCTCATGGGTCACTATGAATTGGACAGGGGACCACGGGATGCCATTGAAGAGATACATCCCGGTCCTCGTGAATCAACACTCCACTGATTCCCAGCCTCCTCTTTTCCCTGACATACTTCTTGATCGATTGTTATGACGCAACGAGTGCGATCAAGACGAGACGAGGAAAGCATCATGGATAAATTGCGCCAAACACGGTTGGAATAAGGAACCACCCCGTAGTATCTCCCTGGTAGTTACTAGGTGTTAAGAATAGGATCAATGTTTCGGCTAGCACAAAAAATGTACCTCATCTTGTTAGCTCATTTTCACTCTTGTACGGTCTTCTATGACCGTCCTATTTTTATATCAATAAAATTTTGTTTGTATGCTAAAAAAATCAAAATATAAATTATATTATACAAAATCTTGTAGCGATAAATATTTAAGAGGTAAGTGTTTATTTACCTGTGATTTTTTATTATAATAAAGGGTGATATCATTGTTGAGAAGAAATCAAATCAAAATTAAGTACATCTAACAACTGTTTAGGAATAATTGTATTAGCCCAATTTATACCTTCTTAATCTTGCATGTGAGCAGCGACGAGTCAGGACATGAGTTGCTCGATTCACCTCCCTCTTCACGGACATCAATTTCGCACCCGGGCAAGCTCGAAGTATATGACGACACACCATAACCAACCTTCATTTTGGAGAAAGGATCATCATTTCATTGTCTATCATATGCAAATCCCCTAGGCAATCCATTTCCACCGTCACCCTTCCCACCTTATCTCCCCAACCCACTACAACGCCTCATGAATACTAAATATTTCCACCCTTCTTTGGTTCGTTGAAGTTTGGAAAGACTCTATACCTAGCAGACTTTACAATTACATCCTCTGCCTTGCATATCATATTCCATGTTAGATATATATATATATATAATTGGGCCTTCAACTATCAGCTTGAGCTTTAAATTGAGTTGGTCCTCTTATATGGTATCAGAGCTTGACTCCTCAAGCACTCGGGTTCAAACCCCACTCTTTAAAATTCTAATTTCTTATCTATTTATCAAATTTACCCATAATGGGCCAGCCCATACTCCTTCTACATGGGCTATCTACAAACCACTTCTCAATGGACTCTCCAACTATCTCTTAATGGGCTATCTTCAAATCTCCTCTTAATGGGCTGCCCTTCTATCTCTATCTCTTAATGGGCTATCTTCAAATCTCCTCTTAATGGGCTCCCCAACTATCTCTTAATGGGCTATCCTCCTCAAATCTTCTCATCGGGCTTCCTACCTACCTCCTAATGGGTTATCCTCAGATCCACCTCCAAGCCCGTAAACAGGCTCGTCTGTGAGGGCGCGTGTTGGATATATATAATTGGGCACTCAACTATCAGCTTGAGCTTTTAGTTGAGTTGGTCCTCTTACCTGTCTCTGGCCCCAACACCGCATCGTCCACTTTCACCGTTATTGACCCCGCTACCAATCGTTGCCACCCTCTCCGAAATCTCGGAGTCTCTATCCTTCCCAGGTCCCAAACTTGCGACACTTTCCAATCCCTCACAATGGCTTCTTCCCCTCCTTAGTGACTCCACACTACTTTTTTTTTATCGCACACCTTCATATTCTGCCCTTTCCATAACCACTACCATATGGCCGCGGTGGCTTCCTCTCTCTCGGGTAGATTCCAATCATTAAACTTCCCAAACTAATCCATTAACTAACCATCCTTACTTCTCTTCAAATACCAAGACTCCCCCTCACTAAATTCCGAGAAAGGAATGGTTAAAACTTACGCAGGAACCTGCATCGAGAATACCTCCTCAATGAGCCCTCTATTCCACCGTTGAGACCTAGGGACCATAAGCCTAACATCGTCCAATCTTCCATATATGGTTGGGCGCCCTCCAATAAAACCGTCTATGTCGATAACTCAATCATCCTAGTCGTCGTTCCCGACGTCACACACCTTTGTGCCACTTCCTTCACAAAGTCCTTTGCAGCCAACAAGCTCTTCCAAATGAAGTTGTCCCATGATTGCTCCCGTACTGACCATATATCCGAGGTCGGGTAATATCTTGCCCTTAGTACCCAAGCTGTTATACTATCCGATTTTTGTAGAGCCCGCCAAACCTGATTATCTAAATGAAATTCATGTAGGTGCTTAAAGCCCATGCCATCTTTTAGTTTATGATCCTAAAGTATCTTTTATCTCTTTCACTTTATGTCCTTCCCTGTTATTGAATCATGATTCTACCAATATTTGTTCATAATGGTTTCAATGTCCTTTACTAATCCTTGTGGTAGCTGGTACATCCCCATTGTGTAAGTGGGAAATGTTTAGATAACCGTTTCAGGAGCACCTCTTTCCTTGCTTTAATAAGTAGGAGCTCATCCCAACTCTTCAACCTGCTCACTATGCATTTCCTTGATGAAGATGATCGATTTATATCGGTCTTTATGCGCTATCGAAGGTAGTCCAGGTACAAACACATGTCATCTACCACCTGCATCCCCATAATTGTTGCTATGTCATTCCGAACCCCTGTGTGTGTATTCGAACTGAACGTAATCGGTGACTTATGAGCATTAACCTTCCACCCCCGAAGCCACTTCGTACTTCTTTAACAAGGCATTCCAATGATGGGATTTAGGAACCACTGCTTATGAAAATAAGAGACCGCTCTCGTGCCAGTAGAAACCCCTTAGCTCTCGTCTTGGGCTATCGCTCAAGACAACCCCTCCACACAAATGATGAAAAGGTATGGGGATAGAGGGCCCCCCTCCTTAATCCATCTATCTGGAACTAGAGGCTCAATGTTGCGCCCTTCAGTCGTTATCTAGAGTCTGGCCGTCCTAACACAAGTCACGACCAACTAAATACAAGGGCCCGCAAACCCCATTTTCCAATAACCACCTCCGGGAAATCATGCTCAACCCTGTCATAAGCCTTGCTTATGTCTACCTTCATAGCCATCCAACTTTTTTTCCTCGATATCCTCTACCTCAGCTTGTGCAAAACATCATTATATATTATGATGTTATCATTAATTAGTGTCCCCTGGATAAAAGCGCTATAGGAAGGTGAAGTGACATTTTCCAAGACCTTCTTCATTCTATTAGTCATAACCTTTGTGAGGATTTTATAGAGCACGTTATAGAGAGCTATCAACCTCAGCTCTACCATTTACCTTCGGGTTCTATTATCTTTGAGATTAGCACCAGATTAATGTCATTGAGACCCTCAGGAAAAGTCTCCGTCTCTAATATTTCCTTCACCATATGAAAAACTTCCCTCTGAAAATATACCAGTATCGGTGGTAGAACCTCGGATTGAAGCCACCCGGTTCTAGTGATTTCAAGGCTTCCATGCTAAATATCGCCCTCTTCACCTCATACGTATTGTTCGTTCTCGTCGACTCAGCGTTGTCTTCTATCGAGATCAGGATCAACTCACTAACCTCATCCCCCCATAGTTTGGGAGATGAAAAGATTATCAAAATACTTTCTCGTCAGCTCCTCTAGTCCTGTCCCCCAACCACATAGGTTCCCTTCCCCGTCCCTGAGGTATAAAATCTTGTTTCTCCTACATCTCATAGTTGTCTTAACATGAAAGGACCTTCTGTTTGTATCCTCATACCGATTCGTTGGACTAATCCTTACGAATTGGGGTAAGTAACATACTCGAATGTGTACGTCACTTCTACAAGGTTGTTATTGAGGTATTTGGGGCTGAGTACGAGCATACACCAACACCGGAGGACTTGACCTGATTACTCGAATCGGGGAACAATCGAGGGTTCCCCGGCATGGTTGTGAGTCTTGACTGCACGCATTGGTAGTGGAAGAATTGCCCAACCGCATGGAAAGGAGCCTATGGCTGGGGAAATCACCACGAGGATTCCACCGTTATGCTAGAAGTTGTAGCGTCCCGTGCTTTATGGATTTGACATTCCTTTTTCGGGATGGCTGGCTCGAACAACGATATCAACGTCCTCAACAACATCCACTTATTCCATGACGCTTTTCATGGCATTGAGCTTTCCGTGGAGTACGAGATCAACGACCATCGTTACGACCGACCTTATTATTTGGTGGACGACATTTACCCATCATGGAGTCGGTTTGTGAAATCTATTCGCCATCCGTATACTCACAAACAGAAGTTGTTTTCTAAAGTTCAAGAAGGTTGTCGGAAAAATATTGAACGGGCTTTTGGAGTCCTCCAAGCCCGGTGGCACATCATTTTATATCCTGCTCGTGTTTGGAGCAAGTATACTTTAGCTGATATCATGCACACTTGTATCATTCTACACAACATGATTGTAGAGGATGAACGAGACTGGTACGAAGCAGGAGATGACGAGTTGTTGTACGATCCCCCTCTAGAAATGTCAGGTTGAACACCACCAGAATGATGGCACCAAGGAGGGCCTCTGGACTACCGACAACGCTTGGTTGCTCGACTCATTGTCACAAATGATCGGACCCATCAACAAATACAAGATGAACTTAATGAGCACATATGACGTCGGTTTTGAGTGCATTACCATTCTAACGACGAGTAAGAAATATTTTCATATGCAACACTTGTGTACTTGATGGTATTATTCGGGGATGAAAAAAATTATAAGTTTCAATTTATTTGAATTAATTTTATTATTAATTATTTTTGTCTAATTTATTTTAATTTTATATAACATTTACTGTTTTAATAAAGAACTTAATAAATTCAGCAAAATATCCAGTCAGTATCCACTCACAACCCAAGCCCCAACCCAAGCCTCTATATGGTTCTCACCACTGTGGAACACAGTTAAATTCAGGGGGTGGGAACCACTATTTTGCACAGTCAACATACGAGTCTCAATACGAGTCCCTTATACGAGTCTTTCCATTGTACATGCTCGAAGAATAGTACAAATCATCATCATAAGAGACAAAAGTTTCCTTATAGTAGACCCTATACTATTTTCTATTGCCCAAAAGCCATCAAATGGGTCTCATACCGCTCAATCCCATTATTTTGCACGTCAATAGAGTATACCCACTTGTAACCCAATGGGGAAACACTAGGAGGACAAGGCACAATGTATGTCCCAAGTATGATTTAATTCGATGACACAAAAAATTTCTCATGCATTGTATACTGCCAGTAGCCGAGTTATGCAGTATGGAATGTCCTTAGGATGGATTTAGGGCGTGGCATACCTTTGCCCCAAGAAAGTTGTATAAAATTGTAGAGATTATGGATATCTTCGATTTAATATCTTACAGGCCTAATTCAGAGATCGTATGCAGAAGTTATAGTCATTTAAAGATCTATTATGTGTTTTACCCCATTTTACTTTAAAATACTCTTTTTAAACACCATACGTCTAACACTTTCCAACAACCTTATTCACAACATTTTGTGTGTTGTATTTGAAAAATTAAATGTAAGGAATAACAATTTAGTAGTTTAGATGAATAAATATATAGTCATATAGTTTTTACTCATTTTTAAAGGAAATGATGTCGAATATTATATCATTTGCTACAATTGTAATCCATATAAAAAAATTTCCTGAACGTTTCACGTTAAAACCTCACAGAAGTTCCTCTCAAAACCCTGCTAGGGTTCCATTTTCGTCGTCGCTGCCGCCGCCTGCCCGTCGCCCTCCTCCACGGCCCGATCACCAGGTACTCTCTCCTCTCCCCGTAGTGCTACTATCCCTCTCCCTCGTCATTATGGTGCCCCCGATCCATCGCTCTCATCGTGAAGGATATCCCCCACGGAATCCATGGCTGCCGAACTACCTCAATCGGGATCACCCTTTTGGGTCTGGTCAGCCACGCCCTACCATGACCGATCAAGCCAATCCTATTTTGGTTATACACAATAGGGGATGGTCCATGCACGACATGCACCACGATCCGACGTGGTTGCATAGGGATCCTTGGCACCGCCCCACCGGAGTCCGCCCGGATCTTTGCAGCCAACCTCGGCAACCGCCGCCCTCTCCCGGATTGGGATCAGCCACTCCAACGTCAGGAGGAACTAGCTCGGGATCTATTTCCAGTCCCCCCACCGGCGGGCATCGGGAACCCGGCCTTTCCATGGGACCCGGTGCATTATTTTTCCTGGTCTTCGGCTTATCACCCAAAATATGGACAGCCGGAGGTTGGGATGCAATCGGGTAGGGCTCCTCACTATCAGCCGGAGTTTGGGATACAGTCGGGTAGGGCTCATTATCAGCCGGATGTTGGTATGCAATCGGGTAGGGCTCCCCACTTTCTGGGCCATGTCAACCCGAGAAGGACCGAGACCGACAGGAGCCGGGGACGCCAGGAGCAGCGGAGTACTACTGTTAAGGTAATGCATCCGTCGCCGACAATAACCAAACGTCAAAGCACGGATACCCCAAGCCCTAAATCTCGCTTGAAGATTGGGGCCAAATGGAAGAAGCTGGATCCACGCCTAGGGGATCTGATGAACTGCACTTTGGCTCGACGGGCGATCCTGCGCTTCACCACAGCCGTTGGTCCAAGACTTAGGGTGATCAAGACGGGTCACAACCCGGAGTCTACAGGGCAGCCACCCTCCACTGACCAAGCACAGGAACGAGACACTAGCCCGGGGGACTGCAACCCCCCGGGGGAGGAATGATCCCCCGGAGCGGGGGTGGGAACGACCGTCAGGAACCTATACCCACAGACCCGGGACGTCTCGGTGAATCCGCACCAAAGGCATTATCTAATTTTAGTTTGCTTGTTTTAGGACAAATAAGACTTTGGATAGGTAGATTTCATTCTGTTAGTTTCCTTTTGTTTGAAACAGTGGATCGAGGAGTTCTTGAGTTTGGATCTGCGAAACAAAGCAGACTATTGTTATGGAACCATGTGCGCCCGATGGGCCACGGCCGATCGGGACAACAGTTGGTATCCGGGACTGTTGGGTCCCACATTGTAAGCACGTTGATTTATTAATACTACTTCCTTCCCGTTTCAAAAAAAATCCATATAAATTTAATGGTCGAAAATAATCATATAAATTATTAGGTGTGTAAATATTTTTAATCAACTTAGCACTTAATATTTTTTTATAAGAAATGTTACCTCTCCTATCAAGAATTCCTAAATCTATCACCGATATAA
Organism: Erodium maritimum; assembly: GCA_963921825.1. NCBI lineage: Eukaryota > Viridiplantae > Streptophyta > Magnoliopsida > Geraniales > Geraniaceae > Erodium > Erodium maritimum. The sequence continues at coordinate 62,835,776 of OY997595.1, read as the reverse complement.
AAATGTTATTACACTTGAATTAGAATTAAAATTTATGTTCATATTAATTATAATCTAAAATTTTCATATATTCACATAGTATTCATATATTTTTATCTTGTGTTTTTCTTTTAGTTTTACAACCGTAGAAGCTCAACCATATCTCTTGTAAGTATTTTTTTTAATTTCTACGTTGTCTTTTTGCAAGTCTATTTTGAAAAACATTTACTTCATCCTTTGCAAGTATATTTTTTTAATACTTTTTTTTGAACAATTGTTTTCCTTCTGAATTGGACGTATGTTATTATTCATTACAAATTTTAGAGTTGTGAAATGTAAATATTGAACTTAAACAAGGTTCTGTACAAAAAAGAGGGGAAAATATAATTCTTGGTTTTTAAGTTCTATAGACGTATACGTCCCGACGAACGAGCATATCCCCTATTGGTTGTTCCATTTGTTCCCGTATACGTCGTATGATTTCATGTACTGTTTTTTTTTTGGCTAAAATTCCTTTATGAAAATTGTAGAAATTTGATTTTCTTTCAATTTAATATCTTACGAGCTAAAATCGGATGTCGTGTGAAAATTTTATGTCATTTAAAGACCGATCAAACTCTAAGACTTTTTCAACTGGTTTTGATTATCTTTTTTATTTTATTTTAATCATTACGATGGTAAGGACAGAAGTAGAATGTGGAAAACCATACCGATTTGGAGATATGAAATGTCATGTGAAATGACGCAAGGGAATTAGATGGTTTAGTAAATGCATTTGTTAAATCAGGTAGTAAGGCTGGAGAAGGCAAAGCGATTAGGGGAAGTGATTTTCTTTAAAAATATTGGTTAGTTGGTTTTGATAGAGAATAACATTATAAGGGATTCCCTAACCATCAATTCACGTTTTTAGTTGAGTTAACACTATGATCACGAACCCTAATCCCCGAGACCTTAAAATATTTTACTAATTAGTTCTCTCATTCATATCCATGCATATTGAGTTACCTACATAATAAGTTTGTTCTTCTTTTCCATATATGTAATGTCAAATATCGATGAATGTAAGGACCCTAAAAGAAATCGGTGTTGGCAATACTCCCGGACCTGTAAAAATACATATGGAGGTTTCAGGTGTGAAGGTGGTAAACAGCGGATCAAGATCATAATCACGGGTATGTTAAGAATGTTCTTTACAAAGTTCTTGATCGTATCCGGAGATAACATTTTTTAGGTTTAAATGCAAAACCCTACCCTTTAGTATATAAAGTACCCAAAATATGGGTCCCTATTGGTAACATATTGAACAAAATTTAGACCAGATTTTTGACATTTTAATTTATAAAGACTTGTAAATGATTCGTGGCAAATTAATAAGGCATATAAATGATCTGTGACCAATTCATAAAGGCATGTAAATGACTTGTGATCAAAACTTAGGATACCTAAGTAAACACTTTTAGAGTTTGGTAAGTTTATTGTTCGGGACCTATACTTTAAGGTAAGTTTTTACATTTAACTTATTTTTATCACCAAAAGAACCGAAGGAATTTAACCTAGTCTAAAACTCAACCTACACTATGTTTGGGAATCTCTGACTTTAAGAAGGTGAGAGAGTTCTCTAAACATCGTGTCAACCTAAATAAAGTTTGGAGATTACTTATTATTCTGTTTGTGGTAATCTTTGACTCTGTAATTATAGTCTTTAACAAATAGGTGATCTTAATTTTATTCAGTTGATGTTTTCTTTTTATCAGAGAAGTTTTATAAAGCCTTAGTCTTAAAAAGAGACATAGGCAATCTGCACGGCAGATTAATAACCACGAACTACAAAGTTCAAACAATACTAATAAGAACAAGAAACCAACAAAACGAAAAACCAAAACCAACTAAGAACAAGAAACCACAAGACCAAAACAAAACGAAAAACCAAGCCTACAAGCCTACTAAACCCATCCCTTACGACTTGGAAACCAAGAGGCTCTAGCAGCTCAATACCAGAAACTTGCACCAAACCAGAACAAGGAACCGATAACAAACACGACTCGTACCTTCTCTTTTGTGAACTCTTGCATATAAAATAGAGAACTGTTAATTCTTTTTCAATCAGTAAATGATTGTATTAGATCCTTTCCTTTTTTGAAGTAAAGGAAGAGGATAATGGATGAAACCCTTGAGAAGAAAATAAGCATTCCAATTGGCACCTCACCAAACAGGTTTTATATCAGATTTAACTATCATGAAACAACTAAATGAACAGATAGGAGTCTACTACCAAGATTTTCCAACCTTAAAACAAGCTAAACCCAACAAGGGACCAAAAAAGAAAACAGAAGAAGATATAAGACAGGGAATTGTTAATGATACATCTTCTTTGACCTTTTATTCAAAAAAAACTAACTTTACCTTCAGAAACTAACCTTCACCTGCACATAATCTATAAATACAATTGTTAAATATTGTCATATCAGGTTTTTAGACCATTATTCTCCCATGTTGAGATAGTCATGAGGCTGAATTGTCATGCCAACGCTCGAGTCTGTAGTTTGTTTCACCTTCATGTTTGTAGCTAGATCACCTCCCCTCTCTTTTCAAACTTTGGAAATGAAGAGATTTATATACTGCTTTGCTTATAATAAAAAAGTCGTTGTGCGTTTATCTAAGAACCTAAACGATATTTATTTACGGAAAAGATTGTTTACAGACTTACGGTTAGTTATAGAGAAAAACTTACAGTTAGGTTTTTAGAAAATGAAGACTATCTTATCAAGATAAAGATTATTTGTTCTTTTGGAAACGAAGTGTCAAGGGGTATGTAATTAACATTACCCCTATAAAATATATAGATCAAGTTATCAGCTGATAAGTATCGTAGTAGTCTTTACTTATTAGTTTGAGCTTTTAATTTTAACAGCATTGATTATGCTTTTGTCATGCAGTTCTTGCCTCCAGTCTTGCACTACTCATTCTGATAATCTCAACAAGCTGGTTGTACAAGGTCAACAAAACAAGGCAGAAGATAAAACGCAAGAAGAAGTTGTTCAAACGAAACGGCGGTTTATTGTTAGAAAAACAGATATCATCCACACAAGGAAGTGTCGAAACAACAAATATTTTCACTTCCAAAGAGTTGGACAAGGCCACAGACCACTTCAGCAGAGATCGAATACTAGGACAAGGCGGCCAAGGAACTGTCTACAAAGGAATGCTATCAAATGGAAAGATCGTCGCTGTCAAGAAGTCGAAAGTGGAAGATGAAGGGCTCGAACAGTTCATCAACGAGGTGGTGATTCTCTCACAGATCAACCACAGAAACGTCGTCAAGTTGTTGGGTTGCTGTCTGGAGACAGAAGTTCCTCTCCTGGTCTACGAGTTTGTTCCAAACGGGACACTTTCTCAGTACCTCCATGGAAAAGTCGAGGACTTTGCAGTTACATGGAAAATGCGCCTACAGATTGCCACTGAGGTGGCTGGAGCTCTTTCCTACTTGCATTCTGCGGCTTCTATTCCCATTTACCATCGAGACATCAAATCTTCGAACATACTCCTGGATGACAAGTACAAAGCAAAAGTTGCAGATTTCGGGACTTCAAGATCGATTTCCATAGATCAAACTCACTTGACAACGTTGGTTTAGGTACTTAGACCCTGAGTACTTACAGTCGAGTCAGTTCACTGATAAGAGCGATGTTTATAGCTTTGGAGTTGTGCTTGCTGAGCTCCTAACCGGAGAAAGATCCATTACCTCCTTAAGATCGGAAGAAAGTAGAAGTTTAGCAACGTATTTCCTCGTATCAATGAAGGAGAACCTTTTGTCCGACATTCTTGATCCTCAAGTCAAGCGACAAGGTAGGAGCGACGATATTGTTGCGGTTGCTGAATTGGCGAGAAGATGCTTGAACTTGAACGGGAGAAAGAGGCCTACGATGAGAGAAGTTTCCATGGAGCTTGAAAGAATCACAACTTCTCAGGCTCGTGTTAATGGCGACGACAAATGTGAAGAGATTGAAAGTGTTACGAACCGAGAATTGATGCCTTGGGATGCTGGCACTTCTTCCTCACAGTCTGCCCTGGATATTGAGTTATCATCATCAGTGGACGCTGACCCATTGTTGCCTAGCCAGTCCTGGTGAAATGTCGCACCATTCAGCGTGATTTTCCCTTATTAATCCACATGGAAATAGCCATAAATGATGGAGAATGGGAAAGTTGTACAAATTCTAAGAGTTCTCAATTTTCTCTGACTTAATATTTTAAGGATCTGAATCAGAGTTCGTGTAACAAATATATTCTTTTGAAGATATGTTGTGTGTTTGAAGTTTAGTTTCAAAGATGATTTTAGCTTTAAACGTACAATATTTTACAAAGAAGACCATATCATGAGAGGAATAGATGTAAACTCTATAATTAAGAATAAAATTTATTAAGAATGTAAAGAATCAAGTGAGATACTTTCTAAAATGGATATAACCAAAAATCATTGAATGAAAGATTATTTTTGAATGGACAATTTTGTGGTGAAGACCGCTCCGGTTAAAAAGATTTAATTTAATTAAATTTAATTCGTTTGGAATGTCAAGGTTGAAAAGTAGCGGGTCGGTTGTTGGCAACGTCGTGGTGGGGGGAAATCGGATCGATTTGTTTGAGCTTTTGCAAAAAATAAATAAATAATTAAAGTAAAGAAGGACTAAGCTGGACCGGACGGACTAGACCCGGCCAGAAAACCCGGCCCGAGCCAGGCCCGTCCCGAAGGGTCAGCCCGTTTCCTTCGTTTGGGCCGTGAAGCCCAATGCGCGGCTGAAGCCCGTTTAGCTCTCCGGCCCGGGCTATTTAAGCCCTAGTTCTAGGGTTTCAGCGCAATTTGCTTCTCCTTCTTCGCGTAGCCCTCTACACCCAAACTCACTCTCCTTCACTTACCGACCTCCTCCCCATCTTCTTCTTCTTCGTTCACTCCGTCGTCGGCCACTTCCCCATCGCCATCTCTTCCCCTTCTCTCCCATCTCCGTCTAGCTCACCGCCGCCGCCGCACACCCCATCTCCGACCCCGTTTCCCTCTCTTCTCCATCTCCGATCCTCTTTTCCTTCTCCATCCAGACACGCCGCCGCCTCCCGCGCTCGTTACCGGCCACTCCAACCTCCCTCCGACCGTATCAAACCGGATCTACGGCGGAAGACGGTGCTCGAACCACGAGCCGTCGTCCCTTCCCCGCGCCGCCCTAGATCCAACGCGTCGAACCCTCCCCACCTTCGTCGTCTGTTTTCCCTACGGTGAGAATCTCACCTTTAGGGTTTGGTCGTCGGCGATGTCTTTGCCGATGGTCGGAGACTTTCCCGAACCTCTTCATCTCTTTTTTATCTTGAGTTTGTCATACGCTCTGGATCTGGTTAGTGACGAATCAAAGACGTGGTTGGATCTAGACGTTTTTTCTTTGGAACCAAATTAATTGTCACATGTGAGACTGAAGAGGGCAAGCCGGTCTTTTCCTCTATGTAGTAAATGAGTTTAAACACTTCGTTTTGGGGGCAATGGATGGATAAGGTTGAGTTTGTTGGCAGTGAGAAGGAGGTGAGGTGTGGGTATCGTCCTTGCTAGTAGCTGTGAGGAGTTGCAGTATAAGGTGGAGAGAAATGCGTGTTGTCTTTTGTCTTGAAAGTTATATGTTATTTCTTAGGTTTTGTAGAGAGAGTTGCAGGAGAGGGGAGGTTTGAACCTTTGAAGTAATATTTATCAGTTTTTATCAATTTATGTCTTTAATTCCAGTAGAAATCAGTAGTCTATGTTACAGTGGTATCAAGTAGAACAGGATGCCAGGTATACAGAGCTACTTCAAGATGGTTGCAATCCATGAAGACTCCCTCTAATAACCAAGATTTCCCTGTCATAGCCAATTCCAAAAACTGGATGATGACATAATTGGGAAATGAGTCTCTCCTCTCAAAGAATGGAAAAGCCATTGTAAGACATGATCTCAATCCTTGCATGTGGCATGGATATGAGACATCAAATTGTACATCTAGGTCAGCTTGCCCTTTGTCCAAAAGAGCCAAGCCTCCCACAAAACTCGAGTCTTTTAAGAAACTCATAAACATCATAGGCACTTCTCCAATAGCACTCAAATGACCCATTCTAGCAAGGTCGAAGATGAAAAATGACCATTCTCTGGATAAAGATAGTGAGAAGAGCATAAATATACCTTTGATCAACATGCATTTGAAAACCTCCAAGGAAACCCCCAAGTTTAGCCATCAAATTTGAGTTTGTTTGGTCCAAATAGTAATGTGCTCCTTGAATAACTACTTCTCCTTTCCTGACCCCGTAGCAGCATTCACCACCAAGTAAGTTACCCATGTCTTCTTGTTTCAGAAACCCATTTGATCTATTGTTGGCTGATACTAAGGCCCAAGACTTAGATACCCTGTCAATTATCCACAACTTTATCTTGTCTTCTTGAAGAACATTCCAATAATTCAGCACAGTATCACCATTTTGATTAAAAAGCTCTTGAAGGTTCTTGTGTATCTGATTTGATTTTTCCTCTTCTACATCAAGGTCTCGATTCTTATGCTCTGCCCACATAGTCACAGGTTTAAATATCCGCCCGTAGAGCAATTTCCATTCACTAGAAATCCTCTCCCCAAGGCTACTTAACAACTCCATAAAGTGTAAATTACCCGAGTTGTTCTTACACCATAAACTGCAGCTGATGAGCTTCCATCAACACCACAATTGTCATTTGAGTAAACACTCCTCCCAATAAACGTAAGACCCAACATATCCCAATCATTCATGAAAACCCTGCCTGACGTTTCAACCCCAACATCTCCATTGCCCCCAATAGATATCAAAGGTACAACCAAGCACCACTTAAAACATACCACTTCAACAACAAAACCAGTGATCTTTAAAATAAAAACAACAAAATTTGAAGTAAATCAAACTGGATTAGAAATCAGATTCGAATTAAATGAATTTTGGGACTGTTGAATAAGATCTGGAAATTTGATTAAGCAGGACGTTTAAATCGGACTTTGAACGGGACAAAAGTGGGAACACTGAATCGGACCTCGGGATTTGTGACCGAACCACGTCCCTCGGGAATCGTGCCTCGAACCCATGTGCCTCGGGATCCGTACATTGGGAACCGTGCCTTGGGAAACGTGCATCGGGTTCTGTGCTTGGGGCTCGAATACTCGAACCCGATTTGTCGTGTAAACCCGCTTTAGCCCGCTCGAGTTAAAAGACAACTGTTAATTTCAAATTGGACTAAATCGTAACCGTTAATTTAACTTTGGAACCGATTTTAATTGTAGCTTTCTGTGTAAAAGTAGAGTCCGGCTTCGATCGAAGAGAAGACCGGAGGTAGCGAGCCAGGACGTCAGCAGCTAGGAGTCATAGTTGTCGGTTCGTCTTGAGGTACGGAACGTAGGGGATACCGGTTTTATCGCGAAAAGTTACTAGTATGCATGCTAGGATTAATAAAACTGGAACGATGGTTTATATCAGATAATGACCGGACGAGTCGTAGTAACATGTAGGTTGTGAGTCACTAGATAACTGCTTTCAATACTTGGGAAATTATCGTGCTGGTAGATCGGCCATGTCGAGCCGTAGGTTGTGTGCTGTTTGATTTTCCTGTTATTGTGTGTTGTGCCCGTTGTGTGACTTAGTATCGGTAAGGTTAATAGACAAGAATTAGTATATCCGCTAAGCATGTTGTGGCTATGTGTGGGCGAGTGTGCCGTGCTTGTGTTGGTGTGAAACCTTGGATGTGATATGGTCGGGTGAGTGATAGACCGACGTGACTGGTTGTGGTAAGATTGTTGGCTTGGTAAGCCGTGTTTTATTGTAATATTATCTTGATGTGTGTTTCGAGGAGTTGTTTCCGGTATGGTAACTACGACCAAGGGGGTACGTCGGTGTAGGGTAGTACCTAGTCCGATGAGTGGTCTCAAGTATGCGCGGTCCCCCGGGTAGTGGTTTCGGTACGATACCTACATCGAGGGGGTAGTACGATGTGGGATATCTAGGCCGACGGTTACGTGTTCAGCGCGTTGCCCGAAGGAGTACCGGGAAAGTTGTGTTACTTGTGTTTTGCCCGAAGGAGTTCCGGGAAAGATGTCTAGGCCGATGGAGATTCCGGTATGACGTTTTGAGATTGTGCCCCGGTTGTTTGACGGGAAGATATCTAGGCCGATGATGTTCCGGTACGATATGATGGTGTCGGGCTGTGGACAGCCGACCGAGTAGGGGACTGCGGTACAGGACGTGTTGCACTTTTACAGTTTACTTTATGTTTAATGACGTGTTACTTAGTGTGCTAGTTGTTGTTTGTGCTGTTTGGTTGTTTATGGTTGTGAGCGTGGGCTGGTCTTGAGTTGAGGATTGTGGTTACGAGTTCCGTTGGAAATTAGTTGTGTGTTGTACTAGTATGCCCTAATTGGACGGTTACCCGTGGTGGTGAGCGCTTGCTTATAACCTTAACTACTTTTCCTACTGAGCGAAAGCTCACCCCTTACTTTGTTGTTTTTCTGGTTCTAAGCGAGAAGTGTCCTAGCTGGATGCTCGATGCTTGGGACCTTACGAGGGTCCTAGGCTAGATAGTCTAGAGACGTACCGTTTTATTTTGAACTGTTTTACCGTTGGTTTTTACCGAGCTGTGACTCGCGTGGTGTTTAAAGTTTTAAAATTTTGAGATTGAGATCTGTTGGCTTTATTTTCGATTAAAATTATTAATGTTTTAGTTCACGTCTCGAGTCCCGTCAAAACCAGATTTGGGGCGTGACAATTTGGTATCAGAGCCTGGTTTCATTTGAAAATGTTTTCAAACCTCGGACCGTACGTCAATTAGGTGGGTAGAGTTTAGGTTGTTGAGTTCGGTGTGTCGGTTACGCAAGTCGGAGATGTCCTAAGCGTATGAACGAGACGAAGAGAGTCTCGGTTTGGTCATTGGTTGAACTACTGTGTGCTTTGATTTGTGTCCTTATTGTGCAGGTTGTGTTTTGAATGCCCGCTTAAGCGGATGGTTAGTGTAATTTACGAACGGGTCATGCCCGATTTTCTGCGGAAACTGAAGTGTATGTACCATCACGGTTTGGCTATAGGGGCCACTATAGCTGGACGTGAATGGGGGGGTGTCAGGTGGTTACAACGTAGTTCGGGGACGCCTGAATCGGATTGTAACGACACGATATCGACATGAATGTTTTGGTGAAATTTGATCGTGCTAAAACTTTAACTCTAGGTTGATGACTTCCTATTGTGAACTGTGCGGGTGGCTTAATTTGTGAACTGTGTGACTTGTGTGTAAACTCCCTGACTGTTTGGTGATTTGTGGGACTTGTGTAAATTCCGCTGTTTTATTTGGCTGTTATGTGTGGACTTCCCTGTTTTGGTGTTATAGTATGACTATACTACTATACTTAGTATATTATTAGTGCGAGTGTGTCTGTTTGTTCCGTGTCTGCATGCTAGTTACTTGAGCGCGTCTTTTTCGAAGTTAAGGAACTGAACACGAGCATTGTCCGTGCATAGGACATACGACATGGTACCGACTTACGTACCTCGAGGCACCAGAGGCCAGCCAGCTAGGGGCCGAGGACAGTTCATCGCCTAGGGTGCATGTGTTGAGGAGCACAAGAGGACCGATACTAGATCATCGGGACCTCCATCTAGGGTTCCGTCTGTCACTGAGACTACTCAGGCGGTAGCTCTGGAGGAGTTGACCCGCACCGTCCAGAGCTTGGTAGAGACCCTCGCACGGAGGGAGGCGGAGAGAGAGACTACGACTCCGGCACCGGAGACCGTACCTGCTGCACCTGCAGTCGCGACCTTAAGACCCGGTCAGGTCGATAGCCACATCGCGCAGATGCTGCGAGACTTCCACAGGCTGGGTGCACCAGTGTTTTCCGAGGAGGCAGACCCCGAGGCAGCCGAGGGATGGCTCGAGCGGATGACCCGCAACCTGGACACTTTAGGTATACTGGACGGACGCAGGAGAGTGTCCTATGCGGCATTTCAGCTAGAGGTTAATGCCTACCGTTGGTGGCAGTGCGAGTAGACGCGCGTGGGGATGACTTCTCGCTGTTTGGACAGCGTTTCCTGGAACAGTATTTTCCCCAGTCGGTGTTGGATGATCGACACCAGCAGTTCCTGGAGCTGTGACAGGAGGGTATGACAGTCTCTGAGTACGAGGCGAGATTCACATCCCTGTCCCGTTTTGCCTCTGAGATGGTACGGACTGAGGTTCTTCGTTGTCGACGGTTTGAGGAAGGTCTCCATCCCACTATAGCAGATCGACTCGTTGCTATGAGGACTCGGGTGTATTCAGACATAGTGGACCAGGCACTTGCGGTGGAGCGACATCTCCGCGAGACGGCTAGAGTTCGGGAGGTCAAGCAGAGGCCGAGCGGCTTCCTGAGGCCATCGGAGTCTCGTGATCCGAGGAGACAGAGGATCTCGGGATCGTACCAGCCCCAGACTCAGCTGAGGGAGACACGGTAGGCTGGATCAGTGGCCTCCGTTACACCTGCCCCGTTTGAGCGGGCGTGTTTTCGATGTGGGCAGCAGGGCCACGTGGCTCGAGAGTGTCCGGGGAGCGGACCAGTGGACCGCCTTGCGAACAGATCTGAGAGGAGACAGAGTGTTGGGCCACTACTATGCTACCAGTGCGGACGGCTTGGGCACTTTGCACCTAGATATCCTGATCGAGTTGGGGAGACGTCGGCCCCGCGACCCCAGCAGTCGCAGACTGTGCAGTCACCTCAGTTCCAGCAGCGCCGGGCTCATAGGCAGAGAGCTCTGTGGCAGGCAGCGAGCGCGCCAGCCCCGAATTAGAAAGCTGCACAGCAGGTGACACTTCCACCACCTCCGAGAGGCGGACCTCCGTTGCAGCAGGGTCGGGTGTATGCTGTTGTCGATTCACGGGTAGAGAGATGGGACTCCGATCGTGGGACCGTTCGTGATTTCGAGCACGCTACGGAGTAGAGGACATCGAGAAGCGTGGGACTAGCGAGAGTCCGGGAGTTGCTTTTGTTTTGACCTTAGAACTGTGCTTTCTTTTTTAGACTTGTGTTTGACTCGTTTTGGTTTGTTACTTTTGGTTATTGTTGCAACTTTTGAGCTTGCGTTTTGGTTAAGTCGTTTTCTGTTATTTATGAGTTCGCGCCCCGAGTTTGGCCAAGTAACGTTGAGATCAGAGTGGGCAGCGAAAGCGTGGTGGACTTCTTCGTTTTGTCGTGTACGCATTACTCGTTTAAGGGAAGAGAGTGGTTGAGAAGAAGTGTCGGTGTGTTGGATCTGTTCTGAGCGCGTTGTGAGTTTCGCTCCAGTTTGATACTTATACCGACAGACGGTTCCGGTATAGGATATCTCTACCAAGTTGCGTGTGGCGGTATGCCGTCTCTACCGACGGAGGATTCCGGTATCGACTAACGGGCCTAAGTGTTTTCCGTGTGCTTGAGGGGCAGTAGACTGAGAGTTTTAATTGGATGTTCCCCGAGAGAGCGTTAAGTGGAGCGCGTTCGTTTTGAATTTCGAGGACGAAATTCTATTAAGGGGGGTAGACTGTGAAGACTGCTCCGGTTAAAAAGATTTAATTTAATTAAATTTAATTCGTTCGGAACGTCAAGGTTGAAAAGTAGCGGGTCGGTTGTTGGCAACGTCGTGGTGGGGGGAAATCGGATCGATTTGTTTAAGAGCTTTTGCAAAAAAAAAAGGATTAACCTGGATCGTACGGACCAGACCCGGCCAGAAAACCCGGCCTGAGCCAGGCCCGTCCCGAAGGGTCAGTCCGTTTCCTTCGTTTGGGCCGTGAAGCCTAACGCGCGGCTGAAGCCCGTTTACCTCTCCGGCCCGGGCTATTTAAGCACTAGTTCTAGGGTTTCAACGCAGTTTGCTTCTCTTTCTTCGCGCAGCCCTCTACACCCGAACTCGCTCTCCTTCACTCACCGACCTCCTCCCCATCTTCTTCTTCTTCATTCACTCCGTCGCCGACCACTTCCACGTTGCCATCTCTTCTCCCTCTCTCTCATCTTCGTCTAGCTCACCGCCGCCGATGCACACCCCATCTCCGACCCCGTCTCCCTCTCTTCTCCATCTCTGATCCTCTTCTCCTTCTCCGTCTAGACCCGCCGCCGCCTCCCGCACTCGTTACCGGCCACTCCAACCTCCCTCCGACCGTATCAAACCGGCTCTACGGCGAAAGACGGTGCTCGGACCACGAGCCGCCGTCCCTTCCACGCGCCGCCCTAGGTCCAACGCGCCGAACCCTCCCCGCCTTCGTAGTCTGTTTTCCCTACGGTGAGAATCTCACCTTTAGGTTTTGGTCGCCGGCGATGTCTTCGCCGGTGGTCAGAGACTTTCCCGAACCTTTTCATCTTTTTTTTTTCTTGAGTTTGCAGTACGCTCTAGATCTGGTTAGTGACGAATCAAAGACGTGGTTGGATCTGGACGTTTTTTCTTTGGAACCAAATTAATTAAGGAACTAAAATAAAAAGAACGAAATTTAAAGTAAATCAAACTGGATTAGAAATCAAATTCGAATTAAATGATATTTGGGACTGTTGAATCAGATCTGGAAATTTGACTAAGTTGGACGTTTAAATCGGACTTTGAACGGGACAAAAGTGGGAACAGTGAATCGTACCTCGGGAATCGTGCTCGAAACCCATACCCCGCGAATCGTGCTTCGAAACACGTACCTCGAAACCCATACCTTCGGGAATCATGCATTGGGAACCGTTCCTCGGGAAACATGCACTGGGTTCTGTACTTGGGGCTCGAATACTCGAACCCGATTTGTCGTGTAAACCCGCTTTAGCCCGCTCGAGTTAAAAGACAACTGTTAATTTCAAACTGGACTAAATCGTAACCGTTAATTTAACTTTGGAACCGGTTTTAATTGTAGCTTTCTGTGTAAAAGTATAGTCCGGCTTCGATCAAAGAGAAGACCGGAGGTAGCGAGCCAGGACGTCAGCAGCGAGGAGTCGTAGCTGTCGGTTCGTCTTGAGGTAGGGAACGTAGCGGATACCGGTTTAATCGCGGAAAGTTACTAGTATGCATGCTAGGATTAATAAAACTGGAACGATGGTTTATATCAGATAATGACCGGACGAGTCGTGGTAACATGTAGGTTGTGAGTCACTAGTTAACTGCTTTCAATACTTGGGAAATTGTCGTGCTGGTAGATCGGCCATGTCGAGCCTTAGGTTGTGTGCTGTTTGATTTGCCTGTTATTGTGTGTTGTGCCCGTTGTATGACTTAGTGTCGGTAAGGTTAATAGACAAGAATTAGTATATCCGCTGAGTATGTTGTGGTTATGTGTGGGTGAGTGTGCCGTGCTTGTGTTGGTGTGAAACCTCGGATGTGATATGGTCGGGTGAGTGATAGACCGACGTGACTGGTTGTGGTAAGATTGTTGGGCTTGATAAGCCGTGTTTTATTGTAATATTATCTTGATGTATGTTCCGAGGAGTTGTTTCCGGTATGGTAACTACGACCGAGGGGGTACGTCGGTGTAGGGTAGTACCTAGTCCGATGAGTGGTCTCAAGTATGCGCGGTCCCCCGGGTAGTGGTTTCGGTACGATACCTACATCGAGGGGGTAGTCCGATGTGGGATATCTACGCCGACGGTTACGTGTTCAGTGCTTTTCCCGAAGGAGTACCGGGAAAGTTGTGTTACTTGTGTTTTGCCCGAAGGAGTTCCGGGAAAGATGTCTAGGCCGATGGAGATTCCGGTATGACGTTTTGAGATTGTGCCCCGGTTGTTTGACGGGAAGATATCTAGGCCGATGATGTTCCGGTATGATATGATGGTGTCGGGTTGTGGACAGCCGACCAAGTAGGGGACTGCGGTACAGGACGTGTTGCACTTTTACAGTTTACTTTATGTTTAATGACGTGTTACTTAGTGTGTTTGTTGCTGTTTGTGGTGTTTGGTTTTTTTATGGTTGTGAGCATGGGTTGGTCTTGAGTTGAGGATTGTGGTTACGAGTTCTGTTGGAAATTAGTTGTGTGTTGTACTAGTATGCCCTAATTGGACGGTTCCCATGGTGGTGAGCGCTTGCTTATAACCTTAACTACGTTTCCTACTAAGCGAAAGCTCACCCCTTACTTTGTTGTTTTCAGGTTCTAAGTGGGAAGTGTACTAGTTGGATGCTCGATGCTTGGGAGCTTACGAGGGTCCTAGGCTAGATAGTCTAGAGACGCGGGAGAATTTATTGAGTAAAGCGGGTAAGGAGATCCTGCTAAAGGCGGTGATCCAAGCCCTTCTTACGTATGGGTGTGTATCTCCCCCCGTTGAGTTTGTTGGGAGATATAGTGTCACTCCCCAAATCCGGTTTTGACCGGATTCGAGACGTGAACTTAAAGAAATAAATAATCAAAGCAATTCAACGGAAATAAGTTTAAAAATGATACTCTGAAATCCATAACTCCGATAAAATGAGTCAACAGCTCATAAAACAAAGTAAATAAAAGTTCAGTTAAAATAACAGAACGTCTGTAGACAACTAGACAAGACCCTCGCTGGCTCCCAAGCGCCGAGAATCCCGCTAGCACAGATCCCGCTCAACACTTGAAAGACAACAAGGTAAGGGGTGAGCTTTCGCTTAGTAGGAAAAGTAGTTAAGGTTATGAACATCAGTTCATCACCACGAGTAACCGTCCAATTAGGGCATACTAGCAAAGCATAACTACCAACAATGCCCACGGGAAGTTACCAACCACTAACCACTCTCACAAGACCAAAATCACACTTAAAACAACGCACATAGCCAAACAGCACACATAGAACACACAACAGAACAACACATGTCTAGTACAGCAGTCCCCCAACATCACCGGCTATCACAGCCCGTCCCATTTATATCGTACCGGAACACAAAGCATCGGTCCCGACATCTTCCCGTCACTGAGACTCGGGGTAACATCCCTGACCGGCAATACATTCAGTCAGATGTCTTCCCGACACACAGACTCGGGGCCTCATGCATACGGACCGGCACATACCTCGGTCGTACGCCTTCCCGGACCACATAGCATCGGGGTAATGATCACACCATCCTCGTCCTCGATACCCTACACCGGCATACTCTCTCAGTGTAGGTATCATACCGGACCCACCTCCTCTTGGAACACACATCAAGAGAATAACATGCATCACAATGCCATAGTTCGACCACGGTATACCAACCGAGCCAACCCACCATAACACACAAATAGGTCTATCACTCACCCGATCATTTCACAACAAAAGGTTCACATCACATCACGCATGGCACACTTTCCCAAACATAGCAACACATGCCACACCGAGTATAACCTATCATGCTTCTCAATCTAGCAACGGCTAAGTCACACATCATGCATCTCAATCAAAGATCACGGCATCACAAATCAACACGCAACCCTAAGGGCTCGACATGGCCCACATGCATTTCTACAGCACGGCAATCCCAAACCTACGGCTCGACATGGCACGTAAGCTATCCCTCATTCTGCTCTTTCCTCACATCTTAATCATGCCATTCTAATCATTTAAACGAGTAATCGCAACCTATATGCATACTAGTAACTTTCCATAATTTAACCGGTATTCGCTACTTTCCCTACCTCAAAGGCACTCTACTCCTAGCTGCGGACGACCTGGCTAACTTCCTCTCCGTCTCGTCACGAAGTCCAAACGTCTCCTCCTCCTCCGAGCTCGGGTCCAAAGTCTTGGATCACAAAACGATACTCGAGTCAAGAGTAATTCACAAAGGTTTAAAGAGGAAACATTTACCATTTACCCTAAAATGACTCGGTTATAGATAACCGTCCCAACTACTCGAAATTCAACAAAATGGGCCCAAAAGGCCCAACTCAGGTATGTCACGGTTCGGGTCACGGAGCCTTGATGGACTCCGCCACGGATCTGGTCACGGATACGTGGTCCAGGCCGTCACGGTTCTCCTCACGGAGCTGTGACTGACGCCGTCACGGTCTCCCTCACGGAGCCGTGACGTCTCCCGTCACGGATCCGTGACGGGTCAGGCACTGTTCTGCCTTCTTCTTCCTCCAGCCGCGATTTTCACGAAAATAACCCAAAAACCTCCATTGATGACCTCCCAAAGCTCCAAAACAGCCCCCAAAACGTCTCTACTTCAAAACTCATCATGGGTAAACATCAAAACTCAACAAAATCAATCATCCAACATCAATTTTCTCCAAAAATTCATCATCCAAACACCAAACTCCAAAACCCAACCAAGTTCCTCATTTCTCCTCAAAACTCAAGAACCAAAACAATCAAAAACGAAAAAGGATCGGGGATTTACCTTGAGAATGGATAATAGATGAAGAAACAAGAGATTTTGAGAGGTTTTGGGTAGCAAATGGGCTCAAGACCCTCTTTTTCCTCCTTTCTTCTTCTTCAAGCTTCCCAAGCTCCTTTTCTTCTTCCTTCCTCTCTCAATTTCGGCCAACACTGAAAAGTGGGTGAAAAATGACCCAAATGAGGGCTTTAACCTACCCTTGAATTGTTCAATATGCCCCCCTTGCTTCATCTCTTCTCAAGTTCACCCATTAAGGGTATAAGGGTCATAACACACTCAATTCTTCCCTTCCAAGCTAGCATGGACACATGTCCATGTGGGGACCACTACTACTCAATTAATTCCAGCACGATTAATTAAATAGATTTAGTTTCTAGTCGGACCTCGTTTGACCGATAAAAGGTCATGGGTTGACGTTTCCCAATAATGCATTCATTTGAAAGGAAACGACCCAACTAAGCTAACCGTAATGATGGCTAAGCTTTTTGGGCCCCGGAAAGGTCTCGAATGACTCCTGGAGTCATCGGTTGACTTTTCCGGCAAAAAGTCAACTTTTGTCGAAAACCTCCGGTTCGACCGGGATCGACCGAGGGCGATTCTTACATATAGAAACATCCACGAATCGATTCTAGTAGTGTAACGATGCAAGAACGAGGAAAGGGGTTTGTTAGCATAGACGGGAGACTTTGTGTAACCACAAGTTAAAGGGAGATATGAGTTTCAAATGCATGCATAGTTTTAATATTGCTTTGTACAAGATTGGCGGTTGTTGGTTAAGTCGGAAACTTGGTGGCGATGTTGGATTAAAATCCATTGGGTGGGCAAATATGTGTTTAATGTACATGTTATCACTAAGGTTATAGATACATTTCAAAGTAATCAATTAAAGTGTGTATCTAATAGGTATCATTAAGTGGTCATGGAACTTAAAAGTGTAGATACCAAGTTGTAATTTTCTTTTGTTGAGGGGACTAATTGAAATTACAAATAGTTGGCCAACTAAGCATTGGCCATCTATAAATATATGGTTATGGTCCCCAATGGAGTACTTGGCATTCCTCTTTCTTCTCACCCCCATCTGAGACTTAGAATTTATGGAGCAAGTATAATCCATTGGAAGATTCATAACCTTTGTTCTTCTTCATCAAATGATCTCCCATGGCTTCAAGTAAGTAACATTTAATTAATTCCGCTGCTTTGATTTTGTGTTCCTATTAGTTCAACAAAGACTTTTAAGGCATGGTTCGGGTTTATGGATTAACACTTTGGTTGTTGTTATTATTTTGGTTGAGCCATAAATCCATTTTTACAAGTGGTATCAGAGCCAACTTTGTTGAATTAATGGTGAACTTTGTGTTCTTGAAACTAGATTAAGGTTGCATGTCATCAATTCCTTCTTGCATGTCATTGTATTTGAAGGATCTAAAGGTTTTAAGGTTAAAAGTTTTGATTGATGTTAATTTCAATCACTTTTAGGGTACATGCAAGCATCCATGGTTAACGTTTTTGATTTACAAAGATGAAGGCTTTTCAAATGCATGCATAGTAGTTAGTTTGGATGCATGATGTACTTGTTAAATATGAAACAAACTCTATGCAGAATAAATTTTCAAGAAAATTTGATGGCTTCTTAAAGTGTTACAAGTTTTGAAGTCAATCATGTGCATGGCAAACTTTCAAGAAAATTTGGTGTTTCTTAAAATTAATGACTTTGTTTCATCCGAGGAAAAATCAAATAGAAACCACTTCTTAACGTAAAAACCGTGTGAACCAATCCAAGCCATTCATTTTAAGAATTGATGGATGAGATGCAATTGATTTGTTGACTTGTTGACTGCAAAAAAAAACATCACTTTTTAGTAAGTGGTAAGGGCTTTTTAGTAAAATCATCATATTATTTCTTTTACCAATTCACTAATTTAATTTTTCCCGCTTCGTTTGAACTCCGATTGGCTTCAAACTTGCGCCATTAGTTTTGTTTTTTCAAGGGCTTTCTATCAAGATCAGTCATGAATATATTTTGAAGCACGAAAAAAAATTATTTCGGGGATGATTTTTAAAAAAAAGTTAAGTCCTGGTAATTTTTATCAACACTATACACTGGGTTTATCAACACTATACACTGGGTTTATCAACACTGAACACTAGTTTTATCACCTCATTTTCCAAAATCGAACATGATTTTTATCACATCATCACATGTTTTTTTATGAACACTAAGCACTAGTTTTATCAACACTAAACACTATGTTTATCATTAAATTACATGTGTTATTATCATCTCATCACATGTTTTTTTATCAACACTAAACTCTAGGCTATCACCCTTATTTCGGGGTAGATTTTTAAAAAAAGTTAAGTCTGGCTAATTTTTATCAACACTATACATTTGGTTTATCAACACTATACACTGGGTTTATCAACACTGAACACTAGTTTTATCACTTCATTTTCCAAAATCGAACATGATTTTTATCACATCATCACATGTTTTTTTATGAACACTAAGCACTAGTTTTATCAACACTAAACACTATGTTTATCATTAAATTACATGTGTTTTTATCATCTCATCACATGTTTTTTTATCAAAACTAAACTCTAGGTTATCACCCTTATTTCGGGGATGATTTTTAAAAAAAGTTAAGTCTGGGTAATTTTTATCAACACTATACATTGGGTTTATCAACACTATACACTGGGTTTATCAACACTGAACACTAGTTTTATCACCTCATTTTCCAAAATCGAACATGATTTTTATCACATCATCACATGTTTTTTATGAACACTAAGCACTAGTTTTATCAACAGTAAACACTATGTTTATCATTAAATTACATGTGTTTTTATCATCCCATCACATGTTTTTTTTATCAACACTAAACTCTAGTTTATCACCCTTATTTTCAATTGAACATGATTTTTATCACCTCATTATATGTTTTTTATCACCCAGTACATACTTTTTATCAACATTTAGCACTAGTTTGATACCCCGAAATAAAAAAATTTATTAGTGAAGATTTATCAACACTCAACATTGTTTTTATCACCCCAATATAACTTTTTAGGGTAAACTTCATCCCATTACCCTAACAAAACTTAAATTCCAACCCACTACCCTAACGAAACTTAGTTTCATCCCACTACCCTAACAAAACATTTAGTGTCAATTTGATACCTACCGTTAGTTTTCCATCCATTTTGGATGGAAAATGGTCATGTGCCTGGCACATGACCCTACTTTTTCATAAATTGACCATATTACCCTTGGCTTCCTTAAAACCCTAATGCCTCTTTCTCTTACTGTTCTTCTCTCATTTTGCTTTCAAAAAATTCTAGATCTCTCCCCTGTGAACCTGCCGAGCTTCACCATCTCTCCATCTCACCATCTCTCTCAACACTCTCTCTCACCTCCAGTCGAAACCCTCCCTCTCTCACGATCCGCCATGAACTCCGACCAATATAATTCCGATTCTTATTGCAATTTCCCTTCATCTTCGTGTTCTGATTCTCAATCTCAATCCCAATCAGCCCTAGCAATTCTCTCTGTCGATATTGAGCCGTAAACTGATTCGATGGAGGCTGGGAAAAGCTCCGGTGGTTATGGTGGTGGTGAAGCTTCAGTCTTCGAATGTGAAGCTTCTTCGTCTCTGTGCAAGGGGATTTCGAGGCCTGGGATCCTCAGGGTGTTGTTCGCGGCAGATCTGAGAGCTCGCAAGGTCGCCGACTCCAGATCTGCAAAAACCCAGTGAGGTCGATGGTGCTGCGAGGTCGATGGCAAAACCAGATATGGGATTTGGTTTTAAATGATAACCAGATATCCATGTTTTGATTTTTTTTTTCATTTTTTCTTGATTCAGTAGCAACAGTTATTTGTTGCAGCAGTAATTCTAGGGAGATACATGTTTTTTGATTTGTTTCAGATTTGAATGATTTGGTTCCTAATTTTTTGGTTGAATGAATAAGACTTAAATGAGAATAAGATTGAAATGATTTGGTCTAGCTGTGGGTGTGTTGGTGTTTGATTTGGGTATAGGTTATGCCCAGAGGATTGAGAAGAAAGAACACTGAGATAATGAACTTGAACATTAAGATGTTAGATTTTTTTTGTAATATTTAGTTTTATAAAAAAAGAAAAAACAGTAAGAAAAAAGAACAACAAATAATTTTACAGGAATAATTTTGGAAAAAATAATTATTAATAATAAAAAAATAATTTATAAAAACTGATTTTTGATTTTTATTTTAAATGAAAAAATTGATATTTATATATTTTTAAAATTTTAATTATGATTTTTATTTATTTTTAAAATTTTAAATCTGATTTTTTTTATATCTTAAAAATTAAAACTGATTTTTTTAAAGTAAATTCTGATTTTTTTTAAAATAAAATGTAAATTTATAAAAAAAAACTGATTTAAAAATAATTTCTGATTTTTTAAAATAAAATTTTAAAAAAAACTGATTTAAATTTTAATTTTTATAAAATAAAATAAAATTTTGAAAACCAGTGGCATGCTCTTGAAAATTTAAGTGTTAATAAGGGGTATTTTAGACTTTTTATCATTTTCCATCCAAAAATGGATGTCAAGTTAACAGTAAGTATCAAATTGACATTAAATGTTTTGTTAGGGTAGTGGGATGAAACTAAGTTTCGTTAGGGTAGTGGGTTGGAATTTAAGTTTTTTTATGGTAGTAGGATGAAGTTTACCCAACTTTTTATTTTTGTGCTTCAAAATATATTCATGACTAATCTTGATTAAAATCCCTTGGAAAAAGAAAAATATTGGCGCAAGTTTGAAGCTAATCGAAGTTGAAACGAAGCGGGAATGATTAAAGTAGTGAATTGTTGAAAAAAAATGGACACTTGTCCACATGGCACCATGCTATTACAATTATGCCCTTGCTTGTGTGAGAAAGGAAGAAAGTGGCGTTACTTTATGGTGGGATTGAGGTGATGATGTGGCATTATGGTGAATGTTGGATCTTAAGGGTGTCTGACTAGGATTGGTTCACACAATTTTTAGGATAAGAGGAGTTTCTATTAGATTTCTCCTCTGTTTCATCCAAGTAAAAGTTTAGAAACCATCTATGTGTAGAGAAAATTTTCAAGAAAAATTGGTGTTTCTTAAAGTTAATGACTTGGTTTCATCCAAGTAAAAGTTTAGAAACCATCTCTATGTAGAGAAAATTTTCAAGAAAATTTGGTGTTTCTTAAAGCTGATGACTTGATTTTAATTCAAGTAAAAGTTTTGAAGCCCTCTCTGTTTGGAGAAATTTTTTCAAGAAAATGTGGTGGTTTCTCAAAAATGATGACTTGGAATTATTAAGTAAAGGATTTGAAACCACTTCTGTGTATATATATTTTTTTCCCCGAAAATGTTGGTGGCTTCTTAAAAATTAAAGAGTTGGTTACAAGTAAAGTTTAGAAGTCATCTATGTGTACAAAACTTATTTTCAAGAAAGTTTGGTGGCTTCTTAAAATTGATGACATGAGTTTCAAGAAAAAGGTTTTACTTACTTGATTTAAGTTCTTGCTTCGGGTTTTGCATAATTTTATTATGCACGTGAATAAAGTTTATTATGGTTGCATTTGTGTTATTTGCACCTTGTTAAGTTTCAGTTTATGGCATGCTTTTATTTTAAATTGTGCAAATTCAGTTTCGGAAACAATAAATTCAGATTTTGGTGATATCTGGTATTTTGTGGATTAATTGAAGCACAATGTCGCCAAAGTGACCTCTTGTGTGTAGATTGGTTTATTGAAATATTAAGATGTTTTTGTCTTTGATATCCATGCGTTTATCTAACGGACCCAAAGGCGAGTTGATATTTGGCCGGATTTCAAATGATAACTGTGGTGGTAAGTGTGTGGCAATATTAAGGTGTTTTGAGTGAGCAATTCTATGTAAGCATACACTGATATTCCCAAAGGATAGGTGTGTGTTTGACATATATTGCCAATGTTTGATCACTGCAACAAGAGTACCGCTTGTTGTTAATGCTGATATTCCCAAAGGATAGTGTCACGCCCCAAATCCGATATTGACCGGACCCGAGACGTGAACTAAATTAATAAATAATTAAAGCGATTTGAAAGAAATAAACTCTGATATAATAAACCGAAAGTAATAAATCTGACACATTGAGTCACAGCTCATAAAATCAACAATAATGTTAAGTTCAATTGAGTGTACGTCTCTAGACCAAACTAGCATAGGATCCTCACTAGCTCCCTAGCTCCGAGAATCCCGCTAGACCACAACCCGCTCAACCTGTGAAACAATAGAGTAAAGGGGTGAGCTTGACGCTCAGTAGGGAAAACCCCGAAAACCACCTCAAACAGATTTACCAGAAAGTCTTTTTCCACAATTTTAAGTTACATCAAAAGGTTAAAACAAAGATACGACAATTAATGTAATTAAAGACGAAAACCCCCTTTTTAACCTGATGTTTACCAGTCCAACCATACTAACCACAGCTCAACACTATCCAATCGACTAAAGCCCACAACGAAGGGAACAACCCAATTAAGACACCCAATTACATTTCTAAACTAACTTCTTAACGACCAAAGGGAGACAGAGACAACCATAACATGTAATCCAACGTAAACAAACTTCACTTTACCCGACCACAAACTGTCCCGAAATTCCACATCCAAAGCCCCTTCACAACGACTTACGGACAACCACGATTATGACACTTTAACTTACACGGAAGCCACACACATGAATTCACCACCAAACGATCAAATCGAGTCATTCACGGTCACACGTAACTCATAACAAGGAACCCCCATATTGACAACACGGCAATACTCATTCAATTCAAAGCAATCTCAATTTCGCGGCCCGTAGCCCTCGCACGGTCTAGGGAGCAACCCTCTCGGCCCGGCGTAACCGTACGCAACTTCCCTAACACAAAGTCAGGATAGGCGGTCGACCTCATCGTGGACGCAGCGTTTTACCAATCGACGGAAGGCAGGGAAATCGCCTCTTTGCGGCCTCATCTCTCGCGGTGCTCAACACAGCGTTTTACCGAGTGCTAGTCGGAAGGTAGGGAAATCACCTCTTCGCGGGACACAGCGTTTTACCGAGTCACGGTCAGAAGGTAGGGAAAACACCTTTCTCATGTACCATCGTACACCAAGCCTCACACTTTACCGTTCACGCCCCGGAAGGTACGACTCACCTTACGGAAGTACGTCTCTCACACTTTACCGGCGGCGCAACGGAAGGTACGACACACCTCTCGGGCACAACTCACAACCATTATCACCAGAACAATCACAACCACACTCACAATCACAATCACGTCGGTCTATCACTCACCCGACCATTTCACAACCAAGGATTCACATTTACACAAACACGGCACACTTGCCCACGCACAGTCACAACATGCAACATCGAGTGTAATAGGATTTCCCCCTTAATCACACTCACAATTGTTCCGTACTAACCATCGCTTACCAACACCCTCTCGGGCACACTCAATACAATTATCACAGAACAGTCACAATCACTTTCACACCCACAGTCATGTTTCAATAATAACACCGCCAACAGGCACATACTATCACTTACCGATACCAATCTCCACGTGGTTACCCTACCGGCTTAACCGGTATCCCCAAACATTCTCAATCCAACATATCAAGTAAAAATATGGGAAAGCACTCAAATCACTGATCATGCGTTCTCTAGTCAATTCTACTCGTTTTCGTGTTCATTATTTATTAACTGTTCAAGCATCACAGGCATCCACAGGCACATTCAGCACACAAGTCCTACGGGCACGACATGACCCGATTCTAGCAGCACAGCAATTCCCAAGACAGAGATCGTAAATGTTCGCAGTTTGATACGTCTACGCTAGTTGTACGTTTCCTATATGCATACTAGTTCTTTAGCCGGTTGATTAGGTTTCCCTATATGCATACTAGTAAACCGTAATAAAGCGGGTTCGAGGTAATCTCTACCTCTTGAAGAGCTGACAGCTGCGTCTCCTAGCTGCTGACGTCCTGGCCACACCGGTCTGCTCCGCGCTCGGGGTAACGGCCTGGTTTAGCACAAAAAGGGGTGTATCAGCCCCGGTCCAACCCGTAACGGTCCTCAAAACTGATAATTAAATCCAGTAGTCTGTTTTGTCCAAAAGTCTTTTAAAAGTCCGAAAGTCCTTGTATTTATTTGATTTTAAAACTGATTTATTAATTAATTAAATTAAATTATTATTTAAAAATATTCTGACCCGGATCCGACCCGGTCCAGAGACCAGACCCGGTCAGACCAAAGCCCGACATGAACCCAGTCCCAGACCCAAACCCGAGTTCAGAATATGTCTGGACCTGGGCCGGGCCCAAGGCTCACATCTTCGGCCCAAGTCCGACCAACCGGCCCGTTTCCAAGATCCAGCCCAACCCGCGTTGGCTCACCTGAGTTGGTTTCAGCTCCGGCGACGACCACGCTCTCCGGCTACCGTCCACTATGTTAGAAGGAGCTCGAAAAGGGAGGAACTGAGGCGGAGATGGGCGTCAAGTTCTCGGAGACGCGGGGGCGTGGCGGCGGAGACTCGGGTGTGACTCAGAACTCATCCTCGCCTCAGATCTGGCAAGCTCGGGGTCGCCGGCGAGGGTTCCGACCACGCCCGCTCGGATTGAGCTCGGGTTGAGACGGTTTCCGGCATGGAGAGGTTGGGAAAGACGAACGCGACGAGGAGTAGTTCGAACCTGCTTCTTCTCCGTCGTCGGCGTCGATTCACGTGACAGGGACACGAACCCACTTAGGATTTCACAGGCGATGGCTCAGATTCGAGCATGGTGAGGTTTGTGGTTACACAGAAGGGAAGGAGAAGGGAAGAGATGGTGGTGGCGAGGCTGGAGAGGGAGGAGAGAATGAGGTGAACGCGGGAGGTTGAGAGAGAAACTGGAGAGGAGGCTGCGATGGTTTCATCTCGAAGGAAATGCTATAAAGGGTGAGGTCTTGGGTTCAATTCTCACCAACAACCTAGGTTGGTATTTTTCTGTGGACAATACACCATAGGGGTTGGGGTGTATTGGGCTGCAGACCTAACATCGCCGCGCGTGGGGCCCTGTGTGGGACGGCGGGGTGTTATAGATAGGCTTTAATGTAGCGCTTGGTATCTTGGGTGGGAGTCACCATTAATTTGATTTATTGTTTACTCAGGATTTTGATGTGAGCTTATTTTTGTATTGCTTTGTTAAATTTCAGCTAGTTCTTCTGCTGCATCTATATCTGCTAGCATGAATTTGATACCAATGCTTAATGGTGCGAATTTTAAAGATTGGAAAGGACATTTAGAAATAGTGCTTGGTTTCATGGACGTGGACCTTGCGTCAAGGGAAGAACAACCTGCACCTCTCACTGCGGAAAGCACACCTGATGACAAAAGGTATTTTGAGAGGTGGGAGCGTTCAAATTGCATGTGTCTCATGATGATGAAACACACTATTCCAGAAGCCTTTAGAGGGTCAGAATCTGAAGTGATTACTAAGGCTAAGGTTTTCCTTGACGAAGTCGAAAAGCGTTTTGCTAAAAACGATAAGGTTGAAATGACTTCACTTTTGACATCTTTGATGAAGATGACGTATAAGGGTCAAGGAAATGTAAGGGGGCACATTATGTAAATGTACCATATTAGTTCCATACTTAAGGCGTTAAAGATCGAGCTCTATGAGGAGTTGCTCGTTCTTATGGTTCTTGTATCTCTTCCTGGGCAGTTTAACCAATTTAAAATTAGTTATAACTGTCAAAAGGAGAAATGGACTCTAAACGAGCTCATTTCTCATTGTGTTCAAGAGGAAGAGAGACTAAAGCAGGATAAGTCTGAAAGTGCTCATTTGGCAAGTACCTCTAAAGGTAAGGGCGAGAAAAGGAAAGTTGAGTCTCAAACTCGTAAGGCTCCAATTCAGGCTGCTAAAGGTCCAGTGCAAAAGAAACAGATTCAGGCTGAAACTGTCTGTTACTTTGGGGAGAAATCTGGACATATCAAGAACGATTGTCCCTAATATCTTGTATGGTGTGCAAAGAAGGGTATGGATCTTTCTTTGGTCTGTTCTGAGGTTAATTTAGCTTCAATACCTAGAAACACTTGGTGGATGGATTCAGCTGCCACTACTTGTAATAACCACTCCCGGTCAACGCCAGTTAAATCTGCGAAAAACGGGAAAATTTAAAAATTTTGGACAGACGCTTAAATGAACCTAAATTTGACCCCGAGGGTCATACCGGACTTAAGTTGACCCCGATATCGACCAAAGTGAGTTCCGGGGGACTCAGGGCAACTTTCTGACCAATTTGGGAAATGTTGACTTTTCTTCGAGGACCGTTTTGGATCCAAAAAGCTTAGCCGTCGTCGCAGCGGTCTTAGTTGAGCCGTTTCCTTGTATCCCGTGAAGTTTCGTAATTTCTTGGAAAAAGTGCCCGTTTGGGGCCCGAGACGGCCGAATTTCGCGAATCTGACTGAATATATCTAGGAGATATTTTCCCAAAAGGGATGGGACCCACTTGCCACATGTCACCAATGTGGTGGTGTTAGGTTTATTGGACAAAACAAAGATGAGACTTGTGTGGTAGTTTTGTAAATAAAGGGGTAGTTGTATGTTTTAAAACAAATTAAAAAGGAAAGTTGAGTTAGTGTCTCGGCAAAGATAGAAGAAAATGAGAGTTTTAGAGAGAGAAGGTGGAGAGAGGAAAGAGAAGGAGAAAATGGATAAAAAGAGAAGAAAGTTTGGGGGTTTTGCCATTTCTCGATCGTCCGACCGGTGGATCGTCTCAACGATAGAAGAATCGAGTTCACACCTTCATTCTCTACGGTGAGCACCTAATCGGTTCTCGTTTTGCTAACTTTGAAAGTTTGGGGTTTGGGTTAAAACGAGTTAAATATGGTTGAGTTAAGGTGTGGGGTTCGTTAGGAACGTTTTGGGGCGAAAAGGAACATTTTTCGTTGTGGCCGTGTGGGGCCCACTTGGTCGGGCCTCGGGTTTTTCGTGTTCGGGTGGTCTTGGATGATCCCCGAGTCGATAATTCACACCCGGAACGAATTATGGAATTAAATTGTAAAAGTTGTAATTGACGGGTTTAGAAACTTTAAACGCGAATTAAATTGCTAGGGAGTCGGAAATTGATTCCGTCGATTGTGTTGGAACCCTTGAATTATTCTAAGACCGTAGAAACGAAAACGGGAATTTTCGGAGCCCCGGAAGGGCGTTTTCAAAACCCGGGAAGATTCGCCATGTCGGGCGAATCGGGCTTTTCCGAGCCTTTTATCGACAATGTCGAGTAATTGGGAAGTTTGGGAGTGATCGACATTGTCGGGGTTGAGTTTGGGCGTTTAATTCTTTAAATTCGGGTTTCTCATGCTTACTTAAAAAGTGTGTAAATTGTAATAATTGTAGACCGTGTCGCCTACCGTGGAAAGAGGAGGCTAAGCGGGAAATTTGAAGCATTGTCGGAGAGCGAGCATCGGTTGTGACACGATTCAAGAGGTAGGGAAAAGTAGCCGGATCTCGGCCCTGACTAGGGAAAGTTAACAGTAGAAATGCTTGTGACACTTGGGTGTCGTGGGTTAAGTAAGTTTATCAAATGATAGAAAGGCAGTATGATACGGGAACGTATCGAACATTAGAAATGCATGTGACACTTAGTAGTGTCGTAGGAGCAGTGAACTTATCGATATTAGAAATACTGGAGGCATATGACCATGCCCGGAGGTTGATTGTGAACTTAGCGATATTAGAATTACTGGAGGCATATGACCATGCCCAGAGGTTGATTGTGAAACTGTTGATATTAGAACTGCTGGAGGCATTGGTTATGCCTGGAGGTTGATTGTGTAATTTGTGTCTTGGGTGGCCATAAGAGCCCGTACTTTATTGTTGTGTCTTGGGTGGCCATGAGAGCCCGTACTTTATTGTTGTGTCTTGGGTGGCCATGAGAGCCCGTATTACTGTTGTGTCTTGGGTGGTCATGAGAGCCCGTATTACGGTTGTGTCTTGGGTGGCCATGAGTGCCCGTGGGGTTGTTGAGCCCGTGAGTTACTGTTGGTGTGTCTTGGGATGCCGTGAGTGCCCGTGGGGTAGTTGAGCCCGTGAGTTACTGTTGGTGTGTCTTGGGAGGCCGTGAGTGCCCGTGGGGTTGTTGAGCCCGTGAGTTACTGTTGGTGTGTCTTGGGAGGCCGTGAGTGCCCGTGGGGTTGTTGAGCCCGTGAGTTACTGTTGGTGTGTCTTGGGAGGCCGTGAGTGCCCGTGGGGTCGTTGAGTCTGTGGTTTACTGTTGGTGTCTTGGGTGGCCATGAGTGCCTTGGAGTGTTGAACTTGTGTTGTTGATGTTTGTTGAACTTTGCTTGTGATTGTGACTGTGGTTACCTGAGGTTGGAAACCCGACTTTGTGTCGGGGAAGTTGCGTGGTGTGGCTAGCCTCCCGACTGGGATCGGGGGAAGCGGAGAGGTTGTGGGCTAGCCTCCCGACTAGGATCGGGAGAAGGATTGCGAGGTTGGTGGTGTGGCTAGCCTCCCGACTAGGATCGGGAGAAGGATTGCGAGGTTGGTGGTGTGGCTAGCCTCCCGACTGGGATCGGGGGAAACGGAGAGGTTGTGGGCTAGCCTCCCGACTGTGTGTCGGGAGAAGTTTCGTGGTTTGCGCGGGTGTGGCTAGTCACCCGACTGAGATCGGGGGTAGGGGAGAGGTTGTGGGCTAGCCTTCCGACTGAGATCGGGAGAAGTTGCGCGGCAGGTCGACCGCCTGACCTGACAGGGATCGGTAAAGGGCGAGAGAGAGATGGGGTTACTGAGCAGCTGGCGTGCGATCCTTTGTGATCTTGTTTGGTGTGCGATCCTTTGTGATCTTGGGTGTTGCGTGGTTGTCTGTTGTGTCTTTGGAGGAGGTCGTCAATCGTGGTGTCGGGTCTACATTACGTGTCCGAGTGTTGAGTCGGTTGAGGAAAGTAACAGCGTGTGTGTGTCGGTCCGGTTACTTGAACTGGGGATAGTGATCCCCGGTGTTTGGGTTGTTGTTGGTGTTACCGGCATTGTCTGCTAAGTATGCCGTAGTCAGTCTGTTATCCGTGGTGGTGAGCGAACGCTTACCCCTAGCTGCTTTTCCTACAGGTACTGGTCGCAGGATGGACTAGGTGAGCTTCCGAAGCTTGAAGAGCTAGGAGCGGGAGTCCGGGTTTACTTGAGTCTAGCGACGTACACTTGTATGTTGTCCGCTTGTGGGACGTACTTTTGAGTTGTAAATAATTATTTTGTGTAATTAAATGGTGATTTTAAAGTGGTTTATTTAAAAGATTTGAAAATGTTTTATTGTTTTAAACGTTCGCGTCCCGAGTTCGGTTTACTGAAATTGGGGCGTGACACTACTCATATAAGTGTTTCTATGCAGGGTTGCTTGAGCTACCGAAAGCCAAGTGATGGTGGAAGAAACATCTTTGTGGGCGATGGAAAATCGGTAGAAGTGGAAGCAATTGGACATTTTAGATTGTTGTTAAGTACTGGTTGTTATTTGGACTTAAAAAACACTTTTGTTGTACCGTCTTTTAGACGAAATTTAGTTTCTGTTCCGGTAATGGAAAAATCAGGACATTGTTGTCCCTTTGGAAACAACAAGCTAAGTGTCTTTTAATTCAAATTTTATTGTAACCAGTTACTTAAGTGCTTATGACAACCTGTATTTGTTGGAAACAATTGCATCCTATAATGAAACCTTGCATGTGGAATCACGTGGTATTAAGCGCAAATTAAATAAGGAAACTTCAGCAACATTATGACACAATCGTTTGGGTCATATCTCAAAAGGTATCCACTACCTAAAAATATCCCAAAGCACTACATATTCGAAACGCGACTTCTCTATTCCAGGATCCAATCTGTAGGTTTGATACTCTTTCCCACACCGAGAAGTGGGTGAAACTCATGTCCCTCGGTCGCATATGAGCCCACAGGTCGGTTAGGATAACTAACGAATCCCAGAAAGCCCTCGGTTCCCCCGCCAGTACTCTTGATCGTTCTTTGGCCGACCTAAATAAAAAGGCCACAACCCCATCCTCTAGCAGTTTGGCCTCCACATTTCGCAGACCCCACAAATCCTCCATTCGATTGGCCATAGTACGGCAACAGAAGGTTCGATTGATGAGAACCTTGACTACCAAATCGAACTTGAAATTTGGTTTACATACCCTTACTTCCGATGGGGACACCACTATTTCTTTGATCTGCATCGATCGCATATGATCTCCAAGGACCTCCAAGTTCGGGTTTTCTTGAAACGGAACCGGTTTCGGGTGATCTCCCAGCCGAGGATCTGCCCGACCCAGCCACCCGTTGGAGCCGACCCGATCCAGCCATCAGTTGGAGCCGACACGTGGTGCAACCCGACCCGTCCTCCAAACGACCCGGTTGTCGTTGCCAAGCCACCCCTCCCAGCTCTCTGATCCAGTCCATGAACCCGGGATGGGCTCCTGTCAGCTCTAGGGTGATAGGAGAAGCCCACATGGCCCATACGTTGGCCTAATCTCCGTGCGTTCGCCAATAGGCTCGGCCTCCCCCTAGCATGGGCCTCAGGCCCACCCATCACACCATGAAGGCCCTCCGTCCCCCTCGATGCCCTAGCCACCTCCTTCCCCGGCCGCTTTTTCCATGGCGTCTCCTCACCGAGGTCAAGTGTGAGCTTATCTCCGGCCGACAGGGTGTGTTGTTGTTCCTCTAGTCCCGGCGAGATCAGTCTCCCGACTCCGACCACGTTCTCCGACCGCATATTTTGTGCCATCTCGGTCTCCAACTGGAACCCCGGTGTACCAGTCGCCGAGCCTTGTCTGATACCCAGAAAATCGCCCCTCCCCGCTCTGGGCTGAGGCCCCGCCGCTGGCGTCCGTCGTAGCAGACCCCTCCGGTAATCCATAAGGTGGCCTTGCGTGAAACGGCCACCCGACTCCTGAATTTTCAACCGGTCCCTATCTTCCCGGCTCGCAGAGAAGATGATCGGTTGCTCCGGCCCGTAACCGTCCTCCTTACTCGAATGGCACGGTATTGTTGTTTTACAATCCGACGAAGGTTTCGATGTCGAATGGACAGACTCCACCGGCTTCTCACTGGCTTCTCCCACGTGTGATTGTTGATCGACGACCACATGATTCTCCATTAACTCCCGATCTTCGCAAAACGTCTCTCTCCTTATTGTTTTACATCTCAATTTATACTAACTACAAAATAACTATTTTGACAATAATAATAAAGATGTGCTATCTAATCCCTCTAATCAGTCCATGATTATTACTAACTAGTCACAAACAGAATACTTCTGATGTGCGGCATGATCCCCATATCTTTTTTGTGTTTTTTACGGCGCAACATTATTATCTATCTAATAATTATAAACTAATCACCCCCTTAATTTTATTATACGGCCTTCAATTTCATTTGAGCTTGCACTCCATGAGATACAATACCGATTTTCTCTTCCCCTTCATCGTTTTTTTTTCGATAATGTACTTTATTGTCTCCCACATACCCATAAATGCTCCGTCAAGCACATATCTCCTTGGTATGTCATCTTTCTCCATTGACGCCCATGCTCGTAAATCCTCGAATTAAACACATATCTCACCGGTATGTTATCATTTCGCGACATATTTGCTCATCAACCTAATGCTCATATTAAGATCTTTTACGGTTATACCCTACAGGTATGTCATCATCAAACACCTCTCGTGCTGACGGATTCACTCTCTGATATTCTTTTACCAACCAACTTAATGCTCACCATTAGTTACTCTTACGGCCCATACTTTGCAAATATGTCATCGTCAAGAACTTCTTGTGCTTACAGTTCCACTTCGGCTTCTTATGGTTTCTAGGCCCTGAAATAAATTGTGCTCTACAATAGTACAAACCGGATAGAGGCCTGATTTGTAAGTGGATGTTGACTGTATGCTGAATTGATATTTTGCTGATTTAATCAAAAAATTTATTAAAATATTAAACGTTATAAAATTAAAATAAATTTTATAAAAATAATTAATAATAAAGTAAATTAATTATAAATAATCTCAACACCAGAAAATAATTCATAATTGCATTGCATGTTTAATTTATCCCCCCAAAACCTTAAAACAAAAAGAAAACAAGCAATCGGTCTTTAAAAGTACGAATTTGCCCCTCCAAACGACCTTGGATGACCGAAAAACATTGTACGTCATGACAACAAATATTGGGCCTATTTTAAATTTGCATAATATTTGTTATAGCGTAAAATTATCTATTTATACTTTAATTTTGGATTAATCCTACATAGTTAAATCTGATTTTATGCATTAAAAAATATCGGGATGACCACGTGTCGAGCGAAGAGAGGGTGGCGCTGTAACCCGGGTCGAACGACCCGCGGCCCGTGTTTCCAGAGAGTGAGTCGCTAAACGAACCGAATTTTTGCGATTCGCGGGCCGTAAAAATAACACCACACAACGCGTCATCCAGCATCCCACAGAATTACGGCTCTGTTGGCGGGTCGCAACGCGGACCGCATCAATGGAGATGCTCTTAAAGTCCTGTTGCCTAACTCATGAAACTAGTTTCAAAAATATATATATGAATTTATCCAAATTCTATAGTATGTAAAATATTCTTTAGAACACCTACAACAATGCATGCCACTCACGGTTCACTAAAATAGTGAAATCCAAGTTGAAACGATGTGACACGTAGATTTACGATTCACTATTTGGTAAATCTAAATCATAGGTCGTATTTATGGTTCATAATACGAACATCGAGTCACGAATCACATGTTGTAATCGCAAACATAAACCACAAGTCGTATATCATACGTGACTCATGACTCGCAATTCACTAAAATAATGAACCGTGAGTTGCAAATCGGCATGCCACAATATTCACGACTCTTGACTAATTTAATTAACTGTGAGTCGAATGCAACGGTGTAGATGCTCTTTACCTATCGGATTTAGTAAAATGTATCGCATCAAATATCCAAACACTTGAATCAACAAAGGAACACAAAGCCCTCTTGTCAGAGAATAACGATAAAATGATGTTTTCTTCTCATTCAAACTATTGCAAGTTCGGAGCAACGTACAAAAACAGGAAGCATGAAATTGCAATCACACTAGTAAACAAATTAGAACCGTCCACCAGCTGAGACACGCCGTTGCCGGACATCTCGTCGGTGTAATCATCCTCCCCATCGAACTCCGGTCCCGTCCCGTCCGTGCTCCACATTCCCAGACTATTCTCCCTGCCACCAACACCAAGAACTCCGGCGTGCATGATGAGCTGCTCGATAAGCTCCGCCGATTTCGGCTCCACGCTATAGGCCTTCTCGTACTTCACCTCCATAGCCCCGCCGGAGACCACAAAATAAGCTCCGTTCACCATAATGTCCCCCTCCGACCGCCAGTTCCACCCCTTCCAATCCCCGTTCTCACCCGTCTCAAGCCTCTTTGTCACCTGAAACCCCTCGAACCTTAACGACATTGTCGGAATATGAAACATAAACTTATCCGAAAACATGTAATGAAATTAAGGGTAACATCGATTCCTAACTCATCATAAATGTCATTTGCAACTTCTAACTAAGGTCGACCTGTAACAGATCATCGCACAAAAGTGGTATATGTTTACAAACAAACATCAATCACATACAAAATAAACATGAAAAAAATGTCACCTTTATGTTAAATTTTGTAACGACTATTATTTTTATATTAATTCATATAAATTGTACGACTTTTTATATTAAAAAATGTCTCCATAGATCGGCCTCAATTAGAAAGTAATAACTAAAGATCTTATAAAGTAATAACTAAAGATCTCAAAAGGTTGAGAAACAACTTTTTCCCATGAAATTACCTCCTTGGCGTTCCGGTTGATCGGGGCGGTGTAGCGGTTGCCCTGGCTGTTGATGGTGGGGTTGCCGCTGCCGCCGATGGCGTACATCTCCCAGTGAGTGTAATCGTTATTGACGACGTGGATGTAGCCACGTCGACACCTCGGCATCCTCTGCACCAGCTTCTCGCCGAAGTGATTGAACGCTATCGTCACCTGCATCGCCGAGTCCGGCGAGTAATCGTCGCTGTGACCCAACAACATCACCTCGTTGTGGTGCGAGAAATAGTTGTTCGATATCGTGATCCCCGTGGACCCCATCACCGCGTCGATCAGACCGTCCGTGCACCTCGACAGCGAGCAGTGATCGATCCATATGTCACGTGACCCGAAGATCGAGATCCCGTCACCGTCCGATTTGGTCCTGTACCCGTAGTGCGTTAGACTCGACCGCACCATAGTATTCCCTACAAAACAAAAACTTAACACTTTAATCATGTTTAATTAGTTAGTTAATCTTAATCGATTAATTAATTACCTGATGGGACGCAGTGGTGGATGTGGATGTTGTGGATGATGACGTTGGTGACGTACTGGAGCGTGATGCAGCCGCCGCCGACGATGTGGACGTTGGCGCCGCGGCCGTCGAGGGTTTTGAAGCTGGTGAAGATGAGCTCTTGGGAGAGCTTGATCATCATGTTGCTCGGAAACACGATCCAGAGGGGGACGGTCTGGATCACGGCGTAGCGGAGCGTTCCCGGACGGGGGTTGACGGCGTCGTGGTCGGAGGAGTCGGTGACGATGTAGTACTGTCCTCCCTTGCCGCCGAGCGCGTATTGGCCGAACCCGATGCCGCAGTCGGCGAGACGTTGACGGTCGTCGCCCCAGTTCCGGTTGCACTTCCAGCAGTCGTCGATTGGGTTTCCGGTGAAGCACGCCGCCGAGTCGTGGCGCGTCGCCTCCAGCATTTGCCTCCTCGCCATGGAAGCATTCACTTTTCTAAACAAAAACAGAGCAAAATAGAGCATCTGAGAGAGCAAGCAAGCTTTGATTTTTATTTTCCACAACGCACGAAACAGAGTAACTCTTCAACGCAGAGCAAAATGGAGAAAAACCCAACGGCTAGTTTCTTTTCAAAACCCTAATTTTCTAGAAAAGAAAGAGAAACCCAGCAAAAAAACAGAGCAAAACAGAGTAACTGAGCAAGCAAGCTTCGATTTTTACTATCCACAGAGCACGAAACAGAGTAACTCTTCAAAACAGAGTGACACCAACGGCTAGTTTCTTTTCAAAACCCAGAAAAAATGTGAAGAGATTCGAACCTGTGGACGTCTTCAGCAACGGCTTCAGGATATGGGTGAGGAAGATGAAGGGTTTGGTTGAGCATTGCAGAGCAAAGAGGAAGAAACCAACCCAGAAAAGAGATAAGCGCAATGCAGGTCCGGCGAGCCATTGTCGCCGGGGATTCAGCAAAAATGGAAGCTCCGGCTCGGCGAAAAAAGTGCTGAACCGGTAATGTTAAGCAAAACCCATATCCATGGAGAGAAAAATGTGGTTAATGTATGAACAACCACTGAGGATTGGACATTAATCTGACCAGAGCTCTGTTTTTTACAGTGAGAGAGAAGGGTCCACTGTTCTACTATGGAGTCTTCATTTATAATGATGATTTCAGACTCTTTTGGATTCAATCAGTAAAAAAGCAAAAGAAGAAAAAGGACATGGACATGAACAGTCCCCGATATTCTTCGCGGAGTCCGAGGTCTTTTTAGTCATTCTAGACAGTGACTACACTACACGCGAGGAACACAACCTAACCATATTAACCATAACCTTAACCTTAACCAAGGTTGTCCGAAAACAAAGTAGAGTAAAAAAAAAGAAACTGTTTTTGTTGAGTAAAGTGACTGAAAAGCAAAACGGACCCAACTCTGCAAAGAAACGACCATTTACGCATGTAACCTTTAGACTATCTACAGTGACTTTCTGAGGTCGAATCTTAGATATAAATCAGGTTGGGTTTGAGAGATTTTATAGTAGGATATCGGATTCGAAAGGTTGAATTTGAATGAAATGCGTACGTGTAAAGTGAAAATTTGTTAAAAAAGAATGAAGAATCGTGAAGGAAAAATCGTCTTAGTCTTTTGGGATTATATTTCCTTTGATTGGCTCGGAACATTAGAGTTTTCAAAAAACTTCGATCCCTGATCCGTCTATCATTTTTCGGAGAATTCAGTTCCGGGAACTTACGTTGCTTCAAGCGAATCGCCGAACGCCGCCTCCTAGCTCTTTGATGATGTCACCAACTCTTACTCTCTCTTTTACTTTTCTTCTTTTTCGACCTCTTGGGTCATATACATTTTGTTTGGTTCTTTTGTTGGTTTGGTGGTTCTTTCCCTAGAAGCCACATCACATTTTAATGCATTATTTATTTTATGACCAAAAAATTAAAAAAAAACAAAGAAAATGGTGAATCGAAAAAAAGAAACAATTGTCGATAAATATACAGACTCGGAAAATATCGATTCACCAGAAAAAAGAAAATCACAACCAAAGCATCAACAAATTTTTTTTCATCATTTTCGACTTCACCCTAAATAAGCTTACACTTCGGTTTTATTTCAGGAAATGGTAGATAAATAAACAAATAAAATAGTGTGGGTTTAATAATTAATTATATTGTTGAATAATATTGTTAAATCAGTTATGAGGAAGTAGGGTGTTGTTTCTGGGGCAGTGAGATTGTCTAGCGTGACATGACATGGTTTGTGTGGTGGGTCCCGCTCATTTGACCGTTATCCATTTAGTCAAACATTCAGCTCTGCTACATTATTTACTTATATTTTATTATGTCATTTCGATTTTTATTTATTTATTTTTAGTATCTTTATGCAGTAGAAGCTCTTTTGCCTATGCAGCTTTGACTTTACCATATTTATTTCGTATCTTATTTACTTATATATAGTACAAAAGAGAATCCGATGTTAAGGCTAATGGGCCGTAGTGTCCAAAAACGAAGCCATTGTAAATGGGCTCATGACCCAATGAGTATGGGCTTGAATATAGGCCTACCTTCTCAATCACCACGACCTAATTAATGTGGGAAAAATAACTCTTACCCTGTGTCTTAATTCTCTCATCTTCACCAAAAAAACAAACTTTGACTAGGGTTCCATTTTCTTTCGCAAATGGATCGCTTCGGGTTCCTAGAAGAGTTACATAGACAATCACATCGATCGGATCTGGCTTTTCCCATCGTCCCGTGTATCGGGGGTAGACGTTCTGAAGGCCATCCAAGGCCAACTTGGGACGTTCTCACTAAAAGACAAAGGCGACGACGACGGAGTGGTGGTTCCGATCGGAACAATCTTGATCATGGAGGACACAGGCTACCGGTATGCTCTGACAAGGAGGGTACTCTCTAATGTCTTGTGTAACCCTAAGACCTTATATGGGGTAATGGAGACCCATTGGAAGGTACGAGGGTTGGAAATGGAGTCTCTATCGAAAGAGGTGGTGACGTTTTTCTTCGCGACCCGAAACGCCATGGAAAATATCCATCATCTAGGGCCCTAGGAGTTCAGCGGATACTCATTATTGCTGATGTCCTTCAGTCGTGTATGCAACCAAAATCTCTTTATTTCTAGAATATGGAGGATAGGGTGAGGGCTTTTAATGTGTCGGGGGACACCCGAATTGACCCTATCTGGTCATTGTTGGCAAACACACTAGGCACGAAAGTCAACATGGCATCACATCCTAACCTTCAAATGTGGGCTGGTTTCGTGTGGTTTCAGGTTAGCTTGGATGAGGATAGTCCTTTTCACTAGCAAGTCCGTCTGATTTTTCCAAGATATCGGGACCCTACCTGGATCGGGCTACAGTACGAGTGGCTCTAGGGTTTCTTCAATCGATGTGTTGCCTCAACCACCCCATCGGCAACTGCTTGGCCCATCTCTTGAGAGTGGGACCGTTGGAGTCACTTTTTGAATCATCTATATGAGCTCTGCTAGGGTTGGATACAGAGAAACTACTTCGGATATAGTAGAGTACACCACGGACGTGGAAGCCGGGGGAGGAAAGGGATACTAATGCTCTAAGGATCGAAAGAGAGATTTGAGCCCTTTGATGGATCGTCACTACAACAGTCTGTTGGGGACCCATTAGCCTTTCAAGCTCGGGTGCCTCTCCGTGGAAGGGAGACCCAACCAGATATTTGTGACATATATAACGAGGATAGGGAGGAGTGGGGGTAGAGGAAGGGGAACATCACCCACCTTTATCTCTAAACCCTACTCGTTGATACTTGACACCCTTGAGCATCCGATCCTCTAGTTGGCATTTCGATGCATCACAAACGGAAGGTCTGTTGAAGTGGAAGCAAAAAGAACCATAGCCTTATCCTGGTGGCTTAACCCCCAAGAAAGCGAATAGTTGAAAGACAAGGGCCAGTGAGAAATCCAGCCAGTTGCATGCCCACACAAGTTGGTTGTAATGGACCGGGACGGTTGTTTTCTCTTATTTTTTTGTTGTTGTTACCTTTTAAACCGGTTTTTTGTTGGACTTTGTTCAGGTGGTTGTGGTTTTTATTCCAAGACCCACACTTCTTTTTTAATACATTTATTTTTCTCTGATAAAAAAAATGAAATGTTTGTACTACCGTTTCAAAAAAAAGAATCTATAGTATAGAATTGGATAGTTAATATTACAGTATTTATGTATACGATAATTCATATATTATTTTTTACATACTTGCAATTGCTTCTCTTTTTCTTGTGACATACCTCTAATTAGACTTTTTTTCCGCCCCTGCTTTGACAATTTAAGTGCATAATTCCCCTAACTCGACTCGAGATTCGGGTTTTATCGAGTATGATATTTCATCTATTTGGCGTACCAGACTTTAGCATGTGCATTTTCAATTTTTTTTTGCAGGATCAGAGAACGAGAGACCTCTACAGCTCCTCAATGGCAGAGAGATCAAAAGTGCACCGCTTGTTCACGGGATATTACAAGAATGACAACAAAATGTAATGTTTGGAATCCTTAACTACATCAAAACCTACCTCTCCAATGCAATGAAACTAAGAGCATCTCCAACATTTATGGTGAAATTGGTGGTGAGGTATTGGCAGTGACGAATCCGTAGCAAGGAGTTGGCGGAGAGCTGGCGAGTCAACGTTGGCGGTGAGGACCGGCTGTGAGCTCACAATCAGCGCTCACCGCCGGCCTTGAGAGCTTTTTTTCACTTTTTTGTTTTTATAATTCTTTCTTTTATTCATTCTATTTTTTTAAAAAAAAATTATACATTCTTTTAAACATGTTTTTATTTTTTATATAAATTCTATTTTTAATTTTTTTTAATACAAATTCTTTTTTATATATATTTTTAAAATTCTTTTTTATATATAACGTTTTTAAAAAAAATCTTTTTTATATAAATTATATTATTTTTACTATTTAATTATTTTTTATTTAAAAAATGCATTAATGTCTTACTACTAACTCTTTTATTAATTTTTATTAATATTATTCTACTCCAACAGTCAGTCAGCCTTACCACCAGTCTTACCATTTTAGCATGGGAAGGTACTGACTGTTAGGTTAAAATATTAATTTTTCATTCCAACAGTAAGCCTTACCACCAGCCTTACTATTTTAGCGTTGGAGATGCTCTAAACAAAACCACGATAAGACTTGAAGTTTTCGGGGGAAAGTAAGATTGAAATATATAAGGCGATTTTAGAGTTATTGCAAACAAGATATGCAAGTGAATGTACAAAGGTAATCACCAAACCCTCACACTCCTGTTCTCTACCCGTCCCGCGCTCATATATCTTCTTCTGGATTTTTTTTACATTTAATCGACTTGTGATTCATAATTCGATTATTTGACCATCTCTTTGATCCTCGATGAGCAAGAAGCAGGTGCGCCTTGAGTCTGCCTTGTGTTGTAGGAGTTGCATTTCAGACACTTGTGCGCCAGGAAATGGAAGTTCACCTCTGACTTTTCCCCACAGTCGTTACATAAAATCCAAACCTGACCAACATATAATATTCATATAAATATATCGAGTTATTGTTGCTACATATTAATGGAATCAAAATCATTAGGTTCATCTCCACACATATAAGTGTTTATTTCTTACCATCTTGTTCTGATACATCGAAGGCATGGGTGCTGCAGCAACCTGTATGTTGTCTTCACAGGTCAGTTCATTTGCTAAACCGATTATATATTGGCCCATACGCCTTTTGCACACAACTATGCTCGATTTCAAAACATTATTTAATGCTCCCTCTACTTTCATTTTTTACGCAAGGTGTTAAAAATGCTCCTTGTACAGTTCGTTTTTTAAGTGAAAAGTGTAAAGTGCCCCTCGCTAGTGAGGGCCATTTTAGACTTTTCAATTTCAAAAATAACTAACCATTTCTAACACTGAGAAAGTTAACTCCCAAAGCCTACTTTCATTTTTTTTTTAATCAAATTTGATGAATATTGAGGGTGTTTTAGACTTTTCAATTTGAAAAGCAACTAACCGTTTCTAACAGCGAGAGAATTGTTTATAATTTGGGTAACTGGATGTAAAACTTTAAAATTGGGGATAGTTAACCATAAAAGCCTTCTAGTTTGCGTATCCCTAAATAATTCCTCAAGATATTAAAGGCAACTACTACTGTTAAAAATGTACCTCTTCGTCAAGTCTTCTCCACATACGGGACATGTCGCAATACGATTTAGAGCAGACAGGGCATGAGTATCTGTAAGAAAACAATGAATCTTTCAACAACCCAACAATATTAAACAAAGCAAAAGATGACAGATATAAAACTCCGAGGAAAATACTAACTGGAAATGTTGATGCATCTCTCTCACACATTCAAGGTGAATCGTGTGCCCGCACGGCAAGACAGTGATTTCTTTCATCGTTTCAAAAAGGAACTGCACAAAGAAATAAATTAATCAAAAGTTTCACTTGACAAAGCCTTCCTCGACAGTGTACACATTTAAATACCAAGCTCATTTTATAAAGTTCACCTCAAAGCAAATGGGGCAGTTGTGGTGCATTGCCTTTTCCACGCAATTGTGTGTATCCTTCAACACATTCGAGTAACAACATCCTAACATGCAAACACGATATCCTCTAAGTTCTTAGCACAAAGGAGCATCAAAAGGTATGAAATTAACAAATTAAATCTTAGGATAGTTGCAAGAACTGGCGGTGATGTATGTAGATTTCGCAAATACTATCAGTGATTATTTTTTTGCAAATGACATCCCCCAACTATTTTTCGTCTGCAAATTCACTAACAGGGTTATTTTTTTGCAAAAAGTCGAAAGTAATCATGCAAAAGTGTATACATTATACATAAGGGTGCCAAATTGCAAAACAACTATACATGATGGTTACAAATTGCAAAACACGTATAATGTAAAGGGAAAAACTGTCATTTCCAAAAAACTAAAGACATAACTAATTTCCGATAAAGATAACAGATTTGCAGACGGAAGATAGTTAGCGGATGTCATTTCCAAAAGAAAAAAAATAGTTCACCTATAGTATTTGCAAAACGTGCATAGTTTACCGCAAGTTTTTGCAATTATCCCTTAAATCTTTAACCTTACCGCATTTATCGCAATGGAAAAAATTCTCCTTACCACCTGTTCTGAAATTCGAAACATTTAGGGAACAACATTAGGCGACTTAGATAGGTAACAATGCTGACTACAGAGGGTACCGAACAATTTTCTTACCTGCATATGCCACATTCATCGCAATGATATTGCTTCTTCGAAACCTGGAAAAAGGAAGATAATTGATTTTAAAGGTTAATGTCTACAAAACATATAAATTATGAGTTCATGAAAATGACTTACATCGTCATCAAAGAACTTGCATTTGGAGCAGAAGTACTTGCCCATACAAACCCCACACTGAATGCAATTTTGCTGAACCTAATGCAATGCAAATACCGACAACTAAATCAGAAACAACTCAAACAATTAATCTTACTAGCATTTGTTCTCAAGTTGTTACAAGTATATGATGTAAAAACTCACATCTTGTTCTGTATCACACAATGAACAGATCACCTGCAACAGGTTCATGTAGAAACAATTGTCGTTATGTACATAATTTAAAACTCTGAGGGAAATTAAAGTGACATTGAATAAAAAAACACTGACCCTTTTCAATTCATGGCGAGGAACATCATGCCCATCCAGAGGATTTAATTCCATAGAATTCTGATAAAAAAAAATGAATCAAATTTACTGATACAAATGATCACAATCATGATATCGACCCTGAACTATAAGCAAAGCTGAAATTGAGCAGAAGCAAAATTAGAAAAAAGAGATTGAACCTTGGATTCGTTGTGGCAGTGCCTGCAATCGAATACCTCATTGCAACACGGTGCTCTGATCTTGCACCTCCGTCTATAATGCGAGCACCTTCAGAGAATCAACGTTCAAATTATCAGACACAAGTTCGAAACCCACGAGAACACATACGATGCAATTGCAGATTTTGATTCAATGTTAGGTATACCCGAAATCCCCAGATCCCTTCTCGAGAAGAATCCGATCGTTCTCTGCGTGAGAAGCCATCTGGGTCTGATCACCGATCCCTAATCCTTTCAAGGTTCAATCTGCAGAACTCGGTTTCAACAAAGATCACCTGAAACCCAGAAGAACAATGAAGTCAAAATGCAATAAATAGAATCGAAATTGGACGAAGAGATGAGATAGAATCAGATTGTGAAGCATCGAATCGTGCCTGTAAAGAAGAAGAGAGACGGGTCGTCCAGCTCGCGGAGACGAAGGAAGAGGCAAAAGCTCACCTCCTCGTAAAAATATCTCAGGCGTATAAAGGTGTAAAATTACCAAAATAGCCTTGACACGCTTGCTTTGTTGACACCTACTTCGAGTAAATGATTTAAGAAAGATCGAAGCGTATTGACGAGGCGCCACGACAGCGTTTTGACGGCCAACGCTAATGATGCGTACGTTAATAATGATTAGAGAGAATAGGAGATTAGATTTCGTGCAAGAAATCAACTTTTTGTTTGACTATGAAACGGACACCGCCTATTTTATTGACCAAACGAGACGAAACGACGTCGTGGAGTTGTCTCTTTGGATGAATCTATCCATTTTATCCACCGAGTGAATCGATACCTTTATATAATTAATGGAGAAAGCAAAGTGCATAATGCACATCAGATATACATGCATATAAGGTTGTAAAAGGGGTTAGGGATTAGTTTAACAGTAAAGTATCTTAGACTTTTAGTGGAGATTAATCCGGATTTAAACAGAATTTAAGCGAATTTTATTATTTTATTATTAATAATAAATATGTATTACACATATATATTCGAAACTTTAAAATATAAAACATAATTAATTTTTCATCCAGGGTT
The DNA here is from genome assembly GCA_963921825.1 of Erodium maritimum. NCBI lineage: Eukaryota > Viridiplantae > Streptophyta > Magnoliopsida > Geraniales > Geraniaceae > Erodium > Erodium maritimum. The sequence goes on along the minus strand of OY997595.1, from coordinate 62,792,193 downwards.
CCTTGTTGTTCTCTCTCAAAATTTCGAACACCCTAATTTCTCCCAAGTTATTTCGGCCTCCGTCGGTGCGTTTTGTTTACTGATGCTCCCGTGTTCCGGTCACACGATTCCTTCTTCTTCCTTCGATGCTCTACGTCGCGTGGGAAGCGCGACATCTGGTGGTCCCGAGTTGTCAACGAATTCAGAGGAAGACCCGTCCTTATTGCAGTGCATGGGCCGTCCTTTGTGCTCCGTCAATGATTTGGATTGTTTTGTATTTTCTCAGGAATGATATTTCCCCCTATTGTTCTTCATTTTTGTTAGAACCTGTAAATCGTTCTTCAAAAAAAGTTAGTTCCAAGTCTCTTCATTTCCTGGTCTTACAATCATTTTTGTTCATAATACATCAAGATTGTAACCCACATAGAAATTTTAAAAAGCACAGGACATTCAATCACAATGTAGGGCAAAGATGGTAACCAGATGTTGGCGTTTGTCTTTCAATTATAATTTTAAGGATTAAACATGAAATGAAACTTTTGTAATACCCGAAATTGTACCCATACCGGTACCCATTAACCAACCACGAGGCTCACAGTCAAATTTCAAAACAAGCAAGATACGAAACTGGATTTGGGCCCGTGGATTGATGGGCTTAAAACCAAATAAGGCCATCGAAATCATTAAATTCACGTGATTACGAAAGCGAGTCCCTTTCGGGAGGGCACCGCCACACCAAATAGGTAGGCCCATCCACGAACCGACTTTTTCGACCCGTCATTCATTACCATCCAATAATGTCCCATGCTTCTTCGTCCATAACTAGCCGTTGCTTTGTATCTACTCCTATATACGTATTTGCTGTCGCCTTCATGTCTATTCTGTCGGCACAATCATCTTTGTCCGAACCAGACAAGAATCTCGAACTATCTCCAATCTTCTCCCTTTCTATACTCTCGCCCATGTGGTCCTTTTGGTTTCACAGGACCACCCGAATAAATATAAATTTTGAATATCACTTCAGGTGAATCTTACATTTATTCGTTTTTAATGTTAAATATTTATGTGAACTCCAATTACTTGTACTTCATATTTGGTCCTCCCTTAATGTTTCTCATTAAGGGTATCAACGGTGGCGGGTTGGGAGCTGTAGTGAGACGCAAGCGGGGAGTAATCGTCGATGAGGAGCAAGCGTGAAGTTGACTGCTGGTTGGTGGGGAGGTTGCTGACTGGAAGGGTCACGCTTCTTCTCACCGCCGTCTGTGAACAAAATTGTGAACAAAAAGGATTATCACACCTACTTTAACTACTTAGCATTGTAAGTACTGGCTGAAGAGCTGACTATAAGCCACCATTTTTTTTTATTCTTCCCGTAAACCCCTCCCACCAGCAACCATCCATAACGTTGGAGATGCCCTAATTAAGAATTAAAATGACATTATGAAAGTACAAGGGGGTGATTAGAGAGAGAAGACACCAGGAATAAAACATCACTGATCAAACGAAATCACAGCAACTACAACTCCATGCCAATCAACGGCAATGATGAAAAGATCAACGGCCGTAAATAAAACCACAAATGAAACAACAACAAACAAATACACAATTCATCGGCATTGCTGCTACTAATAATTAATCAATAATTGCTCTTAATTATCAGTAGTCTGCGGTGGGGAGCTGCTCGTGGGTGTTGTGGCTGATGAAGAAGAACTCGTAGACGAGGCCCGCGAGCCCACCTCCGACCAAAGGCCCGGCCCAGTACACCCAGTGGTTGGTCCAGTTCCAGCTCACTAGTGCCGGCCCGAACGACACCGCCGGGTTCATCGACGCTCCGTCGAACGCGCCGCCGGCCAAGATGTTGGCTCCGACGATGAAACCGATCGCGATGGGTGCGATTGTTCCCAAAGTGCCCTTCTTCGGGTCAATGGCGGTCGCGTAGACTGTGTAGACCAGCCCGAACGTCATCACGATCTCGAAAACGAACGCGTTCCACACACCCACTCCTGAGGAGAGAGCGAACGCTGACGTGGTCTGCACCACAGAGGAACAAAACCCAATTAAACCAAAACTAACCAATAATTGAGATAAGTTCTAAAAATCGTTAGACGGTAGTTGAACAGTTAGGTCTTTTAAGAATTAATAAAAGATTAATCAAAATAATCCAAGATTAATCGTGACGGAAATGACACCTAGACTGGTGTCTAAACGAAGTCTAGTCGAAATTTTTAGAACATTGATTAAGAATAGTTATTAGTTAATTAATTAGTAATACTAATTAGTAATTACCATGCCGTTGGTGGCGAACTTGAGGAGCAAGCAAGCGACGGTGGAGCCGAGGAGCTGGGCGATCCAGTAGAGGATACCGCGGAGGAGGGTGATGTTGCCTCCGACAAACGCGCCGAAAGTCACGGCGGGGTTGACGTGGCCGCCGGAGATGTTGGCGCCGACGGAGACCGCGACGAAGAGGCCGAAGCCGTGGGCCAATGCTGCGGCGACGAGGCCGGCGGGGGTGGTGGCGCCGTCGCTGGTGAGCTTGTTGAAGGCCATGCCGGAGCCTTCGCCGGCGAAGACGAAGATGAGGGTCGAGAAGAACTCGGCCAGGGCCGCCCTCAGGGCGTCGGGGTGGGTCGCCTCGGCGGGCCTGCCCACGGCGATGTTTCTGATCGGCATGATGGATCGAGATCGGACGGCGGAGATTGGTCGAGTGTAGTAGTAGCTAGTACTGGTGACTTCTCCAGAACATGCATTTATATTGAACGTGACTAGTCCGTCGTGAACTTGCTATAGCCGGTTGCCGGTCAAAAGTGGCTTAGTATTGAAACGTGATTGGCTGACAGGTTGTAAGAATTTTTTCTGGGGACATATCTACCAGTCACCTCTGTTCATACAGCGAAGCTTGGTGAACCTAATGGCTGTGATAGTGACACGTGGACTACTCGCAGTGGACCACGTCATGTGAGTTTTATCTGATCCATTTAGGCTCTCGAATGATCCAATACCATTTTTGATACGGAACTATTATTTTTCGAGTTATAACTTATGTTTTTTTTTTCAATAAGCCAATAAATTTATAAAAGTTTAACATTTTCAAAGAAGGCACCAAAACTGAAGAGCATGGTCCGAAAATTCTGAGAACCGAATTATTTACGGCATAACAAAAAGAACCGAGGGACTAAACATGTTCAACCACTAACCCACAACCAAACAGAACAATACATGAAAGATAGCATTCCTATGAAAGGAACCTCAACAACTCAACACGGGTGCAAAACCTAAATACAAATGTCTAAAACCAAATTTTACAAACATGAAGCCCGAAACCTTTAAAAAACGAGAAGGGTCTCAAACCCTGATTTTACAACCATGAAGTAGACAAAACTAAAAAAGGTCTAAAACCCGAATTTTCCAACCATAAAGCCCGAGAAGAACTTGAAACTATCATGATCTCCGCCTAAAATTGAAAAGCATCATGTCTCATTAGAACCATCAAGATGGTAACTAACAAGCCGGCGACCAACAACGCAAACGACAAAAACAATTTCAGTGGGCGAAACCCACCAAAAATCACTAAAATCTAAAACGAAACTACAGGTAATCAACCAAAAGGCACAAGTGCTTAAACCACATGCCGCGGCCAACACCTGTAAACCGGCAAGCCTATCCATCAAAGTGGAAGGTAAAGGAAGAAACCAAGAAAAAACGAATCAAGAACAGTGAGGGGCCTGACAACAATAGGAAAGAATAAACAATTCAAACGAGCCTCTACTGAGAAGAGATACCACATGAGCAAAGCAACGACGAGCTGGGCCAACACCAGACAGACCGCGAAGCACAACACGAGCAAAACCACTACGATCTACGAACGAGAAACGTGTCCCGCACTGATTCTGGATCGAGCTGCCAGGGACACCCCAATACAGAAGAGGTAGTCGGAGTAAAACCAGCGGAGGCACCCGGAGCAACACTTATAGTTCCACTACGATCTACAACCCGGTTGGTTGAGAAAAGTGTCCCACATCGAAACTTGAGCGAGACGCCGAGCACACCACCAGAAAGCGCCAGAGCCACCAAACGCCAAAAGACCCAAATCACCTACGAAGTCACCAGCGAGAAAGCCGGTCCGCACCGGAAGTCATCGGAGCAACGTAGTGCCTGCAACTAACACGAACTCACGAAAGAACCACCACAGCAAGCCAACCACTACTCCTCACGGCCGCCGGCGAAACAGAAAACCCGAGCAACCACAAGACCACGAGCAGACAGGTCCACCACGAGAGAGGTAGTCACCGCTGGCCAACACCAACAAACCTGGTGTACCCACCTCCCCCGTCTCACAAACCCGAAGAGGAGCCCGAAGTCACCAAACCCCATCCACTAAAGCCCCGATTCCCACCAGATCTGGTTAAACAGATAGAAGCTCCGGCAGATCGGAGCCAAGGACGGACATCGACCACCGGTGAGAGGGCAGCCACGACGAGCACACAACACCGACAAGTCTGGAGAAAGTGATCGGCGAAGGGAACTACGGCGACAGCATCGAACTCCGACTAGGAAAAGAAGAGGAAGCTCCCGGCCGAGCCGCACGCAAAGATGGAAGGGAAGTACCAGATTTGGTACCGGCCGACCACGAGCAGCAGAAGACGACGACCGGCTTCGAAGAGGCTTCAGCAAACCAGAGAGAAGAGAAGGCAGAGAGAAACAAAAAAACAAAGGGTAAGGAGGAGGGAAGAGGTTATGTTCTTGGTTTACTAATTTAGTAATTTTTTAAATTAATTTTTAATTAGAGCTTTCGACAATGTTCCTGACCCAATTGATGGAGACTGTTAACTGTAGATTTGATCTACTGATGAATTATATGTTTGGGTGATAATGTAGATAACAAAAATAATTTGTTTTTCATCTTATGTATTTGTGTTTAATCTCTATTTTGAGTTCTACATATTCTTCTTGTCTTATTCTATTCAGATCCGATATGTTTTTTTAAAATATAAATTAGGATAATTTTCATCTTAATATTCTAACTATTAAATTTTTCACCTCAATGTCCTAATTATTTTTAGTGGCACCTCAATACCCTAAAATGCATTTTTTTTCCACCTCAATACCCTAACTATTTTTTGTGGCACCTCACTACGCTGAAATGCATTTTTGTGGCACCTAACTACCTAGAATGTATTTTTTGTGGCACCTCACTACTCTATAATGCATTTTTGTGACATTAAAACTGATTTTTTAAAGAAATTTTGAAATCAATGGCATGCTTTTAAAATTTTGATTGTTAGTGAGTGGTATTATTGATTTTTTAAGTGTTTTCATCCAAAAATTGATGACAAATTGACGGCGATATCAAAATGAAAAAAAATATGCATTCTAGGGTATTAAGGTGCCACCAAAAACAGTTAAGCTATTGAGGTGAAAAAAATTAATAATTAGGGTATTGAGGTGAAAATTACACTATAAATTATAGTCTTTTTTATAACCATCAAGTAAAGTCATCGTTCAAGAAAATTTACACACAAAAAAAAAATTAAGACATTGTCTATAATTATAAAAAAAATGGATTAAACCTATAAAAGTGAATAAACGCATGATACTTTTTATATATATTTTAAAAAAATATGTCGCTATTTAAAACAAATTTATACAAAGTAATGGTTTTCAAACAAAACGGTGTGAGTCTTTTACTGGTGTGGGGAGGTGGGTTCGGAAGTTGTTTGGCTCCTCACTTTCTTGGCTCGCCAAATTGGAGATATGATGAATCGGTTATGCTGCCAAGTACCTCTTTTGCTTCTGGTGTTGTAGCCCCATCTTTGTTCGTCTCAGATAAGGTCTTTGTTCGGTTTCTATGATCGATGCTTCTCCCTAGGCACATATCGGTGAGGTTTCGTTTAGTCTTCGGTTTCGGTATTATCTCCCTTCTTCCTTGTTTGTTCCGTGTGGTGGAGCATTGTGTTGGTTGGTGTTTAATGGTGGTTGGTAATCCACCGACAAAGAAGGGTGTGCCGAAGCTGAAGCTTTGGGGAATGATCGAGCTCTTGGGATGGCTCGGAGACGTTATTGTGGTGATTGTATCGTGGGTTCCGTCCCTCTGCCATGGAGATGATGCTTGCTGGATTCTTGGGTGTTGGCCCCCAACGCTTCTCCTCCTTTGTCGGTGGATGGGTTAGGTTCCCCGGACAGGGGTGCAGGGCCTCAGCACAAATTAGATTCGTAGCTATCCTTCCGGATTTTTGTTCCAATTCTACCATGGGAAGCATTTTTTGACCAATCGGGTCATTGATTCGTTGTGGATCTGGTCCCCTCGTTGTGCGCATGGTAAGGATCAAGCTCCCCCCTTTCTTTCACCCGTTTCTTGTGGATCTATGTTCATTCCCTAGTTCAGTCTCATTTCAATTCCTATGTTTCCCTACCCATTGTTGGTAGGAGCTTGTTAGTTATTAGGTGTTGGCCTCTGACGAGTTGTTGTGGGTGTTTGGGGCCATGTTGGATTTCGAGGTGTTTATGATGTTAGGGCTCTTGAGTATCAGTGATTTTCCATTGGTCCATCTCTGCCGTTATGTGGTGTTGACCGCCGACGTGTCGGCGTCTTCCAACTCTCTGAGTTGGAGCTCCGCTGATATTCAGAGTTTTGTTCATTTGCGGGTAAAGTGAGGGGGGGGGGGGGGGGGGGGGGTTCAAGGAGGTGATTGACTGTCTTTTTGTGCCTCGTGGTTGGAAAATATGGGTATTAGACCTTCTTCTCTTTAAGTTTCATGGTCGTAAAATTTAGATTTTTGACCTTCTTATTGATTTCTCTGTGATTAATTGGGTTTTATGTTTGTAAAATCAGGTCATTAAACCACGGTTGTCTGGTTTGTGTCCGTGTTGGGTTGCTGAAGCTCCTATCATAGGAATGCTCCTTCATTGTACTGGTTTGATCCGTGTAGGATCCCATCATTGGTTTGAGGTTGAGATATGTTCAGTCCTCTGATTTTTTGTTAAGGCCGAATCTAGTTCAGTGCTTTATTTTGTATGAGCTTTTCCCTTGTTGCTCGTCTTTCATACCCTGAAAGTCGAGTTTTTATATATTGCTTTGCTGATAAATAAAACAACGACCGGAAATCGCTGTTTTTCTAGCCAAAATATGAAGGAAAAAAAAATATTTTTTTCCTATGTAAAAAAATTATAACACAATCATTATGATAATTTAAAATCTAAAATATAAATTATTTTCTCAATGTCAAGCAATACTGACTTCAATAATTGAGCTTAATTCATTTTTAAAAATGATTTGCATAATATAAATAAAAATAATTAAGGAACATTATCCGATGAAGCTTACCTGGATTGTCGTGAGCATATGTTTATGCTATGGAGAGTTGAATATTGCGCAAGCTATGGATTTCTTCACGTTTTTTTTATTCGGGCGAAAAATGGATCTTGAGCTCGACAAATAATCATGTGATTGATTTTGTTGTCCTGCAAAAGAGTGTTAACTAAGCAAATTAGGCTATTGCTAATTTTAAGATGTTTCAACTAATCAAGACTTTCAACGGTATATATCACAGCCAAAACACGATACTATATACTAATGGCACCAAGATTAACCTCTATTTAAATTCCTCCGTAAAACGTTCTTTTCCAGAGACTTTCCGAATAAAATCCTCTGTAAAACTTTCTTTTCCAGAGCCTTTCCAAACCCTATTCGTCCCTGTTGTTCTCCTACTGATAATGGATGTGGCTTTCGTCTACGGTTGTTGTCGATAGAGGCTTCTTCTTTCTCCCCTCTACTTTCTCTTCTTCCTTTCTTCCTCTACCTCCTCTGTTTCGCTCCTCTCCGGTGGTTCCAGGATGGCCGGACTGTGGTGGTTGTTCTGGGAGTTTTCTTGGGCTCTCTATCCTCGCAGGCGCTTGGAGTTGACTGATCCGGACCTTGCTGGAGTTTCTACTGCAGATCTGGAACAGAGACGTTCCTCTGCTCGAGTTCTGCTCGTTTGGTCGGCGCTGGTGCGTTCTCTATGGTGGTGTGCCGTCTGAGTTCTGGCTTCCAAGTTCTGGTGCTGGTTGGTCAAGTGGGGGTGACATTCAACTTGCTCGGGCTGGTTAATTGCGGCTTGTTCCAGCGACGTCATGTGTTGCTGCTCAGCTTTGCCAGACCGTGGTGGCTATTTTGGGATGTTGCTCGGCCTTTCCTAGCCTCACAGACGCTTGGAGATGTTGGATCTGGACCTTTATCTGTAAAGCTGGAACATAGGCGTCTCTTTGCTGGAGCTTTACTCGTTTGGCCGACGTTGGTGTTTTCTCGGTGGTGGTGTGACTCCTGAGTTCGGGCTTCTCGAGATTCGGTGCTGGTTGGTTAGGCGGGGGTGACATTCAATTTGCTCGGACTTGATGTTTGCAGTTGTTCCGGCGATATAGCGTGTTGCTGCTCGGTCCGGCTTCGAGGTGGAGGTCTCTCTCGACCTCCACTTTTCAGTTCCGATGGCGGGGATCTTGTGGCCGAATGTTGCTCGTTGTAGGTGTTGGCTGCTTGCTCTGGCGCAAGGGAGGTTGAGTGGCTTTGGAGGTTGGGTTCTTGTGGTGGTGAAAGTGGTCGTCCCGATGTTTCTTAGTCAGATATTGGCCGAGTAGGTGTGATGTTGTCCGGACCCGTTCGAGGTGGCTCTCAGGTGGCTTGTTCCAGATCTACCGTGGGAAGCATTTCTGACCTCAGATTCGTTGTACATCTGGACTTGTCCCTTGTCGTCGCGGATGGAAAGGTTCTTGTCTCACCTTATGATTTATATGTGGCTTGTTGAAATTCTGCTCATCCCTAGATTTAGCCCGTTTTCTTATTAGTGTTGGCCTATGACGAGTTATACCGGGTCTATAGGCCTTGGAAATCTAAGAGCCTTGTTTCTTTGGGTTTTGAGTTCTGGTGATTCTTCACCGGATTATCTCTGCTCATCAACGATGTTGGTCGTCAGCGTGTTAGTGCCCTTCAACTCTCTGAGTTTGGGAGCCGATGAGATACAATATTCTCCTCAAGCTCGAGTAAGGTTGTGGTGTTTTCAGTGGTGGATGGCTAACTTTATTGAGCTTCATGGTTGACAAATCTGGGTAGTAAATCTCTTTTTTGGGACTTCATGGTTTCTAAATCCGGGTTCTAAACTCAATTTTTAGCCGTTTTGTCTTGTGCCTATATAATTGTCATATTAGGTTTTGAGACCATTGTCCTCCTCTGTCCGATTAGTTTTGAGGTTGTGTTATTATGTTAGTGCTCAAGTTTGTATTTTGAGCTTCATGGTTGTAATTATTTAGACCTACATAGTCTGGTTTTCTCCCATGATAGGATGCCAAGGCTCCTTGAATAAGAATGCTCTTTCATGTATCAACTTATTCCCCTTGTTGGAATAGTCATGAGGCTGAGTTGTCATGCCAGCGCTCGATTCATTCACAAGTCTGTAGCTAGACCATCATCATCTTGTACTCATTTTCATTCTCACTCTTTACTTCAAAGAGTGGGTTCCTTATAATATGTTTTGCTAATAAAAAAATATAATAATAGTACAAATATCAATATTTGGTTGAGGCACACGCAAATAGATTTTTCTAGCTTACTTGAAATTTCTAGTGGATAATTCAATCAACTATGTCGTTAACATTAGAAGCAGTTACATCACTCACAGAAAGAATGCTTTATAGTATCATCGATATACTTCACTTATAAATTAATGATATTTTTTATCAACGATTTTATAGAAAACTCAAACTATTTCATGAAAAGAGCAAAGGAGCACCCGACGAAAACGGATAAAACATTTTCAATAAGGGTGTGCCCAAGAATCCAAAATCAAGAAATAAAAGAATCTGGATCGATCTTATCCAAAAAGTCCCTGCTTCGGACGAACATTGACTAAATCCGGTCAGCAATCCGAATATCCGGTACCTTAGACCAAACGGTTTTTGAATATGATTTGGCACTCCTCCGATTGAGACTCACCACCGAGAGGTGTAGCATCATCACCGACATCGGTCAGAGTTAAAAAGGGTGGGGTTGAGCGGTAATTCCTAAACATATCCAACTGTTGTCTCTTGTCCCTAGTCGTGCCTTCCTCCACCAATAATTTCTCTTCCACGTGCAGAGTTTCCCACAAATGGAGGTGATCAAATTTCGCCGATTTTTCATCTTGAGAAAACGCTTCCATGGCCATGCGAACATGTTCGTCGTGGGAGTAACCGTTTATACAGTTCATCTTCACCTTCATGATATGGTAGTGGAATTTCCGCACCCGAGGAACACATCTATTTTGGTGGTTTTTGCACTGAACCACATCCTTGAACGAGAGATTATTTCCATCGTTTTGACCTTTCGTAATTTAGCCCCAAAAGGTATTATTCTCGCGAGCATTACCGTTCGTTACATTTTTGGAGGTGTGTAGCCAAGTACATATGAGGTGCTTGTCCTCGTCGGGCGTCCATACTTTTTTGGGGCCTTTACATTTGGAAGGTCCGACATGGGACGATTGAGAAGACATCAGGGTGGCGATGCTGACGTTTTATGACTCAATGGGGTAACTGTAGTATTAGGGACCGAGGTTGGGGTTCATAGGTGGGTACATGAAGGGTCAGGAGTTCGAGGGAGGATTAAAACCTAGTTGCATGAACGGGTTTTGGCTCATTGTTTGATTGATGTGCAACATACGTTAGAATCATCTACAATAAGTTATGTTAATTTATAGGTTTATATACTTTTTGGTACCCAAATGTTTCGTCAACGAACGATTTGGTACCCTTATGTTTCAAATGACCAATTTGATACCCTTTTGTTTTGTCCACGGACGAAATTGGCATATTCTGTTAGAAAGTTAACGGAATATTCCATTAATAAAGTCATGTGACCCCATGTGCAGTTAAGTGTTAAGTGAAATGACGATTTTGCCCTTTCTTATTATAACCTTATAAAATTTACAAATGAAATTACTATTATACCCCCACATTAATAAAACTTAAAAACTTAATTATTTATTATAATCTAACCTCAATTACCTTAATCATCTAATATAATTTAATATAACCTAACTTAAATCTAACCTAACCATCTAACTTAAACCTAACCAATATACCTCGTTCAATCTAATTTCCCCCACATTTGAGTTCATCTCATTCAACTACTCATTGCTCTTTCGTTGCTCCTCCGATCTTCATCGCGTCGCTCCGACTTGTGGTTCACCTCCGCCCATCATCACAGGGTCCGAGCTCTGGCTTCGATTTTGGACCACCTAGTTTATGGACGACGTTCCTCCAATCATCATCACCGCTCGATTTAAGATCTTCCTCGACAACGTGGATACGAAGTGGCGGAGGAGAAAGGGCGACAACGGTTGTGGAGATGAAATGGTGGCGACGTGGACATGAAGTGGCGGAGGAGAAAGGGCGTCCTCACGGCTCCATACCCTTTTTTATTTAGTCAGACTTATCTTCTCCAGAACGGCGGCTTTCAGTCCGACCCATCTTCTCCAGAACAACAGCGGATCTGAGATTGTTTGGCCGTGGGTCTTTGTCGAACACCCACGACCTTGTCGGAGTTCGTAAAGATCTACCACGACGAGGTCGGCTTCGAAATAGGCTAGGGTTGGATCTGAAATCAGATTCAAAATAGAAGAGGTCAGATTCGAACGGTTCGATTCTATTTTGGTCATCTTGCTTCGATTTTTTTAGATTTGAACTATTTGTTTCTAGAAGGACGATGATTGTTCGGGTTCTGGTTTAGAACACGCTGATTTTTTTTGGGTTTAGTTGTTCGCTATTCTGAGTTTAGACGACGATGAACATGTTTTTTTTTTTTGCAAGAAATGACGATGAGCAAGTTGGGTGTTATGAATTTGTTCACGAAGTTGAATGGTTTTGAATCTATAAATTGAAATGGCGTATGAAAGAAAGTAATATGAAATTGAATGGTCTTATGAGATAGAACGATGAGCAGGTTGTGTATGAATCTGAATTTTTTTGTGAATATGAAATTTCGTGTTTATAGATTCAATATTTTGATTCTAAAGTGATAGAAAGAAAATAAAAAAATTAATAAAAATAATAAATAAAATATAAATATTAATGACCATAACTATTAAATTATAAAATAATTATTAATTTTTGTTAAAAATAAAAAAATATATATTATAATATATATTAAAGAGAAAAATAAAATAATCAAATAAGAATGTTACAAAATAAAAATAAAATCAGAATATTATTATAATTTAATAATTAATTATTAATTAAAGAGTTATTGATAAAGTGGGTATAATGGTCTTTTTACTCTTAGGTCAAAAGTCAATTGATATGTCAAAGGGTATAATGGTCATTTAACATTGCTCTGTTAGTTTTTTAACCACACTGGCCCAAAACGTCCGTGGACCGAACATTAGGGTACCAAATTGGAATAAAAAATCATAAGGGTACCAAATCGTTCGTGGACGAAAAATTTGGGTACCAAAAAGTATATAACCCTAGTTTATATGTGACGTCGTGTATGACTAGCTATTTATGTCAAAATCCATAAATTTTAATACTTCAAAATATTTTTTAGAAATAAATATAGGCTCTAGCTACGCACAATTAACTTGGTCAAAACAGACGCTGAAGGTGCAAGGTAGTAGAAGGGTGAGAATTTTTAGGAACCAATGGTATTCGATAACAAAACTCACTGGTTAACTAGATCAACATGTGCTTACAACGTGTCGTAGATCTTGTCCCGACAAGGTGTTATAAGTCGAGTTGGATGGAACCAACATCAAGACACTGATGGCCCAAAGTAATAACAATAACAAAAGAGGTTGATGTTTATGTGATGGTCACCATAACTACAATAGAGAACAAACACTTAAGAAAATGATAGAAGAAGAGAGCTTTTCATTCATGTCTTGAATGTGTTGTATCTTAAATTGTTGTGTTTAATACAAGGAGTTGGTATAGGGATGGCAAAAAAATCCGAACCTGATGGAGACCCGATGTCCCCGACCCGATCGGGGCGGGTTCGGATCGGGTTTTTTCAGATTCGGGTCGGGGTCAAACCCGGTTATCGGGTATTTGACCGGGTTCGGGTCGGGAACGGGTTTGGTGTGCCCCACCCCGGACCCGCCCCGATAATATTAGTATAGTTAAAAATATAATTATTACTCACCAAATATGAGTTGGTCTGATGGTAGTATGGTACCTCCACCCTTTTGTGTTCCTGGTTTCGATTCTCCACCAACACATATTTTAAATTCCCTACTTACATAAAATATGTTCAGTTCATGAGGTTTGAACCCAAGACTAAGCAGAGAAGAAGCAAGCACGCTACCACTGGGCTACATGGACTATTGTGTTATGTGTTTCTTTACTATATATATATATATTATTCTTACTAAATACGTGGAACAGAAATTAAAACTCTATTTGTCCCACATCGCCCAAGGATGAGTTAGAAACCATACTGTTTCTCTATATAATATGAAGACCTTTCTTTAGTTTATATTAAAGCTGATCTATGAGTCTTCCTTTAGGCTCATTGAGTATAATATTTAATAAAATATCATTAGGTTCATTTTAAATGTTACCTATCATATACTATAGTTTAAACATTATTTTTTCTGATTTTTTTTTATTTTGCGGGTTGGGTCGGGGATTACCCGATCCGGTCGGGTCTAGAGCGGGGCGGGGCAGGAGCGGGGCAAAGACGGGGTCGGGTCGGGTCGGGTCGGGTTGTATAATTGGGGATCGGGTCGGGGTCGGGTTTTACGAAACCCGCCCCGTACCCGACCCGTTGCCATCCTTAAGTTGGTACATGTATATATAGGAGTCAACAAGTGACGAGAGATTTCCACATAAATCTTTGCATACATATTGTGGTGGTCACACATGACATGCACATGCCACTCTCTCAACACTTCTCCTTGGACACCACAAGGTGCTTTAAATTCAGTTGCCTCGTTAAAAACCTCCTTAGAAAAATCCGGTGGGACAAAACTTGTAATGAAAAGAGTACAATACACAAAACACGCTTGAAGTTGTGATTGATACTAACTCATTAAAAACCTTTCCAAAATAACCATGTGGAACGATTTGGATAAGGAAAAAAATAGTGTAGTGCATAAAAATTGTCTCCCCCACACTTTAGGCGGGGTATATCAAAAGACTCTCGCATGACTGGCGTTGTAAGCACGAACTTCACGATATGCATATATTTTTCACCTCGAACAAAATTTTAAAACCTTGTACAACTAAAAGTTTGTTTCTCTTATTAGTAATTTTTAATATAGCTGCCTAATGGAACGTGATTAAGGTAGGATATAGAGAGTATGAAAACTTGCAATCATTAAAGGTTGGATTAGAAAGAAATAAAAGGTGGAAGGAAGGTAAAAGAGGGTTGTAGTAAATGGCTAGTTAGTGGAGTATCCAAGAGTCATTTGTCTCTTCTTAACGAAGGGGAAAGAGAGAGCACGTGAGAATGGGACACCACGTGAAGCATGATCCATGCTACAATGTACAAGCTGGCATGCCGTGATTATGTCGGGCCCGCACTCACATTATTACAGCTGTACCCAATCCACTTGGTTTCAACCATCCCATGTGGCCTCTACGGTACTATCATATGGAACAATTGTTCCTCTCTAAAACAATCTGCCGATGTGGTGGTCTTATCTGGTTTCGCTGTTTTGTTTGTCTACTAGGAGTAGGACGGAAATGCATTGCCAAGTGAAAATGGATTGACAAGTGGAAATGGACTTTTTTTTTAGCGTAACATAACCTCCTACTGAAATGATAAAGTTAGATTATAATAATAATTTAGGGAAACGAAAAACGTTTACGTAGAAAAACAGGGAATAACATTTGAATGTTGATTGTAACTTTTTTTTTGGACGTCCGTGTCTATCCTATAACCTTAGGGTTTTTATACTGTAGTCCCTTTTTCATCGTTGTCGAAGATTTGTCAGCTATCCATAACTTCCGATCTTTACCTCCAACGCTTCATGACCGGGTCCCCGACAACCACCGCCCTTTTCTTGGAGGTTCACCTCTCGGACACGGTCGGTAATCCCTACGTGGCCTCCGATCACCACCTCCAACGCACCACGACGGGATCCCCAACAATCAACGCCCCGAGCACGGTCTGCAATCCCGACAACCAAACTATTGGGTTTTGGAAAAGGACGTCCGCATCTCGCACAAAAGGGAAAACCCTAGCCGTCATGGCTCCACCATCTCTCTCCCCACGCCGTCGCCGCCACCGCCGCCCACGACTCCACCCTCTCTCGCTCCACTCCGCCGCCACCGTCCACGGATCAGCCCTCTCTCTCCACTTCACCGCCGCCATCCACAGATCCGCCCCCGCTCTCCCCACGCCGCCACCATCGTCAACGGTGTGCAAGCACCGATCTGGCCGAATGTGCATCGGCCCCAAGCAGCTCTCGGACAGGCTCAACCAAAGCCGAGCAACCATACTACCGCGACCGATGCTTTTCTGGGAGGGCCGCTGGATTTGAGATCCGGGAGGAGGGACGTTAGGCCGGGATCTGTATCCCTGACACCCAAAGATGGTCACCTCGAGACTGGACGACCCATTTTGGGTCGATCCGATGTTGATCAATCTGCTTCTGCGTGAAGTATCGGTGAAGTCACATCCGGAGCATCGGGCGCATGCTCCGTCCTCCACCCTACAATTAAACATTCCAGCGACTCAAGACGATGAGTTAGCAATACCAGAATGCCCCACTACGATAGTTAAGGGGTTCAAAATAACTAGCATCACAGGCTCTTTAGGTTCAAAATAAAGGATATTTGTACATCTTAACCGTACACTATCTTTTGTGACAGATCCTAACACAAAGATGGGGTTTTGTTCCAAAAAGTAACATAAAAGTGGTATTTTGTTACAAAAAGTAGCATAAAGGTGGTATTGTTTTACAAATACTATCTCTCTTTTCATAATTATTTTACACGTGATTCGTACTTTTTGTAAACGTATACCACCTTTGTGTTACGACCTGTCACAAAAGGTGGACCACGGTTAAGATGTGCAAATGACCTTTTTGACTGGGTTAGAAATCGACGTTATCCCTTATAATTTTATAGTAGTGAAATACCACAAAACATAAAAAGCATAAAGAAGAACAAGATATAGTTTCGAGAGTAATCGAAACACTAATCTTTTAACTAGATGCCCGGAAGAATAAAAAAGGAATTTAGGGGTGTGGTTCTCTACTCGTATTGTGAGCAGCACATGATTTTCAAGATGTTCTCTCGTCTCGACTTGAACTAATGTGTTTTGTTTGAATAGATGTCCAAGGAATAAATTAAGGAAAGGAGGAGACTTGAGAACAGGTGGATCATGTTCTATAGAGGCTAGGGTGTGGCTCCTCAGGGACACCTCATGGTGACCTAGGGCTATCATGATGACCATCCAGACTGGTTCGCATGCCTCGCTTGTACCCCAGAGCCAAATCCATTTTCTAGGTTAAAATGTGCAGCCTTGACGGTCTGCACCCGGTCCGAGACTCCTAGTTCCTTACTGAACCTGTGAGAGTGAGTCATTCCATATTAACCTCCTTGATTTCCAAGTCCCTTTCTCAAAACAAAAAGTGACATGGAATATGATGGACTTCCTGGCTGTTGAAATCCTATCGATGATGCTCCGATGATTGAACATCTTCATATGGACCGGAGACCACACGGTGGACGTGGACCGAACCAGCTCTAGTATCATGTACATTTTGTTTAAAACGACCCATTTATATCGGGTTGGGCTTCCAAAACTAAAACGTCAACCTTGTTAGTTTTATATAGCCCTAGCCTTTATAAGTAGCTTTTAATTCGAATATTTAGTCGATGCGGATTCATACTTCAACATCTCTAGTACCAAGTAAATTTTGTTTAAAGTATAATTGTTTGTGAAAGCGCATGTTAAATAATCTTTTACTTCAATCGATCTTAACATCTACATGACTCTAAAGAGGCGAGCTATTCACATGGCAACTCAGATTTGCACATGGTAAGGATAGTACAGACGTCTGGTGATTGAGGCAAGTTCGACAAGCTTGATTCCGCCGAACAAGTTCGGAGACAAAAACGACTCTGGGGTGAGGATGTCTCGTCTCAGCGGATCTAAAATTTACCAAGGTGTTGTAAAATTGTCTCCATGACTGGTCTTTTCCAACTCTGATCTACTATTCTTCTCTAAATCAAGTGCGAAATCGACATAGACGAGAACACAAAGGAGCCAAAGTGGCTTGAGTGCTACGAAGGAGGCGATTGAGGCTCGGAGGGCACTGAAAGGAGGACGATATGAGGCATGAGTAGATATGCTTGTGGAAAGGAGGGATCCTAGAGGACAAGACCGCGCCGAGGGATGAGGTGGATCTGGTGCAAGAAAATTATAGAGGCGGTATCACCTAGGGCCAACACTCTAAGAAAACGGCAAGCCACCCTACACATGTTCCAGATCTGGCCATGCAAAGGGAAGGTGTCAGGGACGTAACTGTTCATGGGCCTGATACCAAAGAAAACGGCCTGGGAGAAGAAGGCCCAGAGCCAACAACTAAAAGGAAGAGTCGAGACGTCGTTGTATTCAGCTCGACAAAACGTCGTCTTCTCTGGACCAAGTCTCGTGAGGATGTAGAGCCTATGAACAACAGAGTTGTAGGGAATTAATGAAGGAATATAAGAGGGTCAGATGGTCAGACACACATGAGGAACAAGGAAATGTTATCGTTAGGGTATCCGTATTGGTAGTTGTTGTCTTTTGTTAGCATCGAAATAGATTGTAGAGAAAGGTCCTTGAAGCAAGGCAGCTCAGCTTGTAGCAAGCTGGAGCACTCTGTAATCTGTTTATCTCTCAATTCATTCAAGGTTGCTAAGCCATTTCAAGTCCAAAAACTGATAGTTTTACACTGCTATCAAAGCTCCATATTCAACGACAAGATGGAAAAACAATCGGAGGGTACAAAGCAGAGCATCACAACCATTGCTAAGAAGGTGGACTACATTCAAACCCAGTTCCGAACAAACCTTCAAGGGGTGAATATAAGTATGGATGCTTTACACCAAACAATAGAAAATTTGATGGCCCAACTTCAACTATAACCAACAACCAGAGAACAAGAAGCTTAGACCAACCATGCCGAGGACAACAGACCGTAACAAATCGCCGTTATATGATCCTCCTCACGTTACACTCCTAAACACTCCAGAGCCACTATACCACGCTACTGGAAACTGGAGATATGTCCCTCCTTTCAGGAGTTTCCCAACACCGATAAACGAAATCAGGGTCCTAACACCCAACACAACAACCCTCTGTTCCATAACACAAATCCTCCATTTCAGAACCAGCACACACCCTAGATCTCCTTTCCAATCTTTCACGGGTCAGGCCTTTGAATTTGGGTCCAAAAGTGTTTGGGATACTTTTCCTCCTACAACATACAAGAGAGCACCAAGGTCCATCTTGCTTCGCTGCACTTTGCCGGGAAAGCGGCAATGTGGTTCCTGATGTACCATAGAGGAAGAGAGGGAATTGGCTAGGATGAATTGTGTCGAGACATAGCTAGTCAGTTTGAACCTTTGGGTCACGACGACATCGTGGTTGAGTTCAAGCATTTGATGTAGACAGGCTCGGTCTATGACTATGAAGAAAAGTTCGATGAGCTGGGAGCAGCGGTGGTGGTCAAAAATCCAAAATTGAAAGAGGGGTATCTCATATCTTCGTTCGTCAGAGGCCTGAAGGCACAACACCGACCAAGTGTCCAACAACTTGACCCCGTATCCGTTCAGCAATCCATGAGATTAGAAAAGTTGGAAGAGCAAAAGCATGCAAAAGGTCCAAGTCCACCTACTTTTCAATTCAGGCCTACTTACAACAACGACCCAAGGCCTAGATACGGCAACCTCCAAGGCCCACCAACTAACAGACAAAAAGTTCCTAGAGCTCAAGAAGACCCGAATGGTAGATACCCAAGGAACAATACATGAGGGAATTGGCCCAAAGCCAGCCAAGCTTGGCAGAGAGATCGCCTCCGACGAGGATTATGCTTCCACTGTCTGACGAATTACTCGGAAGAACACAAGCTGGTCTGCCCAAACAGAAACCAACTATACATGCTTAGTCAGTCAAACGATGAGGGGCAAAATGAGCTGAGAGAGGGAGAAATCGTTCCGATCAATTAGAAAGTGCTGAAATGGAAGCCATAGCTGACGAAGAAGCTGAACTAGATGACTGGATATGTGCAATTGGAGATCCCATAGGGCGAAGAAGAGGCTCTAAAATACTCTGCATCAAGGGAATCATTAAAGGAACCAACATCTCGATTCTAGTGGACACGAGAGTAACATCATCATTCTTGTATGCGAGAACGGCAACGAAATTATGCTTGCAACAACAGAAAATCCGAGCTCGGAGAGTGAAATTAGCGAATGGTAAGCTTTTCAAATGTGATTCAAGTTGTGTAGTAACTTGTGTAGTGGTAGGGATCACCTTTCAAGGAACGTTTTTGGTGATCCCATTGGGGGATTGCAATGTCATTCTTGGTACTAATTGGCTAGAGTGTGTCAATCTGGTTTTATTCGATCACATCGCCAAAACAATCACCATTTAGGTTCACAAGCAACTATTGGTGCTACTAGAAGAGGCTCAAGAACAAAGTCCAAGAGTTATCAATTTCACCATTTTGTAGAAAGAAGCAAGACAAGGAAATGATATATTGATGGGTCAGTTCTGCAGAATTGAAGGACCCAATTTAACGACTCAAAAATTGTTGAAGCAAAGCCCACTTAAAGACTTGAGCTCACTGTTGCAAAGGTACGAAGAAGCGTTCAAGGAACCATCATCCTTACCTCCCAGAAGACAATTTGATCATGTTATTCCACTGATACAAGGGTCTGATCCTCTATCTATCAGACCATACAAATTGAGCTATGAACAGAAAGGGGTAGTGGAAGGGATGGTTGAATAAATCTTAGAAGTATGGATCATTAGGAACAGTTGCATCCCTTTCTCATTTCTTGTGATTCCCATGAAGAAGAAGGACGTGACATGGAGATTATGTGTCGATTACAAGAAGCTCAATGAATTGATAATCAAGGACAAATTTTCGATTCCTGTCATTGACAAAATGTTGGATGAATTGAGTGGTTGTTCAGTGTTTTCAAAAATTGATTTACGCTCGGGGTATCATCAAATTAGATTGAAAAAAGGAGAAGGGGAGAAGACGACCTTTCAAAATCACTATGGCCACTACGAATGGAAGGTGATGCCCTTTAGCTTAATGAATGCTCCTGCAACGTTCCAAGCCCTCATGAATGATGTATTTAAGGCTTACCTCAGGAAACTCGTCTTGTTATTTTTTGAGGATGTATTAGTCTACAACAACAACTGACAGAAACACTTAGAGCACCTGACAGTAGTCCTACAAACATTAAAGAAGGAAAAACTATTCGCAAAGCTCACCAAATATGATTTTGGAAGGAGTCAGGTCAAATACCTGGGACATGTGATCTTGGAGGAAGGATTGGCCACATATCCAACCAAGGTGGAGGCTATGAGGAGTTGGCCGGTACCTAAGAAGATAAAAGGGTTGAGAGGGTTCCTAGGACTCATGAGGTACTATAGGAAATCCGTCAAGGACTATGGGATAATCGTAAGTCCATTTACCAATATTCTGACGAAAGAAGCCTTTAAATGGGACAAAAAAGCTCAGGGAAGCTTTGAGGTGCTAAAGGAAGCTATGACGAAGGCACCAGTGTTGAAGCTTCCCAATTTTAAAGAGTCATTTACAATCGAGACAGACACTTGTGAATCAAGAATAGGGGCGATATTGATGCGGAACGGGCCACCAATCCCGTATCTAAGAAAAGCTTTAGGCGCAAGGAACAACAAGTTATCTACCTACGAGAAGGAATTGGTGGCAGTCATTTTAGCCATCAAACATTTGCGTCACTACTTTCAGAGTTCGACGTTCACAATCAGGACGGATCATCAAACTCTTAAATTCCTTTTAGAGCAGAAGTTGAAGTCATCGTTCCCAAAAAAATGGTTGACCAAGTTGCTGGGGATCAATTACAAAATCGAATACAAGAGGGGATCACAAAATCTATCTGTAGATGCCTTGTCTCGAGTTCCAGTTACCAATTGCAGCACAATATCAACTATGGTCCCAGAGTGAATGGGAGAAATTGTAGACAACTACATCGGGTATTTGGAAGTTGAGGGGGTCTTGATTCAGTTGGGAATTACACCAAAAACCTTACTAGATCATGAACTCAAGAGTCATGTTCATAAAATATAAGATATATGTGGGGAAATGGTCAGACATCAGGAGAAAGATTGTAGAGGCCCTCCATTCCTCATCTATGGGTGGACATTTAGGAGCTCGAGCCATTCAGAAGAGAATCCAACAACAATTATTTTGACCCAACATGAGCAAATAAATTCATGATTGGGTTAAAGAGTGTGAGGTTTGTCAGTGTTGCAAGGGTGAAAATGTGGCCTACCTAGAATTACTCTAGCCGCTGTAAATTCCTTGGGGACCATAGAAGGAAATCGCCATGGATTTCGTGGAAGGGCTGCCTAAGTCAGGAAGCTTCGAATGTGTGCTGGTCATAATCAACATGTACTCTAAGTATGGGCACTTCATAGCTCTTCTCCATCCTTATACAGTTGCAAGCATAGCCGAAATCTTTCTAAACAATATGGTGAAGCTCCACGGCGTCCCAGATTCAATAGTCTCTAATAGAGATCGAGTTTTCATCAGCTCATTCTGAAGAGAGTTATTCAAATTACTAGGTACGACATTGAAGATGTCCTCGGCCTATCATCCTCAGATCGATGGTCAGACAGAATGGCTCAACCAATGACTTGAAAATTACATGCGAACAATGGTGCACCAAAAGCCTAAGGAATGGAGCAAATGGTTGTGAATAGTAGAGTATTGGTACAACACGAGCTATCATTCAGCACTGAAGCTAACACCGTTCGAAGTAGTGTATGGGTACTCTCCTAGGACACTTAATTTGAGCCGGATGGAGACAAGAGTTGCTGGCGTAGAGGAATTCGTTAGGAACAGAGCACAAATTACCCAAATGATGAAAGACAATTTGATAACGACTTAGGAAAGGATGAAGTGTCAAGTTGATAAAAGAAGGTCGGAAAGGGATTTTGAGGTAGGGGATTGGGTGTACTTCCACCTCTTATCATAAAGACAGACCACGCTAGCCCTGAGAATGAACCTGAAACTAGTTGCTCGATATTTCGGGGCATTTCAAGTGATGGAAAGGATAGGCAACGTGGCGTACAAACTAGCACGTATTGAGTTAGTAAAGGTCCACCCGGTTTTTCACGTATCACTCCTCAAGAAACGATTAGAAAAGCAGCATCAAGTTGTAACTCACTTGCCAGAAATGGGTGAAGACGGTACAACCAAGGTGGAGCCATTTAAAATTCTCAATCTGAGGTTGATCTAGAAGAACAAGCAAGGCAAGATCGAGTACCTGGTATAGTGGAATCCATATTGCCCTGAAGACGCCACCTAGGAGGATGCGTCGGAGTTCCGAGCACTGAGTTCATCATTCCCGACTTGATGACAATTCGTGCTGAAGAAAGAAGCATTGTCAGGGTCGTAACTATTTGTGGGCTAGATACCAAAGCAAATGGGCCGGGAGAAGAAGTCCCAGAGCTAGAAACTAAAAGGAAGAGTCGAGACGTCGTCATATTCAGCTCGAAAAAACATCGTCTTCTCCATACCAAATCTCGTGAGGTTGCAGAGCCTCTGAATAACAGAGTTGTAGGGAATTAATGAAGGAAGAAAAGAGGGTCAGAGGGTCAGACATGCAGGAGGAACAAGGAAATGTTATCGTTAGGGTATTAGTATTGGTACTTGTTGTCTTTTGTTAGCATCAAAATAGATTGTAAAGAAAGGTCCTTGAAGCAAGGCAGCTCAGCTTGTAGCAAGCTTGAGTACTCTGTAATCAGTTTATCTCTCAATTCAGTCAAGGTTGCTAAGCCATTTCAAGTCTAAACATTTATAGTTGTTACAAAAGGCGAGTGAGAGCGACAAGATCAACACTATTAAGAAGTTCAGATGGATGTCTACGAGAGAAGGCTAGAAAGAAAACCCTAGATTGGAATTCCAAAGAAGAGATGAGGGACAAGGGGAAGAGTATAGGCTCCCATAGCCAAGGAGGACCATGAAAGTTGTTGGAAGCGAGGCATAAAGGGAAGGAACAATCGTAACTAGGATTTTGGTAGAGAGAATTTTCGTAATGTCGTATACTCACAAATATTTAAGATGAAACAGCAATTGTGAAAGCCTTATTCCTTGATCGAATTTTCTGCTTAGCTTTGACCATGGAATCAATAGAAAACTCAATGTTTGTCCAGATTGATGGTGTGGATTCTTCCAAAACTTTTGGCCTTAGAGCATCTCTAACGAGGGTGGCGACGCTGGCGGGGAGCTATTGGCGGTGAAGAATCGACGACGGGGAGTTGACTCTTAATGCTGACTGTAAAGCTAAAATATTAATTTTTTATTCTAACGGGCAATACTTACCACCAGCATTACCACCTAGCATTAGAGATGATCTTAGAGACGGGGGACGAGGGTCGAGAAAATCGTGAAGCATGAAAGACAATCATGAATCCATTGTCTAACTTTAATTACACCATAATGATAAAAGCTTACTACGTAGAAAATAAACTTCATACTACTTGACCCAATTATTACAAAGTGATGAAGGCATACCAAAACCTTTGGGAATGCCTTCTTATTTCACCTCCACTCTACCCATTACAATATGAAAATTCAACTACTTTTCGATAGAGAATCGAACTTCACACGGATAAATTATTGATTAAAATCGAGTTCAGATTTGGACACTTGGAATAAATAATGGTTACAGACAAGGGATTTTATTCTCGATATTGCCGAATCTATCGGTGCATGAAACCACTAGAGCTTAATACCGATGTATAAGCTGCTTGTACGCATCTGTATTCTTCAAGCAATACTCTATCTCCGCCTGCCAAAAACCACAACTCATTATCGGCATCATCACTTTAATTCAAGCTAATTTATATCAGGTAGGAGAAAGCTAGCAAATGCTCATAATACCTTTTTCTTGAAATAATCTTACAAAAGTAAACTTAACTTGTCACATTTCTTACTTAAATACATTCCCTTTTAAATTTTCTCACTTCACTCTATTAGGATAATAAATGACAAAAATACCCCAGTAACAATGAATTTGGGTTTGATTTACCACTCTACTACAAGGTTCTCATCAAGAATTTAGTTTGTAGTAACTTTCTTGACGGTACATGAGTATTCTTGTTCTGAGTTCCCTAAATTGTTGTAGGAGTATCTGCCATTTATTACCAAAAAGGGTAAAAAAAGAGAGTACAAATTTAAGTTCAGGATAGTTAGATGAGGCTAGTTAAAATTAGTATAATTAAGTGAGAAATGTGATAAGTGTACTTATATGAGATTATCCCCACTTTTTTAACCAGTGATAAGGTGGGAGAAAGCTTGGTGAAAATATTTTGCTCTTAGATTACAGTTAAGAAAGCTTATCAAGAACATACCTTGCGAACTCCTTTTATAGCAACCAAAAGCTTTTCTCCAAAAAACTCTCCAAATATATCATCCTTCTCGAGAGCTTCTACAGACTCCGACAAAGATTCTGGCAATCTTTTGAGTTCTGTCTCAACGTTATCAGGGTTTATATCTGTCCATAATTGAATACCGTTATGACAGTCATGTTAAAAAGGACCAGAAACATTCTTCAAGGGCTAGAACCAAACTGATTCAGAAAACGAACATAAAAAAGTCTTACCAATAGGTGCAGGCAGAGGAAGATGCCTCCGGAGGCCATCAATGCCAGCAGCAGCTATAGCAGCCAAACCCAAGTATGGATTTGCGCAGGCGTCCATACATTTAATCTCAAAGTTGCTTACTAGACCTGATGAAGTACCGGGAGGGCATGCAGTTCTTACGGGCGCTTCTCGGTTTTCTCTTCCCCAGCACTGGTATGCTCCACTCCATGTATTCGGTTGTATTCGATCATAACTACAGATCACGACACAAGTAAATTATGAGGTGCAAGAATACTTCACAAGATTAAATGTAGAGGAAATTATGTTTTACTACCATGTTCTAACATGATTTGCATTTTACTACCTCTGAACTTTGAAGTATGCCAATTTGCTATTTTAACTTTTAAATATGTCAGTTTACTATCCTAAAACTTAAGTGTGCCAGTTTACTATCCCACACTTTGAACTTGTTGCAATATCTATTAAGTTGCATAAAATTAGTTAATCTTAGGGTTTCAGAAACATGAAATGTCGAAATTACGCTTTTACATGAGGTGGTTGAGCACCGGAAGACATAATTTCGGCATTTCATATTCCTTAAACCCTAAATTTATTGGATTCTATGAACTGCTACATTTAAAAGTTTGTGATAGTTAACTAAAACATTAAAAACTGGAGGGTAGTGAATTGGCTCACTTCAAAATTCAGGGTACTAAACTGCATAATGTTTATAGCACGGGGTTGTAAAACGTGATTTTCCCTTAAATACACACGTTACTACATCTGTGTGCACAGACAGAAATCAATCCACAACAGAAAATCATAGACTATATAGTGAAGGAAAAGGTAACCTATTAGGAATTGGAGCTGTAAATGCCAAAATTGAAGGAAGATGATGCAAGACTCCTGCCATGAACTCCTCCCCAGTTTTGGACATCCCGTATCGAGAGGTATTGTTATCTGCCATAAAAACATTATCTTCACCTCGCCACAAACTGAGATGCACATGAGATCCAGAACCAATGTCAGCCAATGAATACCTACACAAAAACAAGAGGCGGCGCATATTAACATATGTAATAAAGGAAGACTTGATGTATCAACATTGTTGTGATGAAATCGGGCACCTACTTTGGCACAAAAGTTGCCAATAAGCCATGTTTCCTTGCAATGGACCTAATAACTTCACGGGCGAAAATCAAGTTGTCTGCAGCATTAAAACATGACGTGTACCCCAGTACTATTTCATACTGACCTTGCCCAGCTTCCTTGTGTAACTACAAGTTTCAAAGCAATAATCAACTAACCACTATACATGACTTAATAAAGGTTTTGAATCAACATTGGCTTGATACCAATACCAAAACTATCTTTGCATGGCATGCGAAAGCCTAAATAATACTTCAACGAATAAATTGCCTCAAAAAGTAATTAATGAGTATCAATGTCATGACTTTTTAATGGTACCTGTTCTACTGTAATTTGTAATGAGTCCAATGCAGAAACGATTTCATGAAAAATAGGATAAACGGCATCATATCCCGATATGGAGCAATAGGGTAGGGTGTCAATTGGTACCCATTCTTCTTTCCCTTCTCTGCAGAAATTTACTACACTAGATTAGATATAATTGTTATAAGTGCATAGGGCATTCTCAGTTACAGATACTTAAGAATCATATACCTTAATACACATTTTAAGAGAAGAAATTCGTTCTCAAATCCTGCATTCATTACCTAGATGCATATATAACATTAGAAAAATTAGAAACCACAGCAATATACACAAGCCTTTGATAATCACAGCATTAACCACATAAGACTTCAACTATCTGACATACCAAATTAAATTCATCTTTCAGAACTCTTATAACTCTTCGTAAGGCGTCTCTTGGGCAATATTCCCATGCTTTACCAGGCATAAGATGCATATCTGCTAGAATCATTGCCTCTTGGTTTACCCTATTGAGGAAGAGAAAGGTACATATTATAATAATTGAATAATGTTACAAAGATACCATTCGGATGCCAGAACAGAACATTTAAATGCTGATGAAAAGGCAACTGATTGGAGCATGTCCACCTAAATAATAGGTAATTTTGTCATTTCCAATGGAGTGATACAAGATTAATGTTTAGGTATGTATAACTATACATCTAATATATTAAACAACAATCAGAGTGGCGCAGCGGAAGCGTGGTGGGCCCATAACCCACAGGTCCCTGGATCGAAACCAGGCTCTGATATTTTAGTTTATATATTTTTATTTATTATGTGCAATCTTAGCCATCACTATTTTTCTATCAGCCACTAACCTAATTCCTAAATATAATTCCATCCTAATATCTGACATATTTGTCACCTAAATGATATACATTTTATGCAATCTTACTTATTTTTGTTTTTTAGGTGATACGTCTGTCACAATTTCTCCTAAATGACTGATATGGGCTTTGTTTTTCCCTTTACAATTTGAAGAAGGTTGACACGAACTGAAAATATGCAAATTCAAAGGGCAGATAGATATAGATGAGTTCATAGAAGAACAAAAAAAGGCTTTCTGAAAAGAATTAGGACCATGGAATTTTGTGAATAGTAGATAAATCAAGTATCAATCTGATCTCACCCACTGCCGATAGACCAGTCTCAACCGTTAGTTCCTCCACATAGCTAGTTACCACTCTCAGGTCACGTTCGTTAACGGAATTAACCAGACAAATCGCTCTATCAACTGAGAACAGCCATCCACCACCACCCATGGAATCAAGAAAGAGTTCACACTCTATCAAATCCTTATTAATTTATTATGTCTAGACCTTGTAAATTTCCCCATGTTGAGTCAAATTAATCCGCCCAACGACTGAGACTGGTCTGTCAGCAGTGGGTGAGATCAGATTAATACCTGATTTATCTACCAATACCTGATTTATCTACCATTCACAAAATTCCATGGTACTAGTTCTTTTCAGCAGGCCCTTTTTGTTCTTCTATGAACTCATCTATTTCTATCTGCCCTTTGCATTTGCATATGTTCAGCCTGTGCACTTGTCATTTTCTTCAAAGAAACCACATATCAGTCATTTAGGAGACAACTAGTGCCAGACATTCTATAGTATCATCTAAAAAACAGAAATGATTTAAGACTGCGTGAAATAAAGGTCATTTAGGTGACAAATATGTCGGACATTAGGTTAGCTGCCGGAACCATTGCCTCTTGGTTGACCCTATTGAGGAAGAGAAACTTACATATTGTAATTGAATAATGTTACGAAAATACCATTCAGATAATCCCAGATCACAGAACAGAACATTTAAAGGCTGATGAGAAGATATGATAGACAAATTATTTGAGCATGTCCACCTACATAATAGGTTATTTTGTCATTTCCAATCAAATGATACAAGATTCATGCGTGATTATCTATAATTACATATCTAATACATCAAACAACTACCAGAGTGGTGCAGAGGTCCCTGGATAGAAACCAGACTCTGATATTCTAGTTTAGAGTTTTAGTGCAATCTCAGTCATCACTATTTTTCTATCAGCCACTAGCCTAATTCCTAATATAATTCTAACTTAATGTCTAACGGACTGCACATATGCCAATGCTGAGTTCATAGCAGAACAAAAAAGACCTTCTGAAAGAACTCTTACCATGGAATTTTGTGAATGGTAGATAAATCAGGTATCAATCTGATCTCACCCACTCCCGACAGGCCAGTCTCTGCCCCTGGGCAGTCATTAAGTGAACCCATTCCCATAGATGCAAAGGTCAAACCAACACCATTCCTCGTAGTGGAGTCAAAGAAGCGATTTGCTGGAACAACCTGAACATGTTATAGAAAGAAATATTAAGGAATAGGTCATATGTTTTGGATACATTAACATACAGATGCATAAACGAGAGATTGTAATATTCCTCAATAACAAGCAGTCAGTATCCATTATCAACAAATTATCTCGTAAAGTGTTGTTTCAAAAAAAATCTCTTAAAGTGTTTACTAGCATGCCTTGAGAATGTGGGTAGCCATGTGTTTTAACTACCCATAGACCTGTATAAGAGTTCATTTATCCCACCATGAGCCTCATGCTCTAATGTCTAATGGAAGATAGTCAACCATAGAAATCATCCTCAAGTTAACATAACAAGTGCCATACAAAACCAAGATGATAGAAAACTTGAGCTTAATTAAACATAAAAAGGCACTACTTACGCGGCATCTGTGCTGCCCAGAAGCATCAATCCAGATAAGGCGAACAAATGAAACATCTTGTAGGGCATTATGTTTCATCTTCAGTGACGTCTTGGATACTATGATTTGGGAATCAAGAGGCTTTATGGGTACGCTAATCTTGTAAAACTTGATTGCATTTTGTGCAAAGATGTCTTTAGCGGTTTCAATAGCCTCAGTAACTGAAAGATCACCGTCAGCACATGCATCACGCAGAACAGAGAAGATAATATCCCGTGATTTCTTAGCGCCTGTGAAATTAAGATTGTTGGCTTGAAGTAAATATTTTGTAGATAGTATATCTCTGCTATATAAAAAGAAAAGAAATGGAATCTCAGGCTATTTTATATAAATTGTTTCCATTTAACTTCATAGCCTGAAATATGAAATTGATTCACAGAACAGATAACAATCTGATACCTAAATATATCTCACTGCTCAAACTAAAAGCCCATTTTCCAAACAATTAAAATCTGCTAGTATTTGAAGAACCCAATTGTGTGTGAATATTGCATAAGTGGATATAGCAAGCCATGAGATGAAAACAAAAGGATATATATGCTGTCGTGGATCTAAAAGAGAATAACAAAAGTGAGAGACCATCAATTCTCTTATGCAAATCTCATGCAAAACTGGAATTACCATATTAAGAGTCCAAAAACAAACCTAAGTAGAAAGTCTCAGGGAATGCATAACCATCTGTACTGAACATCACCTGCAAGTTTATTTATGTACAATATCGTTTGTCAAAATTGGCCCGCATAGTTCCCATCAAAATTCTACATATGAGACTTACAGAAATTTTTGACACGGTCAGAAGTCAATTAAAAAACAAAAAGAAATGGCATTAGCACCAAGCGAAATGAGAAGAATATAAATGTATAGTTGGAAAGCTGCCTTAGTCAGTGGAATTGATTATAAAACATTTTGGGGTTATTTTCCAAGACTTTTCATTATATTATGGTGAAGTATGTAATATGATCTTTCAATACTTTTTAGGTTGGAGATTTTCTTAGTACCTTCTTCATCGGAGCTAGCTCCAGAAGCTCTTTCACTGAAGATATCATCCCATGGACACTGAGTTTAGGAATGGCCAGCCCGAAGTCAAGGTACACCTGAAAAGAAAACATTGCATCATCTGACAGCTTCAGAATTAACACGTGCAAAGTAACATACGAGAATCTAACCTGTGGATAGACAGAGGCTAGGTATGATGCCTCCTTTGAAAATGGGTAAGACCCATGCAAGAGAACAATACGGCTCTTGGAAAATCTCTCGTCTTCGAGAAGGGTCCGGAGATGAAGAGGGTTTGACAGTCTCAAATCCAAATCTTTGTCTCCAAATCTAGTAATAGAAAATAATAATATACATATGAAAAACAGAAAAAGGACAATGGAAAAGAATGTAGGCTGCTTTGGGTTCTATGATGTCACTGTTGGTCACAGAAAGATATGTGGGAACCATAACTGTTTGGGAACACCTGGATGTGGATCAGGGAGGGGCTGACTCTATAACATGGGAATGAAAAGGTATCGTTGGACCACCCAAACAGCCTTTGCACACCCCAGGCATAACATCTTGGTTGTCTCCCGTACCTCTCTACCGTAGACATGAATCAAAAGGTGTAACAAACTATTCGACAAAGTTAGAGATTCCCTTTACCCTGTGTGTATCTGCATAGGCAAGTCAAAGGACACGGCAAACTCCAGACTAGTAGTGAAAACATAGTCAATAAAGCTTTTCCTGGTTATACGAATAGGCCTTCCAGCTGAGAATAAATTGAACAGTATTACATTCTGCAAGAAAAAGAAAAAAGAGTCCCCCAAATCACATGTCATACTGACCATTTAAAACTTCTGTTAGACCTTCTTCAGCATCTTTGCTAGTCACATTTGTATCGATTTCTAAACCACTGCGATATGCGGCTATGCTTTTCAATCCAACAATCTTGCCAGCAAGTGTAAGCCAGATGTTAAGGGAACCGACTAGAAGTCTAAAACGATGGGTTTCCACATACACTAATAAAAACAAGAAAGAAGACAGCATCCTAACTAATTACAAGGATATGACTTTAACTTTGCCACGAACGCTTTCGTGAATGAATCCAATGTCCACTTAGATCCATCTACTGTTTCCTGTAAGAACACAACATAGAAATTTGAGGAGAACAAAACAGGAGATTCAAGAGATGGAGTCAACTAAAAGATTTATATTCTAACTTATGAACAATACAAAAATAAAGAAGTTTACGGAAAAATGCATGTGAATATTAGATCAAAAAGGTGTTAAGGAGGAGGGAAAGAAATAGCATTCTTGGTCAATACGGGTTATGTATCTATGTGGAAACTGATATGAGGTCATTAATACCTCCTAATCATAGACTTCAACATCAATCTAAAATAAATCCCCAACTACAGTACAACATTCAGAGGAATATGCTAGTATGATGTCAGAAACAAGTAAATGCAATTAAACGAAAAGAAGAGAAAGGAAAATCTCACTTCATCGAGAATACTTTCAGCTATGTGTTCAATTCTCAATATCCTACCGACAACTGGAGCAAACCTGCCATGCCATTCAATGTCATGCATTTTGTCCAGCCGCAATCCATCATCAAAGAGAACGGTAGAGATCCTTGCAGCCTGAAAGCACTTCGAGCTGATGGATTCCAACCCAGAAGACTTGCGGTATTCTTCAACAGCATCCAAAGATGCCTCCGTGCCATACAGTTGAGCAATATCCTTCAAATTTCTCTGCCACAAACAAATTACTTCAGCCAGAATGAGTAAACCTCCCAGTACACTGTCACTAACCCCATTGAACACTAACAAGTAATTAAAGTTACTAAACTACCATAGCTGCATCATAAAACATAAAATAACCTCTCATTCCTAATCCGCACACGAATATGTTAAGTTCAATACAAGTATAAGGCACAAATCAAAGGTTGACAGAATCAAATCCTATCAAAATAGAAAGAAACAGTAGAAAACAGAAATCAATCGAGCTCTAGAGCACGATCAGCTACTCCACAGTTCAATTCATAAGATGCAACTACAAGTTCGCAAGCAGAAAAATCATGGCGGCTCATCAATCGATTACAACATCAAAGAATCGATTACACCTGAAGTTCCAAATCAACCATTACACTACAATTTCGCTTCCGAAAACTCCATGAAAGCTCACAATGCACATACAGGAGAGGTTCGTGAGGAAATTACCTTGAAGGAAAGAGAGAATGGCGCGTGGGACAAGGCGTCGCCGGTAGCTTCAGAGAAGGCGCAGACGAACGGCAACGAAGAGTCGAGAGCGACGATATTGTGTGCGTGTGCGTCCACCAGCTCCGTCTTCTCCACCACCTCTCTGAGCTCTCTGAACTGTGACTCCATTTCTGTGTCTCGCTCTTCCCTCTTTTCGCTCTAGTTGAAACACTGCCTTTAAAGGGATGAAGAAGCTTAGTATTTATAGGGTGACCGGCCTAGCCTCCACGTGGATTAGTCTAATCTGGTAAAATTAATTGTTTAATCAACTGGTTTTGAAATTTGTGGAATATGTATCAAGTGTCTGAAGGTGTTATATCAAAAAAACGAAAAAAAAAGTGTGTGAAGGTGGAGTGGGTGAAAAGATACACGTGCGAGTATAGCTTTAATTTCTAGCCCGCATAATGAACAGAAAAATATTAGCATGTTTTCTACTCGGAGCCGGTTTTGGCTTCTTTCTTGGATCCTACATAACAAATTCATAGTAGGGATTATTTTTATGGGGTGATTCGATTGGTAATAGCCTCATTTTTAGTAGAACTGGGCAAATAAATTCATACCATGGGAATGCATTAGACACCGATCGCCGTTGATATCGGAAAAATCAAAATTGATGGCGGGAAACATGGTGGTCGGTGGCCGGTTAAGAGGGTACAACATCGTTGGTTAACTAGCATCGGTGCCCCTCTTCGTTAAAACTCAAATCAGTCACACGTCCACGACCTGTTGCAGCCATTTCCCTCTTTGGTTCTTGGTAAATCGGGAGTGTTTTGATTATTCCCCTAAATTAACTAGTTTTATATATACATAAGTTTCTTTCTTTATTTACACAACAACATTCCTCTCAATCCAATACCTTTTTTTTATGTTTTCTCTCTCCCAGTCTTTCACTTCCAAGCCTCATTCCCCTTTTCTGATCTCTCCCTTTTTTTGTTTTGAGAAAAACTGACCTTCATTTCTTAAAATTATGGTACCAGTAAACAAAGAGAAATAATCCTTTGAGAATAGACTATAACTAATCTTTAAACAAAGCTCAGGGCATAGTTGTGCTTTTGTTTTGGAGCTGATTGGAAAGAGCCTAAAGCGGCAACTAAATTATCTGCCTCATGATATGTTGTAATTGTCTGCCTCCCAAAGCTTTTCTTGTTTCTTTCTTTCTGCTCTTCTCCTTTTCAGTTGTTATTCTCCTTTGAAGTGTATTGATTGGTTGAATAAAATTTGTTTCTTTTGTTGATAAAAAAAAACTTCGGGTCGACCTGAACCCAATCACAATGGCTTGGATCCATAAAACCACTAAACTGCAGACAAACGCGTCTGGTACGGGCATGAATCAAGTGATATGGTGGAGAACCCCTAGAGTGGAGGGGGTGCTAATCCTCCGAAATAACCCAGGGTCGGGTGGTCTCATCAGTCTTGGTGAGACTGCATAGCAGACCTCGCCTGAGTCATCTGAGTGTTTAGGCCAACGAAAACCCCTCTTGTTGTGTCTGTGTGTTCGCTTATAGCGTGAGAGACTGACACGGAGAGAGCGATCACCACTGTAGTAGGGAGTTACGTAGCGTCGCAAAGTATGCATCATCCTTCTAACATAGTATCGTTGAGGTATGGAGGTGTAGAGAAACACAACAACGTCGCAAGGAGGAAGAGAGCGAACAAAGTTCCACTATAAAAACCCAGATTTCGTTGGATG
Organism: Erodium maritimum; assembly: GCA_963921825.1. Classification (NCBI taxonomy): domain Eukaryota; kingdom Viridiplantae; phylum Streptophyta; class Magnoliopsida; order Geraniales; family Geraniaceae; genus Erodium; species Erodium maritimum. The sequence goes on along the minus strand of OY997595.1, from coordinate 62,758,226 downwards.
ATCGCCATGCTAGCTTCTGGAGCCAGTCTTGCATGAGAACAAATTAATACCTTGGTGGTTCTAGGACAAGATTCGCAGATCAGGAGAAGGAGAGAGGGGTGAAATCGAACGCGGAGCGGTCAGAGACGATTGTAGAGGAGACGGAGAGGGAGGAGCAGGGCATACCGATGGGAAGGACCTCCTGTAGAGGAGCGGCACCAACGACGGTGGTGTGTGAGCGGCCCGGAGAGATCCCAAGAGGAAGTGGGTTCGAAACCCTAGCCGCCAAGAGCACTATAAGAGAGCTTTTCGTCTCTTCCTTAGTTTCTTTAATATTTCAATACATGTATTTTTATTTCTATTTGAATTATTGCTTTTGATTTGTAATATATTTGATTCCTTCTCTTATTTCAATGTCTTTTTTTTCTTTTTCAGATATATGATGTTTGCCGTATGAGAGCTACACAATTCTTAATATATATTTTATTTTTCGGATATTTTTTTGTAGATTTGTTTCAATTCATGTTTCTATTTTAGTATAATTAAGTTATTATTTTTATTTACTGATTATTTTTGTTACTTTCGTATCGATAATGTATTTCAAAATTGAGATCCGATGTTCATATTCCTAACTGATTTGTTTATTTTGTTAATAAATTCTAAATCGGTTTTTGTATTGTTGACGAACATTCAATGTTTATGTAAAGGTACATCCATAAAAATTAGCTGGGATGATACTTTTGTTGTTGTTCAAAGAAGTTACGATGATACTTGACATGTAAATTTAGTTATAATGAACATTAATGAATGTAAAAATAATTAATGAAATTTTCTAAGTAACTTTTTTAAATCTTAAGACTTTTTTAGACGTAGAATCGGCCAAAAATTAAGATTCTGGACCGAATCCGCGTGTAAGTGGGATTAGATCAAAGAGTTCGTCGATAATTTCGTCGACGTCCATTTGTATCCAATCGATGAATCTGATCTATGGAAAATCACCATGTGACAGCGATTTAATATTACATTTTTTTTCTTAATTAATAACATATTTAATGATCCATTAATGAATAACCTATTTAATGATTCCTTAATTAATAACTATTCAATAATTTCCTTAATAATAGTAATTTAATAATTTATTTGATAAATAATAACCTGTTATCTAATTTTTTATAATTTAATATTAACTAATTAAAATTATATTAATTTTGATTTATAATTTAATAATTCCTAATTAATATAAGATAATTTATATTTATTAATTTAAAAATAATATTATTTAATTAATAATACAATAGTTTTGGATTTACTCATTTAATATTAAAAATTACGATATTAATTTTAGATTACCAAATTATTATTATATTAATTTAATTTTTTATTTAAATTTTTTAAAAATTTATATTGTTTTTAAAATTTATATTTTCTTATTTCCTTCATTTTTGTTTTATTTATTAATATTCGTTGTACTTTACTTCGTTCGTTTAAGAAAATAATAATATTACCTTCGTTTTCATTTTATTTTATTTTACATCAGACTCAAAATAGACCGAATTAGTCTATTCCTAATGTGACGAAAATTCAAATCGACCCGCAAATCAGGTCTAATGTCCACTAATTTTCCTAAAAAAATAACCCAGTTAGACCGGGATTAAACCGATTTGGTCTAATCCCATTGTAGATGGTCTAATGAGTCTGACATAAATTTATTTTAACTTATAGTAAAAGCATCCGAAATGAAGACCATACCTAAACCTAACACGAAATCAACATCAACATGATTTAAAAATAGATGAAATTTGAAAATTATTTATCTCTAAACAACTAAAAAAATATTTCAATTTTTTTTTGAGTGCTCAATCATTATTATTTTTTATTTTATGTAAGTTTAATTTCTTTTAATATTTTTTATTGTAAAATTAAAATATGATTTGAGTAATATTTTTTATTATGTAATGTAAAGATGCACCAAAATGATTTTTTCTTGAATTAATACGAGGTAATAATATAAATTAAAAGTGTTTACAAACGGCAGACACTGAAACAATGAAATTGAAATAAACAATAGAACATACAATAAAATCGTTCTATAAGAATCAATAGTTGTCTAGAGGGTGGTACTGCGGTAGCGTCTGACGATCACTGATACAACGACTCCAAACTGATTTGCACGGGTCGAGCAAGCACAGTGTAGAGGTTTGTGGTGCTGGATGTCAGCGTGCGTTGTCCTCCCTTGAGTGATACTGGTAGGGCTCCAAAACGCGGGAATGTTGACCTCTGAGCTGGTAGGGAAATACTGAGCCGGTTGTTGGTGGTACTTCTGCCACCTTACGTCCAGAGGGGCGGTATAACCGGCAGACCCCCCTCTGGACCACCCCGGACTCATTCCGTGGGGCGAGGGTGTTCATTGCCCCTCGTCGCGCTGTATATGATACCCCGTTGTGTGACTCTTCGTCCGACCAAGTGGAACCCTCTTATTCCTCTTCCGGTATACGTGCTCGCCCCGCGATAGAACAGTTTCAGATTTTGGGTCTGCCCAAATTCTGGAACCCGACCCGATTGTGGAACCCAGATGGTCCACCCCTCTGACCCGACCCAATTCCAACCCGACTAACTTGACCCGTTCCAGCCCGGATTTATTGCCCTTTTCTCGGCCCGACCTAGACCCTTGGCCCAACATCATTTCACGGCCTACCTCCCCGAGTCTGATCCGCATCCATAGAGGGCCCACAACCACAACAGGCCCGCACTTCCCAGGCCCTATTTGGAGGCCCAGTTCCCATGGGCCCTCCCACGAAACCCCACGGGGTTCATTCCCACGTCGTCGCTTCCACGTCACCGGTTGCCCATGCTCGTCCTGCCTCACCTTCCCGGTGACCCAAGAGATCGCCACATAAGGGCCGACCCCGACAATGACGAAACTACCGTCGATCCTTTTCGGAGCGAAAAGTCACCATTGATCGGTGATGTCGTATCAAAGGATCAGGAATCCTCACAAGACCACGAGATTAGGGACGCCGACTGGGAGAAATTCACCATCCAGGATCCATATTCCTCGCCGCTCGACACACGGACGCTGTTGGAGTTGCTGGTACTTGTCTATGTCGCCGCCTCCGTGACTCGCAAAAACCCAAGTTCTCTTTGAGAAGGAGAAGAAAAGTTTGGGTCTGCGTCGTTTAGTGCTCTACTTTGCTCTCTCACAATCAAAGATGATGAAGAGAGGATAACAACACTGTACAAGCATCAAACCATGGGCGCACTCCATGGATTCACCTTGATGCAGAGCCACCAACTCCTTGGCCTACAGCGACGAAGCCCAAAACCTATTCGCCGCTCCATCTTTTAGTAAAAATTACTCTATTTCCAAAATGAAAATTATACTATGGTGAAAATAATTCTAAATTTAAATATAACGTAAGGATGCACTACCCAAAATAAATAAATAAATACTAGAGATGGTGAAAATAATTTTAATTTTAAATATAATAATATAAAGTTGACCATTAAATTTTAATTAAAGGGATCCAAATTGTACACTACAAAAACACAATCTAATACTTATGACTTTTTTGAGCAAATCTAATACTTATGATAATTTAGTGTAATGATGTGACCCCATTGACATAAACACATACACAAAAGTTCAAAAGTCCAAACCTACCCATTCATTATTACTCACTACCATTCAGAGGGCTGACTGCGGATTAATACTGATGGGCCCACGTATCCGACCAGTCAATTATCATGGCTTCAGCATAACGGGCCACAGTGGTGGCCCATATTGGTAGCCCACCAATCAGGGAATCAGTGGGCCCGTGTGAGTGTAAATGCATGAATCAGAGTGAAGACAATTGATGCAGACTACGTAATGTAAATGGTCAGTACGATACTCAGATGAAAGTAGGAAACTCCTATGCCTAGAGCCACACTTGATCTACAGTTGGTCACGTGCTGTAAAAGGATCATGTGATAATTAAGATAATTTGTAGCGTGGATACTATGCTTCAGTTTTACCAGGAAATCAATCGCCGCCGTGCCCTATTCTCTTTTGGCGGCAACTGCGATCTCGGTGACTCTTCTCCATGATTGGCTTTTCCTTTTTGCCAACATACCATGGGATTGAGTACAATCCATCTCACGGTGCTTCTCCAGGTATTCATGGGATATGCGGCTTTATACATTTAGGGTTTCGCGATCAAGGCAGACGGCGGTTTCCGGCAACCTCCTTTTGTAGAGCAACGGTGGAGAAGGAGCACGATCGCCATGGACGACAACTCCGTCAATGCATCCGTTGTCTTGGTTCAAAAGCCGATCTGTCGATCACCCATCAGTGTTTTCCGATGGGGTGTCGTGGCAGGAGCGGCACGTAAAAGGGTTTCTCGTTACAAGGGCGGCACGGTCACGCCCGCGTCAGGTCGATGTGGGGAAGGCCGTGGAGATCTCGGAGGGGGGTGACAGGTGCGGCGGCTACGTCGGGGACGGGAAGGCCTAGGGTTTTGTGCCACGATGAGGGAGACGAAGAGGTCCGGGTCGCTGGCCCGGGCCGGGACCGATTCCATCTCGGGTGTGGGCTGGGCATCCATGACCTAGTCGTGGGCCGAGGCCTGTTTGCAGGAATAGTGAGGACGAGGACGGGGCCAGGTTCGATTGGGAAGCGGGTCGGTGATCTCGGGTATGGAAGTCTGGGTGGTCCGGGTTCGGGCAGAGGCAGTGTCACGCCCCAATTTCAGTAAACCGAACTCAGGACGTGAACTTTTAAAACAATAAAACATTTTGAAACCTTTTACAATAAATCACTTTAAATCACCATTTGTTCAACAAAATAATATTTACAACTTAAAACACGTCCCAACATGTGGACAAAAGTATGGTATCCGTCGCTAGACTCAAAATAAACCCGGAATCCCGCTCCCAGCTCTTCAAGCTTCGGAAGCTTACCTAGTCCAACCTGCGACCGGTACCTGTAGGAAAAGCAGCTAGGGGTGAGCGTTCGCTCACCACCACGGATAACAAACTGACTACGGCATAATTAGCAGACAATGCCGGTAACACCAACAACCAACTCAACACCGGGGACCACTATCCCCCAAACTCAAGTAACTTAACTGACACACAACCCGTTACTTCCTCAGCAGACTCAACACTCAGACTCGTAATGTAGACCCAACACAACGATCACGACCTCTTCCAAGGACTCAAAAGACCACCACGCAAACCCAAGATCACCAAGGATCGCACACCAAACAAGATCACAAAGGATCGCATACCAGCTGCTCAGTAACCTCCCTCACGCCCTTTACCAATCTCAATCAGGTCAGGCGGTCGACCTGTCGCAATTCCTCGACACAAAGTCGGATCAGGCTGTCGACCTATCACTCTCACAACCCCAAACACAATTCCTCGACACAAAGTCGGATCAGGCTGTCGACCTATCACTCTCACAACCCCAAACCACACACGCGCGGCCAGGACCCCTTTGTTGTCGGGCGGGCCCCCTACCCCGTCTGAACATGCAGGCGCGTGTGCTCGTGGACCCCCGTTTCATGAAGCGGGCCCCAACCTCAGGTAACCACAATTACAATCACAAACAAAGTTCAACAAACAACAACAACATAAGTTCAGCACTCCACAGGCACTCATGGCCACCCAAGACACCAACCGTAAAACACGGACTCAACAACCCCACAGGCACTCACGGCCTCCCAAGACACACCAACAGTAACTCACGGGCTCAACAACCCTACGGGCACTCACGGCCTCTCAAAACCATCGACAGTAACTCACGGGCTCAACAACCCCACGGGCACTCACGGCCTCTCAAAACCACCAACAGTAACTCACGGGCTCAACAACCCCACGGGCACTCACGGCCACTCAAAACCACCAACAGTAACTCATGGGCTCAACAACCCCACAGCCACTCACGGCCTCCCACGACACACCAACAGTAAAGACACGGGTTCAACAACCCCACGGGCACTCACGGCCTCCCAAGACACACCAACGGTAAAGACACGGGTTCAACAACCCCACGGGCACTCATGGCCACCCAAGACACCAACAGTAAAACACGGGCTCTCATGGCCACCCAAGACACAAAAAAATACACAATCAACCTCCGGCATCACCAATGCCTCCAACAGTCCTAATACCAACGGTTTCACAATCAACCTCCGGGCATGGTCATATGCCTCCAGTACTCCTAATAACGCTAAGTTCTCTTCTCCTACGACACTACTGAGTGTCACATGCATTTCCAATATTCGCTACGTTCCCGTATCATGCATTTCTAATATTCGATAACCTACCTAACCCACGACACCCCAGTGTCACATGCATTTCTACTGTTAACTTTCCCTAGTCAGGGCCGCGTGTTCTCCAAAAGCAAACCAACAAGCTCCGGCGTGATCTCAGTCACTCGCCTAGCTTTCCTTTCCCTCGGTCTGCAGCACGATCTAATAAGAACACGATTTTAAATACTTATAAGCTCGCAGACATAAACTGGAATTCAGTAAACTCGACGCCCAAAAGTAACCCCGACAATGTCGATCACTCCCAAACTCCCCAATTACTCGACATTGTCGATATTGGACCCGTAAAGGCCCGATTCGCCCGACATGGCGAATCTGCCCGGGTTTTGAAAACGCCCTTCCGGGGCTCCGAAAATTTCCGTTTTTGTTTCTACGGTCTTAGAATAATTCAAGGGTTCCTAGGCACTCGACGGAATCGAATTCCGACTTCCGAGTCAATTAATTAACGTTTAAAGTTTCTAAACCCGATAATTGCAACTTTCGCATTTAAAGTTTCTAACCACAATTTCTGAATTCTCATGAATTACAAACCCTAATTCCCTAACTCTCAATACAAAATTGACAACTCTCACCGTAATTTCTTAGATCCAAATCAACACTCAATTATTAATCTATAACAGATATATACCTCACCAACACCTTGAATTTCCATATACCGTAGTACTTGAATGGACAACAAAATGAAAGTCAAGAGAAGTAACTCTTTAGATATTACCTTTGCCACTTACTTCCATAGCACACGACAATGATTCTCCAAGGAAATGTGATGCTCCATGAGCATTAAATGCTATTACTGCTCCTAATAGAACAAAGAGTAGCTTGAGAGATGACACCGGCCACACCACTCTTGATCTCTATTTCATCTTGTGCCGCCACTCTTCATTGATCCTTTATTAATCAATCCATGAAGAAGGACCAAAAACAACAAGCAAAGATGTCCCTTTTTCTGCCGCCGCACCCAAACCGTGAAATACCAGATCCCTTTTTCTTTTCTCTCTACTGTTCGGCCTCCAACCACAATTTAAAGACAAAAGAAATCAACTTGCTCCCTTATGTGTCAACAAACCCTAAAGTAACCAAATGGGCTTAAGTTAGGCCCAAGTACATGGGCCAAAATATTAGGCCCTTTTTTTTTTTATTTTCTTTACTTCTCGTACTCGATCCAAATTTCCACCTCGTTTTCCAAGAAATTATGAAATTTCAGGTGCTACAAGAAAACGGCTCAAGTAAGACCGTTGTAACGACGAATAAGCTTTTTGGATCCAAAACGGTTCTCGAATGGACCAAAACGTCGCTCGGTTGACTTTTCCAGCGAAAAGTCAACATTTCCCAAATCGATCAGAAAGTTGCCCTGAGTCCCCCGGAACTCACTTTGGTCGATATCGGGGTCAACTTAAGTCCGACATGACCCTCGGGATCATTTTAGGTTCAATTAAGTGTCTGTCTTAAAATTTTTAAATTTTCCTGTTTTTCGCAGGTTTGACTGGCGTTGACCGGGAGTGGTTATTACAGGCAGACCCCCGTGGGTCGGCCCATCTGGGGCGGTTAAACAGGCAGGGGCAGATCCCGGGTATGTTTTGTCACGGATCTCGATGATGTCTCGTAATTATGATGGTGCATCACACATAGCAGCGGCGGGGGGCTTCAGGCACCCTCGCCTCGCATAATGATTCCAACAGGGTCTGGGGAGGGGTCGGTCGACTGCACCGCCTCCCTAGAGGTAAGGTGGCAACTGTTCCACCAAAAGTCGACAAGGTTCTCCCCTACCAGTTCGGGGTCAGCACTACCGCTTTCAGGAGCCCTACCAGTATCAATCAAGGGAGGACGACGCACGCTGACTTACCGGGGGAGTTATCGGTCCACCACTACAAACTTTCCACTTGGTCTGCTCGATCAGTTCCCTTTGGTTGGAGCATGCTGTATCGGTGTCTTCGGATGCTACCGTAGATTTCCCCCTCCGACCGCCCATATGCCCAGAGCAACATTTACTTTCTAGTTCTTGTTTTCCAATAGTATTCTAGTTTATTGGTTGTATGGTGAGAGCAATTTTGCGATCACCTCTGAATGCTTTAATTAATAATATCTCAACTCCTTCTAAAAAATGATAATTTGTGGATGCAAACCTTAAAAAATGATGTGGTTCTATAAAAGAAGATCATGTATAAGAATCAAGCTTTGTAAAAGAGTTAAATGGACGCTGACTGGATACTCAATTATTATTTTTTGTTGAATTTGTTTAATTTATATTTAAAACATTAAATACTAAATAAAACTGAATTTTTATTATAAAATAAATTAATAAAAAAGTAAACTAAAATACAAAACTAATTAATAAATAAAGTTAGTTAACTAAAATGGATAATTAAACATGAAATTTCATTACTCTCCGAGTAATACATCAAACCACAATGCTTTTGGTGCGTCAAATTTATTAACTCATCTCACTCGTCGTCGTCGTCTTAGCCAAGGTAAGTCGCTCCAAATCGATCTCATATGTGCTTAAGAAGGTCATGTTGGAGTTGCCGATGGAAAGAAAAAGAAGAAATAAATTTATGAGAAGTGTTGCGGATTGGATGAATGGGGTGAGGGGTATTTATAGGTGGGAAAAATGTTTGTTTTTTTGTATTTATTTTGATTTTAAAAAATAGCCGTTAAGGACCGTTGGGGGAAATGATCCGATTATTATTTTTTTTTGCTTCAGCTTGGCCATGTGTCGCGTGGTCATTGGCAGGCCACCAACCCACGCACCCACGAACCACAAAAGTGATTCGTGGTTCGGACCTCGACTCTCGAATAGGCGTCCGACGCGTTGCCACGAGTAGAAAGAGCGAATTTAATTTCGGCTAATAAGTATCCAACCTCTGAAGCTTCTTCTTCACAAATCTACTGGAACCTCACCTCAGTGCCACCATTTGTACGATCTTCTGCTTCACATAACCCTCCAATTCAGACACCATTTTTCCTACTTCCCACCGTTTCTTCGTCGTCCCGTTTTTCCCAATCGCCTCCATGATAGTGTTGCTGCAATGGCCGGCTCGAAGAACATGCGGTACCCCCTCCCCCCCCCCCGGATTTCCACTTGGAAGACGACGTTTCGCCACCATGTCACAGTCTCGACGAAGTGCTTGAGGAGTACCATCGACGAAGCCACCAGGAGTCGGACTTTATATCCGATTCACAACATTACGATGAAGAGGAGGAGAGACTCTCTTGTCGCCCAGGGCCACCGCGATCAGGGTTGCTGAAGTCTCCCACCTAGGGCCGACACAGATTTATAATTAGTTTATTATAGTAAAACAGTAGAACACTCTAGTTATGTTGCACGTTTTTTTAGCATTATGTAATAAGTTTGATCGATAAATTTATAGACGATACGTTGTTTTTTCATTTAAGATCCATTTGTACTCGGTTTATGTCATCGAGCTCGGTTTATGTCACTGAGCTGACAAAGTGACTAGTATAATGATAAGCCCTAGATTACCTCTAAATGGAACACGTTTTTTTCTACTTCATCCACGATCGAGATTATTCCAACCATTATTTTTTGAGTAAATGCAATTTTCATTTTTTAAAAAGAGTTAGTACATATTTGGTCCTGACGAAACAAATACAATAACCCTTATAACTATAAAAACGTTTAGCTAGTATCTGTTTTGTAATATGAGTACAAATATGTGCTCTTCATTCTATCCTATATTATAATAAAATTGCACTTGTTCTTCTAAAAAAAATAAAAACGTTTAGTTCAATAAGAATAGTTTCCTCCCATAAATAAAATAATGATGAGTATAAAATTTGATTTGAACATGTTTTTATAAACATTTGATTTTTTTTTTCTTTATGGAATATTATAAATATGTGATAGTGTTTATTGTACTATTGAGGTTGAATCTAGAGGTATGAACGATAACACTGCAAATAGTAGCAACGAGAAGCTCCAAACATTACACTGGTGAAACTTTTAATATTTTATAATCACGTTAATCAATTTTTTTAATATATTTGTATGATCACACAATCAGATCTTTTAATATGGTGTCCAGCCATAACTCACGGGTGAAATCTTTTAATATTTTATAATCAGAGCAATCAAATCTTTTAATATATTTTTATGGTCACACAAGGAAATGGGAAATAAACGAGGATTGCAATATCAATCTTATTGTCGTGCTTGTTACGGTGTAAAATATTTATGAATATTGGAGTTTAAAATTGTTAAATTAACGTGTGATGGAAGAAAAGAGAGAGAATAATTACTCTATTAAACTGATCCTAATAGAAGAACGAGAAAAAAAATATTATTCTTGATTAACAAATCGATATTCGTTGGTAAATGGAGAAGTACTCTGCTCTTGCCTTAGGTAGGATTTAGTGTGATTCAAGGAAAATCATGTTTGGGGTTTGACCGTTTGTTGCTGCCAATTTGGGGATTTGACTCCCATATTCCGGTGGTTTCGGGGATGGATTTAGGTGTTTTGGGAAAACCTACATGTGTTTTTATTGAGGTTTTAGGCGTTTTTCTAGTACCCCAGAATCAATACTGTAAATCTAGGAAATTAAGTCGTAAACCGGTAAAAATAGAGAGTTTTACATTATTGGGAGAAGATTGTCGATCGGCGTAGCCGATCAGCATTTTACATATAAGGTACTAATGCACATCTGACCGATTGTCTGGACAAACCCGTCGAACGACGATGATCGACGGTTTCTGCACCATGGACTAATATTTCATCCGTCGTTGGACGGTTTTTCCAACCGATCGACCGTTTGCAATTTCAGTTTAAATTACAAGATGGAGGATTGGGCTTGCAGAGGAGGCGAATGACAGGCTCGAACAACACCGAGGTTGCGCGAGGCAAACTAGATAGGTTAAGGCTCACATGACGTGACTCCCGATATTGAACCACTCAACTCCTGGCCTAATTGAAGTTACTAATTACTAAGCGAGGTTTGCACAACATCCTTACCGCAAACCATGATGCCATGTGATTGGAATGAATGGGGTCTGGTTTGCTCTTTGGTGCCTCGTTCTTGCCAGGATTTCCATTTTTTTTTGTACAAACGGTTGTAGGGGTCCTTATGCCAATATATGGCTTTAGGGAGCGTCACCAACACATTCAAGAGATTTTGACGTGGATTCTAGTCACCTTTAGAGAGACAATTAGAGTTGGGATGACTATTATTTAGGTAAACAAATCTACTTGGGGGAACATGTACAGAACCACAATCGCGTTAATTTAAACTCTGCTTTGTTTCATGATGTGGTTTTCAATAACACAGTAAACTCAACTTCCATCATTTTACAAAAGATTCAAAGCTACACCTTTAATTTGGAGTGGAATCTGTTTAACAAAGTGCAACCATTCTCTTTCAATGATTGGTTGAAGAAGCCTCTACTTTGTGTTAGGAGAAAGCTCAGAAGTCCTAGCTTTCTACCTTGAGTCACTAAAGATCATTCTGGGGGTGGTAAGGGTGGTGAGGGGATGGTTTTGGTATTTTTTTTCCTAGATGGTGAGGCTAGGCTTTCTGGCTGGGGGTTCATAATAGGGCTAAGTTGTTTTGACTTGGCCTGGAGTGGGGGATTATTAGTTGGTTCTAGACTGTTTTGATCTCAGGCTCTACACTTCGGAGAAGGGGGTAGACTTTTGCTGTATAGGCTTGAGGGTTCTTAGTTGTATTTTGTTCTCTTTGTTCTTTCCTGACAGCTGCAGGTTTGAATTTTGAGAAGTAATTCCTTTGCTCTTCTCTGTAGTGGATGGAGAAGCTGATTAGAATTACCTTGGGGATTTAGGAGACACTGATTTCTCTGGTTTTGCAGCATATTTTTTGCTGTATAATTTGCTTGTGTCTCAAGAGGTGCAATTACAAGAAAAAGTGCAGCTGACTTGGTCCTCTTATGTTGTTGGGGTTTTTTGGTAAGGGGTTGGATGGTGTATTATGGTGTCAATGGTATATCAGTGTAAGTACATTGGCTGAATCGTTTTGTTGAGTGCATATTTAGAACAGAGTTCTGTTGGGGTGGTAGTTAAGTTGGTTGGAAAGTTAGTTAAGTTAGTTGGAGGGTTAGTTATTTTCCCTTTGTTGTAATTGTGTTTTTAGTGTCGTGAGAGTATGTAATTCTCTTGATCTCTTCTACAATTCGTAGATGTGATCTTTCAATAATACTTAGTTGATCAACAAAAAAAACACTCTGCTTTGTTTCATTCTTGAGCAGATTAGTCTAGAGGTATTAATTCAACTAACAAACATGCCCCTCATATAGTATGTAAGGGGAACATGCTTTTAGGATGTTAGGTTATGCTTATTTCACAACGTTATTTAATAAGAGTCTTTAATGAAATACTTTCCCACAAAAAATTTGATTTTTTTAGATAAACGATTGGATATATTAATAATAATAAAAAGTATTTACGAGAAACACTAAAACACTACATATATCAGAAGATAAATAACAAAAATAATACGAGTTCCCACGATAAAGAATACTCGGACATAAAATAAAGAGTTCAAATTTCCGACTACTTCCTTAAGGCGTCTAGAGGTTGATACTGCGGTAGCGTCTGACAACACTGATACAATGAGTCTAGACTGGTGGAAGCTAGGTTCGAGCTGACCCATTACCGGATGTAGATACTTGTGGACTAAGTACTCCCCCAAGATGTCAGCGTGCGTCGTCCTCCCGTGACTGATAGTGGTAGAGCTCCTAAACGCGGGATTTCCGACCTCCGAGCTGGTAGGGAAGCACCATGCCAACTTTTGGTGGAACCGCTGCCACCTTACATTCAGAGGGGCGGTACAACCGACCAACCTCCCTCTGGACCTCTTCGGACTCATTCCGTGAGGAGAGGGTGCTTGGAGCCCCCCACCGCTACATGTGATACACCATCTTATCTGGTGGAGCCCTTCGACTCCTCCTCTACATCCCTCATCATTTGTTTCCTTCCTGTCGAAACTGTTGTGGGAATCCTCATCTGCTCCTCCACCTCTTCCAGATCATCTTGACGGGCCAAAAAGGAGTGAGCTATACGTGGGTTCTCAACCCGTGGGGTCCGACCTTCCTTCTGACCTCTAGTCGACCTCCTCTCATTTCCAGGGGCCACTGGTGCAAAAGTACGGGATGGAATTCCCGGGGCTCCCCCAAATATGTCCAATTCGTTCCCAGGGTCGGCTTCCCATGTTTGGCTTTTATCAAAGTCGTACGAGAGTCCGTAGTGGATCTCAGGGACGATCCCCCTGTTCCCCCTTTCACTGCACATGCCGGGAACAAGTCACCCGCACTTCTACACCCAAAACAATGGTCTGGTATGTGTTCATAGGAGATGTGCATGAGGGTACGTACCTGGGATTCCGTGGGACGAAACCATAGTTGACTCTGGAGCGGTACTCGTATGTCGACCCGAACTCGAATCTACATGAAGTCTCCCCAGTATAGTCCATCTACATCTGTGTCCACAGCCTGGAATACTCCCAATGCGTTGCCCAGTTGATGCGGGTGCATTTTAACACTTAAAAGGGCCACATTTTATCGAATTATATAGGCTTTTAGTCATGTTTCCTATCATATAGTTAGGTTTATCATGAATAATTGTTCTCCTCGGTATGTTCGGTGTTTCGATGGATATTTAGCGTATTTTGGGTGTTTCGTGCTTGTGGACCGTCAAAAGGGTTGATTTTGTTCATTGCTAAATATGTGCATCCCTGGTCTTGTTTTGTAGGTATTAAAAAGATGAATATTTTGGCGTAAGAACGAAATCAATCGGAGCTCAAACGAAGTCGGAACGAGCGAAATAGGAGCAAAAATGCAGCGAAGAATCAGATCCTGACACATGGCGCTGGTCCCCACCCTAGCACGCGTGGACCTCCCATGCGATGACACCTGTTCAGCGACTCAGCCGCCATTTCTCTTTTGCCCGACACGTGTCCCTTGTGGCCCCGCCCCTGTCCTAGCCGCCTCTCACCTCTAGAGCGACACGTGTCCCGCCTCTCCTCCTGTCTCCAGCCGGCAGCTGTCCTTCAGCAGTCCACTCACACAGCCAACCCTACTCATTTACAAAAGCAGCCGCACAAAATATTAGGGGGGATTGAGCTTCACCATTTTCAGAGAGCAGCGAGAGAACACAGAAGGGGAGACCATCTCCTGTACAGTTTTATTTTATTTTTTATATATATAATTAAATTGTGAGTTTATTAGTTTGGATTATTTGTGGAGAATCAATATTTTGGTGGAGAGAGAATCATTTGAGATTTATTTGGGTGTTGATTTTTGGAGACAAACTCTATTGTTAGGTACACAAGTGGGTTTCTTTTGGTGGATTTTCAAGAGCATCAATGCTAGAGATTGGAAGAGGGGAAGAACAAGCTTTGGACAACTAATTCGGTGATTGTATCTCAACTTTCATCTTGATTATGAGTTTAATTGTTTGTTTTTTTTCATCCTTTCATTTTCTCACCATGAACACCTAAACCCCCAATTTCTAGGGTTATGGGGGATTAGAGTAGGGATTTCCATATTTTGAATGCTTCGATTGTGGTGTTGTTGATTTGTATTAGTGTCTATGATTGATTTGTGCTTAATGCTTTACCTCCCGTGTAGGCTTGGTAATTGTTTCGAATTAGGATTCGTCACTCGAAAGAGGAGGATTCTAATTAAGTCAAAAAGCGATCATAGGTTGGATTTAAACCCTAGCTAGAACTAGCGGGGTTAATACAATTGCAATAGCTATAGACTTATTTGGTCGAAAGTTAGAAGTTGTCATAGAGCTTAACGCTTTGGGTCTTCCTACATCGTGATTCGAAAGAACTCGGTGGTTAGATTCCATTAGGGTCCGAATCGTTCGAAAGAAGTTAGGACTAGAGTCGAGACAACTCGTTGCCTCTAAAATAAATCGACATTGCTACAATCGAACGTGTTCAATTTTATGGAATGAACTCGATGAACCCATGCCCTTGATCTCTCTTCACTTGATTCAAGATAAGAAAGCTCTCTGTTAAATTCTGTATTTTCTTTTTAGTCGTTATAGGTTTATTTTCAAAACATAAAAACTCGATTTTTACCGAAACAGTTTAGCTACAAGCTTTGAATAGTGAGTGATTGTCTATTGCTCCTTTGGGCTCGATATTCTGGACTTCAAATCCGATAACTACTTGATGGCCGGTGCACTTTCCGTGCTCAAGTTTGCGCTTAAACCTGCATGGCGTCAAGTTTTATGGCGCCGTTGCCGAGGAGCAACTAGGCGACCCTTGCTATATAGTTTGTGCTACGCTTGTTTCATTCTTGTATATATTTTTCTTTTAGTTGATTCTTTGCATCATAGCTTTTATGGAGAATTGGTTCCTTAATAGAGGGTATTGTGATATATGTGGTGCTAATGATAATTATTTTTACAATTGCGAGGTTCTTGTGTATTCAAATGCCTACAATCAAAATTGGGAGGACGCTTCCACTTTTGATCAAGGTTATCAATTTGAACCACAATTGCCCAATGACGAGGAGTCATCACTTCGTGAAGTTTGTCTTGCTTACCTTAATCGACTTGACGAGGAGGATAACCGACGTGATGAGATGGATGACAAGATGACGCGAATGTTGAGGAAACAAGAGGAACAAGCATCCATGATGAAAGAGCTTTCAGGTCAAATGGCTGATCTCGTGCAATTGATTAATGAGACAAACTTTGATGATCAAGCAGTCCACATTGATGATGATCATTCCGAGCACTTATGTGACACAACAGAAGAAGAAACTTGTGATTCAACCATGAGTTTAGAGGTAAGTGCGGAATGTGAGGTATCAAGTTCTTATCCCTCTTCTATTATGACAATTGATTCTCTATGTAGTGTTGATACATTGGATTCTATAGATGTAAATACTGAGTGTACAATTGTAGAATATAGTTCACAAACTCTTGGTGAAGCTCCAGGCGGACTGCTACTCCCATGTTTCAAGCTCCAACCGGGAGGTTTGACACTCTTGTCCATATTGAGAAATAGGTAAAATCCATGCCTCCCGGTCACATGTGGGGTCTGAGGTCTGTAAAAATAACCTAGGAATCCCAAAAAGAACATGGTTCTCCATCTAAGACTCTCGCCCATTCCCTTGCTGTCTTAAAGAAAAAGGCCACGACCCCATCCTCCCGAGGATGTACCTCCACATTCCGCATGCCCCACAGATCCTCCATTCGAGTAGCCATTGTCCTCCAATAGAACGTGCGGGCCGTAAGCACTTTAGCTGCCAAGGCATACGCAAAGCTCAGACCTTGTCCTCCAACCTCTGATGGAGAAACTACGTCTTCCTTAATCACCATAGCTCCCATACTAGCTCCCAGATCTCCCATCGCATCTCGGTTGCTTTTGTTCGGACCCTCCTGAGCCTTGGTTTGGATGACACTCGATCGACCCCTAGATGAAGGCTCGCCTCTCTGTCGAAATCCCTGAGGCCCACCCCGCGGACCCATCCCAGTACGTGATCCTGCCCTTGGCGTGATACCCGATCCATACTCCTGACACGGTCTGGAATCCAGCCCCATATCTTGACCCGTCCTGAGCCCCGGACCAGTATCTTGACCCGTTTGGAATCCCAAACCCATCTCCTGACCCGCCTAGGGGAAGGCACTCGGGCCTTGACCAGGTCCAAGCCTAGGCCCATCCAACCTCGTCCCCTGGACCAGGCCCTTCTAGCATCTCCCATGAGCCCATGGCCAGACCCATCTTTGAAGCCCAAATCCATTGGTCGGTCCATTGAAACCCTCAGCAGGCCGCCGCTTCCACCTTCCCGTCTCGTCTCCGTCCGTCCCTTCCTTCCTCATCGCCGACGAGGCCTGTCTCGGGTTAGTATGCAAAATCGGGTTCTCCCCTCCAGCTTCCCCTGTGATCTCGAGATCACACTCCTCTAGTTCCTCTTTCATCATCTTCCCCCATTGGAATACCGGGGAAGATGATCCGGATCTCGGACCCAGTTCTCGGAGAGGCTCCTCCCTTCCCAATCGAGGGTGAGGACGAGGTCCGATCGTCGGGGTTCGTTTCAATAATTCCTGGCGATAGCCCATCACATGCCCTGCGAAGTCCGACCACTTAGACCTCTTGTAGCCGTCGTCTCGTCTCCCTTCTCCCGACAAGTAGTGAAGACCAAACGCTCCGTCTCCCTCGAAACCCCATCCGAAGTCGGTGATAAGGGTCGTGGAGGAGAACGAGCCGATGGAGTGTTGGAGATCAAACGGATGTACGTCGTCATATCCTTTCCACAATCTTCGTCGCTCGACTGTTGGTGGTGCTCGATGGGATTGAAAGAGTCTATCTCCGTTGTCTGAAATCGCAAAACCCTAGAAAGAGAGCTGCGCTGCGAATCTTGCTTATATATGTAGTTTCATCACTCCGCCAAAAAAAATTGATCTTTTAGTTTGACAATCAAACATGATACACGTATCTAGATTTATTTTTCTTATTATCTTTATCTGACACCCAATTTATTTATCATTATTTGTTGATCTATATTCCGTATGCATAAATATTGTTTAGCTGGTTACTATGATCCAGTAACTCCTATAAAGCATGACTGCATAACTTATATTTAAGAAAATAATAAAACGAGTTATATAATATTATACGTCACACTGAAATTTTTCGTTTGCTAGACTAAATATCGTCTTTAAAGAACACTATCTTAGAGATCACATATAGAGAACATCGACACCAACGAAGTCAATAGACTACAATACTTAAGGGTGTATTATCATGGGTAGAATCACATAGACGGATCCAGTGGGGTTCAGGGTATGTCATGGCATACCCTAAAATATTGATACTTGGTCTGAAAGTATACCAACAATCAGAAACAGACCCGAAAGTATACCAACAACCAAAAACAGACTTGAGCGTTGACATGACAACTCAGTCTCATGGCAATCCCAACAAGGGGAAACAACAATGAAAATCCCAACAAGGAGAAACAACAATGAAAAAGGTCTAAAGTAAACTAAGTCTAAAACCATACCATGAAGCACAATAAATAAAATAGGTCAAAACCCGGATTTTATAGTCATTAAACTCCAGTGATACAGACAAAAACCCAACCGACTGCCCAAAGAACTAGAACACCCTATATTAGATGGTTTTATTTTTCTTGCGCGTTGATTGGGTTGGTCTTGCCTCAATCGCATTTATATGCTGAAAGTAGTTTTAGAGTTTATTTGATGTTTTAGATGTCTTTTGGATTCTAATCAGACTTTAATATGTAAGTTATATAGAGAGGTAATGATAACCTATGTAGTAATCCCAAATATTAAAGCTATGAAAATGTCTACAACTTCTTCACAGCTACAAAACGTTCATGCGGATATGGGCCGTAAGTATGCAGATATGGGCCGTGTCCCGAGATCCACACTCATATTTGGTGCAAAAATCGTCAGACTCAGAGTCCACACTTTCTGGAGCTATGAATGAGCTTCCAGCTCCAATAGAGCTCCAAATCCAATCGTTAATTTAGAAAAAAATAAATACATTGTAAATTAACACATTTGTTAATCAATTCCTCTTCCTTCATCCTTGGAATCAAAGCCCTTCACACATCTCTGCAAATTCAGAGTCAATTCACAACAATGGCGAAGAAGCAATCGCCAATCAGGAAGAGAAGCGACCAGAGAGAACAAATCGACAACATAGCCAAGTACTCCGTGCAACCCAGAAGCCTTGCGCCCAAACGTCCCCGGACCGATTTCGCCAACCTCATCGGATTTTCTCCTTCTTCAACTTATGGATATGGAGGTAGTGTTCAGTTTCTTGTTTCTCATTCCCAGAAATTCTGTTTTAACTTTAAAACCACAATGATGTTATTGCTGTTTTTATAATCAAATTGCATCACATTGTGACTTTTGATTCCATTAATTGTGGTTAAGATCAGTAGAGGTTCGAATTAGTGGCGTTTCCATGTTGATTATGCATCAACTCTTGCTGAATTTTGGTTTGAGAAACTGCAATCTTGTCGTAAACAATGAGCATGTTGTAGCCTGTAGGTATTGGGATTATGGGATCTAGAAATTGGGTGAATTGAGAAACTCCCCCGTTTGCTTTCGAGGAAGGCCTGGAAGCTTTCCAAGTTTTGATGTTATGAATTGTCTATGAAGAATGAATGTTCGCCCTAGATTCATCGAAGGCTTATATATGTGACTGTTGCTTTATGCCTGATTTTTTTTCCTCTATAAGCACTAAGCATTTCCAGTTTGGAAAATTTCACATACAGGTTCATCTTCTGACAAAGATGAGTTGTCCAATGTCACCTTGACGAGTGTAGAAGATATCAAGTACAAAGCGATTCAGTTACCCGATCTACCTCTCGTTCTATGCAGCAAGTCTAAGAGCAAAGAATTTGGGGTTTCATCAAGTTCCATTGATGTCTCACCTGTAGAAGCTGAACCAGTCTCCCAAGATTCAATCTCTGGTCTCCACAGTGATAGGTTTGTCACACATATGTGTTAGAACGATACTATTAAGTGCAAATATATTGTTAGTCACTGATGCTTGAATGGGTCTAGTGATATGCATGCCTGTTCCCTGTCTTGTACACCATGTGTATTTGCATAATGTCACTATCTCTCAGCACCTATTCCCAAAACATGAAACTACAGGATAAACATGATCTGTAATGCATCTCATGATCTATTAGCAGTTGGGACTTTTATCTCAAAACGAAATATCAAATATTTAACTGTCAATATTTTTCTTATTTGCTCTTATGCTGTTTGGATGCTTAAAAAGACTGCTGGCTTATAAAGATGTTAATACATCTCATGGTCTGATACTTTGATCAATGGCTAAAACCAGTCTCCAAGAAACAAGATAAATGACGATAAATAAGAAAAAAAAATGGCCTATTTGGTTTCCCCCATAGAATCTAAATGGTGTTATTCATATCTTCAATGGTATGTTATACACTAATCTGTCTCTATGGATTAGGAGGTTCACTAACTATGTGTTGGGGAATAATCTGTTCTGATTCTTAAAAATGATTATATCTCACTTTTGTAATGATGCCTCTAAAAAATTTGAGCGGCTTAAATCAATGTGACCAATGTCACATAGTAGATGCCATATAAGTTATAGATGGAATCATTAAAGAAACCGTAGAAATATCGATTTTGATTCTCAGGGTCTTTTGTACACTTTTGAGGATGGACTTCTAGGTGAACGTGCCACATTTATAAGTAATCAACAAAATATGAAGTCACATAAATGAACTGGATACTTTTGTATAGACTTCTCGTGCGATCTTGTTTATACACGCATCCATAGTTTGTTTGAATGCATTTACATTTCATTAACCTATCACTCTTTTGTTCTTCCCCCATATTGTTTAAGGAATGTCATGGAGCAAAAAAGTGACGCTGCTGCCACACTGGAATTGACTCCAATGAGATCTCAAGTTGCAGAAAGCTGTAGTATCTCAGTGGCTCCTGGCAGCGTCGTGTGGGCTAAAACAGCTTGCCAAATGTGGTGGCCAGCCGAAGTAAGTCACTTTTCAATTTTATTGCATACAATTTCTTAGCTCAATTTAAATTATCTTGAACTTGAATTTTTGTCGAATATCACTTTGATGAAGTGGGTGGTATAAAACAATGCAAAAAAAGAAGTTTGTGTCACGATCTTTTCAGGCAAAGACTTAGGTTATTATGAATGAAGCTGTACTGCATTTCACTCGTCTGATATGATTATCTAACTGTTTCAAATCTATGCCCTCTTTTAACTTTACTGCTCAAGTTATATTCTCTTCATTCCGTTTTGAGTAAAAGGACCAATGAGGAAGCATTTTGTTGAAACTTGAGCATTCACATCCGTTTGAATTTCGATGCTTTATTTGAGCATTCCAAAATTTGACCTTTTGGTTCCATTTCTCAAACTTGGAATGAAAAGCCTTTCCCTTGCTTCAGAATTTTCATTTCATTTTCGTGCTATACTAGAATAATATATTTGGTACTGGATTATGATAAACTCGGTCATATTCCATTTTTGTGAAAATTTTATGTACTTCATATGGTCTTGTGGTGAATTGTACTTCTCATTTTTAATCTGCATCTTCACTTTCCTTTCTGATCCTTAAAATCACATTAATTCTGAACAATCTATGTGAATATTTTGTTTTATTTCATTTTAATTCCTTTGAGATGAAGTGTAGTGTTTTATATAGATAGATCATTTGGTGTCAATGCTCTTGGATTAATAACGCTTATACTGACATGCTCAGATCATGGATGAAGGATCAACCTTAGAGTCAGGTAACCAAGGACGCATTGATGGACATGTTCTAGTACAGTTTTATGGGAACCTTCAACGGTAGGATATCTATCCTTCTTTATATTATTACTACTCCATATCATGTAAAATTAAAGAGATAATTGCAAAAAAAAGAACCCCGTGTTATTCACTTTTGGTAAATCATAGCCCCCTTCTTTGGTAATGGCAAAAAAAGTGACCTCAACTTGTATTTTTGTATCAATTTGTTTCAAAATAATGATTTTACCCGAAATTTAAATTTTAAAAAAGATATGTAAAAAACAAAAAAATAGAATTTTTATCTCCCTTAATTTTTAGAGGAAGAAGATTAAGGGTGATGAAAATTCTAAATAAGAAATTTAAGAGATGAAAAATAAATGAGTATTGCAAGCCTGATAATTTCATTGTATGAGCTATGAATAGATTGTGCATGTCTTTTCAGTGCTTGGGTTGACCCTGCTAGAGATATCTCACAGCTTGAGGAGGTGAGTATATGACATGTCATACTCTGAATGAATTCATGTTCTTGCTTCAGATACACGCTGTTATGTTATGTTAGCATACCAGTGACCAATTGTTGCTGCATGTTTCTCGCTGCTTAGTGCTTTGAAGAAAGGAGCTGCAATTCATTGGAAGATTTTCAGGATGCTTTGAAACAAGTATACACCGATCTTTCGCTGTAATAAATTTGGTTTTACTTGGTTGTGGCGACTTGATTTGAACTCATATATTATGTTATGACCCTACCTTATTGCAGGCCTTACAAGGAAAGGAACATTTAAGTTCACGGATAAAGTTGTTAGAAGACCAAGAGGGGTGTGGTCAGTCAAATCAGCAAGACCATGCATCTGGTATGTCTTATGTTCTATCTTAACTTCAAATATAGCTCGAGAAGTAAAAGAAAATAAAAGATAAAAATATAGGTAAGTAATTTGACACTGTTTTGTTTTATCAACGAAATCAGGCTTATCGAAGCATTTTGTGAGCTGAGCTCAGGACCCTTTCTAGTGTATAAGTGAGGAAGCACCGGATAATTTTTTTATTCTTATAGAAATTTGAAGATTGATGTATCAAGTACAAAACGGGTTCCCTTATGTAGAAGAGAATAATAAATTCCTGATCCTCTGCCTTGAGAGAAGCCCAGTGGGGGTTGAAAGGAGAGAGGAGAGGGCCCAAATGACTGAATAGAGAGAGGCCTAAAAGAAGTTGAGAAGAGAAATAAGAAATGAGATATCTTTGTTGGGACGTAAATTCAGTCCCAAGACTCAAGTTCAAGTGCTTAATCGGTTGGATGAGCAAGCTTTGGTATAATTTGACACTGCTTAACATAGGCTTAACTGTATGATGCTGATCCACCGATAAATGGTAATAGCCATGCAAACTATCCCATTGGAGTTGGCCTAGTGGTCAAGTGAGTGCTCTCACTCCTTGAGTCAAAGGTTCAAATCCCTCACCTGCTTTAGAGCATGTGGGATGGGCCTTAGGATAAGTATCATAAGGCCCATTTCCATAAGTAGCACAATGTTATCTTTCTTTTGGTTCTCTATATGGTCGCATCAGAGGTTATTACAGTCTAAGCATAAACTAGTCTTTTTTAAAGTGTTGGGTTTCTAAGGTGTATGTATGTATTATCTACCAAAAAGAGAGAGAAGGAAAGGATCGTATCGACCACTCTGATTCCAGCTTCCTTATTTTGAAACAGCTGAACGAACTTCATCCATTTCTAGCAGTGAGGTCCTCGAAACCTGGAGGAAAAAAAGAGCTCAAAATTCTAAAGCGACTTCATCGGTTTCAAGCAAACCCGTCCATCAAACGAGGAGAGGCCAACGAGAAAGAAAGCCAAAACTTCATTTTGATGTGAGTTTCTTCAACCTCCATGTTTATACTGTTGTTGTGTCTTGAATTATGGCTATCAGATTCAGAGCAGGGTAAGCTTTTTGTTGTGACGTACTATGATTCTGTTGTTCATGTAGGAGGCGAAGCGCCCATCAAGATCGAAGAGCGAACCTCGCCGGATAAGGATAATGCGATACCTTGGCCTTGCACCTCCTGTTGGCTCACCTTTCTGATTCACAACTTGGGGTGTAACTTTTCAAATATTCAATTTCCTTCACCCATCTAACGCTGAGAGTTCCTATGTAGCATTGGGCTCTTATTGATTTTTAGTAACCATACTGTGTAAAGAAAATATTGTTATATATTAAAACTAATAAATATTCTCAGTTTCGATCATTTCTGTAAAAAAAATGTTGGTTTTCACTTTTGAGGATTATTAGTGAACCGCTATTGTTGTTTTTAGAACATAGTGATTGCCATTTTTATTTCTAGAAGACCCACCCAACTGTTGCCTTGATGTACAATCTAATCCCAATACTTGTAGTCCAAGACAACCAAATCCAATTCTGCAACAAAGTGCAATCTCAAAATTACAGAATCCATGAATACAAAAACACTAGAAACTAACTATACTACTCTTTTGCCAACATACTCAAACAACGAAGATGGAGTTCGATGGAATCCAGGCTTGAATACTGGCGAACTGAGTAAAATTTGAGTGTCTACATATCATAAAAACATTGTTATTCATAATCGTTTCCTAGGCACAGAGTGATTGTCATTTTTCTACATCAAAAACAAGTGATTGATGTTGGAAAAATGGCCCCTTTTATGAGTTTTGGGTTTTAGTCAAAGTTTCACCTTGGAAGTGTGAGACTCTTTTAGAGAGTTTATAATAGCTTCCTACTCCTTCATTGTTCAAGATATGTTGGTGGGTTTTATGGAATTGGGCTGGACCGGGCCTCACGCATCACCATCGCGGTCCGTTCGGGCTCGGGGTCGGGGTGGGCTAAAACACAATAAAATATTTCTTTTTGGACATTTATTTTTCCGATTCTCTTTAAAGACTTATTCAAACTTTTTCAAATCGTTTTGAACAAGTCGTAATGGAAATCTGATAAAATAAATGTGTTTAAGTGGGTTCCGTTTTTCCTGATTCGTGGAAACGGAAAATCCGATATTTAATTGTGGCTTTACTTTTATACCATACACTTCTCAGACTATAAATACTTGGCTCTGGCTCTTTTGTTTTTGATCGATTTCCACACATTCCAGAGCCAAAGTTACACTCTCATTCCGTTCTTCACTTTGCTACGCCCGAGTTCTAATTATTGTTCCGTTGAATCCACATCCAATAGAGCGAGTGCGCGCGCCGCTGGGTAGAGCTGTGTCAACCTTGGGGAACAACGCTGCTGATCGCCACCACGGTCACACTGAAATTTTTCTTTCAAATCAGTGGTCGAGATTGCCACGCCACAACTACCTTTTATTCTGCACGTCATCCCGGTTGATCGTTTCCGTTTATGCTTTGTTTAGTCAATTCATTTCTGTTCTGAAATTCGTTACAGTTCTACATATAATAATCCTACAATTTGAAAGCAAAACTTATTAGTATATCGTGAACTGTAATGACAAACATGAACATGAATATGAACATGCATGCGTACTTGAATTATATGCATGATGTTGCTGCTTGTACTATGCATAATTTTCCCGTGTTGAACCTCTCGACGACACTAATTACCATCGTTGGTCTAAAAAATTGATGATGTTTTTCAAACAAATGGACATTGATTATGTGCTGTTGAGTGACCCCCCCGTACCTATTTCTGCTACCTCGGGTGCCACTCCCTTAGTTGTCTTCATTGTTAGGGACAAGGAGGCCAAACTCAATAAATTCACTAAAGACGACAATAAAACTGTCTGGTGCCAGATTTTGAGTTCTGTCACCAACACCCTGTTCGACTTGCTTTGCGTTCACAAGTATGCCAATTTTTTTTGGAGACTTTGGAGAAGAAGTATGGGGCTGACGACACTAGGAAGAAGAAGTACGTCGTGGGCAAGTGGCTTGCTTTCCAGATGGTCGACAACCGATCTATCATGGACCAGGTCCACGTTTACGAGTACCTGCCCGTCGCTATTGTCAACGAGGGGATGGAGATGAACGAGGTGTTCCTCGCCCACATGCTATTGGAGAAGTTTCCACCGTTGTGGAAGGACTACCACAGCCAACTCAAACACATAGAGAAGGATCTGACGCTTCAAGACCTTGTTAGTCATATGAATATCGAGGAAGCAAACCGTTTGAAGGACGCTCTAAGTTTCTTCCTGCCACCTTCGCCGCCTCCAACGGAAAAGGCCAACATCGTGGAGTCTGGTGGGCCATCTCGTCAGACTAAGTTCAAATCGAAGCCAAGACCAAGGAAGCTCCCAAGAAAGGACCTCCCAACAACCGTAACAAGTTCGTGAAGCCCTCCACTATTATTCAAAAACCAAAGCAGAATTTGTTGTGCTATGTTTGCGGCCAAGCTGGACACAAAGCCTACCAGTGTGTTCAACGTCAAGTTTTCAAGAAGAATGATGTAAATGCCTACATTGCTGGAGATGACGCTATTGTAGCTACTGTAGTAGCAGTGGCCATGCTGGTTCACAACACTGCTGACTGGGTGTTGGACTCCGCATCCACCCATCATTTCTACAACTTTAAGGAGTTGTTCTATGAGTTTGAAACAACTGTACCTGGTGAAGTTATTCACATGGGGGATGACTCCACTGCAGCAGTTATTGGAAGAAGGAAGATTATGCTGAAACTGACATCCGGGAAGACTCTCGTTCTCAGTAATGCCCCGTGTGTCCCCACTCTGCGACACAACCTTGTCTCTAGACCTCTCCTGATGAAAGCTGGACTGAAGAATGTAATCGAGAATGACACCGTTATATTCACAAAGAATGAGGAATTTGTGGGGAAGAGGTATTACTATGTTAGTCTTTTCCTTTTGAATGTTGATCAAGTTTTATCAGAATAACAAGATTTCCGCTTTTGCTTATATCGTTACGTCTCTTGATTTATGGCATGTTAGATTAGGAGATGTGAATGTTGCCTCAATTAAACAACTAAGAAACATGTCTAATATATCCACGTTATTTACCTCTGAACTCTCAAAGTGTGAAGTTTGCATAGAGGCTAAGTTTTCTAAGAAACCTTGCAAGCCCGTCACTTTAAGACACACAAACCTTCTTGAATTAATCCACACCGATCTTGCGAATTTCAAGAACACTAAGAGCAATAAAGGAAAACATTTTTATGTTACCTTCATCGATGATTGCTCTAGGTTCACGAGAGTTTATCTTCTCAAATCAAAGGATGAAACTGAAGAGATGTTCATCAAGTATAAGAATGAGGTAGAAAACCAACTCGAGAGAAAGATCAAGAGAGTTAGGCCCGATAGAGGAGGAGGGTATGGCTCAAACTTCTTGAAAGATGTGTGTGAATCGAATGGTATCATTCATGAAACCAGTGCGACATACACGCCTCAAAAAAATGTAGCAACTGAACGTAAGAACCAGAAGCTGAAGAACATGATGAATGCGACGATTCTAACTTCAGGCGTTCTTGATGAGATGTGGTGGGGAGCTGTCTTATCTGTCCGCCTCATACTTAACCGTGTGCCGAACAAAAAGCTTGATAAGACTCCCTACGAGTTATGGAAGGGTTACACTCCTAACATAAGGTTTCTCACAGTGTTGAGGTGTTTGGAGAAAGTAGACCTAACAAACCCTAAGAGAACTACTATCAGATCCAAGACCTATGATTGCGTATTCACAGGATATGCTCTAAACAGCGCGGCGTATCGCTTTATGTCTCTAGATGACCGCTCAATTTCTAAGTCTAGATATGATGAGTTCTTCGAACACATCTTTCCAATGAAGAGGAACGTTGTTGTTGATCTGGTTGAACCCACTATACCTTTTTCCTCGCTTTGTGATTGGTGGGTTTCCGAAAGCTCAACTTCGCGTGGTCATGTTGAAGAAACCAAGGAGAAGTAAGAGAGCTAGGACTGAGAAAAACTTCGGAGAAGACTTCGTTACCTCTTTTCTCTATGAAGCTGATCCTGAGGATGTTGTTTCAGACGAGCTAGTTTCAGCCTTTTTGCTAGAAGAAGATCCAAAGACCTATGGTGAGGCTTTGAGGTCTGTCGATGCTAACCTTTAGAAAGAAGCTATCAAGGCTGAACTTGATTCTATTGTATCGATGGGATCTAGTAGACTTACCTAAGGGTTCCAAAACCATTAGTAGTAAGTGGATATTTTAGAAAAAGCTGAGACCCGATGGTACAATAGAGAGGTTCAATGCGAGACTCGTGGTTAGAGGATTTACACAACGAAAAGACGTCGATTACTTTGACATGTATTCTCTTGTGACCAAGATTGCAACGATAAGGTCTCTTTTCGCTTTAGCTTCCATTTACGACTTGATAATTCATCATATGGATGTCAAAACCACCTTCTTGAATGGTTATTTGAAGGAAGAAATCTATATGTCACAACCCGAGGGGTTTATGATCGTTGGTCAAGAGAGCAAGGTGTGTAAACTGAAGAAGTCTCTGTATGGAATGAAACAAGCACCTAAATAGTGGTATGAGAAGTTCAATCAAACTCTAGTGACAAACGGGTACAAGGTGAACAACTTTGATTCCTGTGTGTACTATAAGAAGATGGAATCAGGTTGTGTGATTATCTGTCTGTATGTCAACTAAATGCTAATTCTCGGTGATAATATCGATGTTGTGAACCTTATCAAGAAGTTTTTGTCATCACATTTTGAGATGAAAGACTTAGGAGAAGCTGATATCATTTTAGGTGTTAAGGTTCTTAGGAACACCAATGACATCTCCTTAAGTCAATCTCATTACGTAAAGAAACTGTTGAAAAAATTCAATCACTTTAACGTTATACCTGCTAAAACTCCCTATGATCCTAGCGTACACCTAACGAAGAACTTGGGTGAAAATGTTTCACAAGTTGAATACACCAAGATTATAGGAAGTGTGATGTTCCTCATGAATTGTACTCGACCAGACACTGCTTACTCGATAAACAGGTTGAGTCGGTATACACATAACCCGAGTAAAGAGCATTGAAATGACTTACATTGTCTACTGAAGTACCAGAAATGAACTATGAGTTGGTCCCTACATTACAGTACATTTCCTGCCGCTTTGGAAGGGATTGTGATGCAAACTAAGTTTCAGGTAATGATGAGATCAACTCGACGAGTGGTTATGTGTTCACCTTGGGTGGAGGTGTTATATCATGGAAGTCTTCGAAGCGGACTTGTATAGTCCGCTCCACCATGGAGTCTGAGTTCATTTCCCTCGAGTTGGCTGGACAAGAAGCAGACTAGTTGAGGAACTTATTAGCAGACGTGTCTGTGTGGGGAAGGCAGTTGTGCCTGTCTCACTACACTGTGATTTGCAAGTGGCTATATGCGGTGTGAAGAATAATGTGTATAATGGTAAGAAAAGACAAATTCGTATCAGGCACGGTGTCGTTAGACAACTCCTGAAAAATGGAGTGATTTCTTTGGAATTTGTGAGATCCGAAAGAAATCTTGTTGATCCTTTCACTAAGGGAAAATCAAGGAGAGTACTCCTTGATATGTTGGGAGGAATGGGGCTAAAGCCCACAGTTCAAGAAAGTATGGATGACACGTGTTAGTAGCCATATGCAACCATACTAGTCATGATGCACTACATCTCCTATTCCTATGGCTTTAGTAGTGCTTGATGATCTATAACCAATTTTGGTAGTGCTTTGAGATGCACTTGATAGATCTTGATAATAATCTATAACCAGTATTGGTGGTGCTTGTGAGACGGACTTAATAAATTGTAATCCATAACCAATTTTGGTGGTGCTATAGAGACACACTTGATGGATTCCGCTGACAGGATGGACTTTATGTCGTTAATAGCTAGACTCAATTGGGACAGTGCTAGTGAGAAGCACTTGATGAAGCTACCTACGTGTGTGTGTTGGTGAGCCTCCATCTATGAAAGACTTAGGGCAAAAGTTTTTCTAGAGCACTCATTAGAACCAAGGTATACGCATGACCTTTAATAACATTTCTGAGTTTTGCGGATTCAGTGGGATCTGAAGTATGGTATGATTTGTGTGATGTATCAACCGAAGCTAAGTAAGTTCAAGATTCTATTCACTTACTTTACGTAAGTTGTTATCACATCTCACTATGTATCAATTCAAATTGGAAGATATTGATGTTTAAGTACCACACCCTCCAATAACCAGAACATTTGTGGAGTTTTCTTTTTATCTAAATTTTTTTCGTGTGTTTTCGACGTTTGTCGCCATTTGTAGGGAATTTTTGGAAAAATGGCTCCTCTTGTGAGTTTTAGCCAAAGTCCCACATTGAAAGTGTGAGACTCTTTTGGAGATCTTATAACAGCTTCATACTCCTTCATTGTTCAAGACATGTTGGTGGGATCTATGGATTTGGGACGGATCGGGCCTCGCGCACCACCATCGTCGTCCATCCAGGTTTGGAAGGGTCGGGTCGGGCTCAAGCTCGGATTCAGGTAGAGCCCGTGCGGGGCGGGCTAAAACACAATAAAATATTTCTTTTTGGACATTTATTTTCTAGTTCTCTTTAAAGACTTATTCAAACTTTTTCAAACCGTTTTGAACAAGTCGTAACAAAAATTGATAAAATAAATGTGGTTTAAGTGGGTTCCATTTTTCTTGATTCGTGGAAATGGAAAATCTGATATTTAATTATGGTTTTACTTTTATACCCCTACGCTTCTTAGCCTATAAATATTTGGCTCCGCCTCTTTTGTTTTTGATCGATTTCCACACATTCCAGAGCCAAAGTTATACTCTCATTCCATTCTTCACTTTGCTATGCCCGAGTTCTGGTTACTATTCCGCTGAACCCACATCCAGTAGAGCGAGTGGGTACACTATTGGGTAGATCTGTGTCAACCTTGGGGAGCAACCGCTGCTGATCGCAACCACAAACTTGAAAGAAAAACTTCGGTGTGATCGTGGTGGCGCGAAAATCTTCCGGGATCGCCACAACTACCTTATGTTATGCAAGTCATCCCAGTTGGTCGTTTCAGTTTATGCTTTATTTATTTAATTCATTTATGTTCTGAAATTCGTTATAGTTCTACGTATAATAATCCTACAATTGATTACAAACCACGAACTGCTTAAAACTAGTTGCATGATTTCACAGCTAGGTAGATTGCATAAGAGCCAATCTCTTCCACCAATGTATGAAATGTATGTGTACTGAGCTGCTTCAGCCGGTGTGAGTTGCTTCCCGTACGAGGCTCTTAGAGTGAAGTTTTCACTAGGTCCATAACACTTATGCTCTCCATAGAAGACCGTCCTAAAATGATCATGTTCATGTTCATCTGAAATGAATCACCGAATTGATAATAAAAAAAGAAATAGATTGCATACCCATCTCTAGAGGGATCTTCCCAATCACTCCATCCATCGGAAGCAACTACAACCGACATATAGGTTCTGAAGAAGACAACCGTGGAATAATCTCTCCAGGATCTTCTTAGCCGTATTGCAACACGGGACTACCCAAATCAAATTTGTATACAACTGTTTGATTGATTTATTTATTTACATTTACCTGGTAGATGGATGTTCCATTTCCGAATATGAAGTCAATGGAGCCTTGGATGAAGCACTCTCGGAAGTAATGCCTCCCGATGTCGTCGTGGAGGGCATCTTTCCCTCCGTAGAAGGCTGCTTGGTCACCAGAGATCCTCATTGCCAGTGCTTGTCCAGCTACGAAACCCGGCGGTGGTCGTGGAGTTGTTTTCTTCAATGACAATTAAAACAGAGCATTGTTAAGAAACATACAAAGCAAGGCATTTTGATCCGTAAAGGAATAAAAATCCCCCCCCAAAAAAATCCTAAACAGATCTTTAACCGAGAAGAAGTCGGGACTTGAAAACAACAAAGCCAAAGCAAGCAAAAAAAAAATGAAAACAGAGCACCAAAAAACTCACAAGGCCTTAACTGAAATGAAGTTTGTTCTTATTCTAGAGATGATTACCTAAAAGCTGAGGTTGAAGGCTTTGAAATTGAGTGTATATATGAAGACAAAAGCGTTCTACCCGACTCCTCCGGTGGAATTCGCGGTATCATTCCAACCTATGGCTGTGTTGAGATAGCCCTGGCCTTGGAATATCAGGTTGCTCTTCAATTCTGTCACCTTTACCGTCTCCCTACAACACAAATAAATATGCTAACATAAGAGTTAAGACGCTCAACCATCTTCTGTACGCTGCTGAAGTTGACACCACCATTAGAGTTCATCGTGAGGACGGGGCTGACATTGTAGTCCGATACAATTTCTGGTATCTAGATTGCATCTTAGCCTCAAATTCTTTCTTGTCACATTCGGTTTTGGGCTCCGATGTTTGCCTTGCAGTATGAGTAAGGAAGGAGAGCAAGTTAGACAGAGGCAGATTTAGCGTGGGTATAGGATATGCCATGGCATACCCTTGTACAAATTTTTTTACATAGATTCGTAGTGTTTTTAATTACCTCTGATTTGATATCTTACGAGCCTAAATCGGAGTTCGTATGAAAAATTTATGGTCATTTTAAGATTTTCCTTGCATGTAGTTTGCATGTGGTTTGCACGTAATTTAAATGTGATTGTAGTTTCCATTTATTTTTCTATGGAATACCCTAAAATATCTTATTGGATCCATCCGTGAAGTCAAGGACGATGTGGATGATGTGGAGAAGAGAAGAGCCGGATGGTGAAGAGAGATGGATGACGTAGAAAGGGACAAGAACAGACAGAATGGTTATGGCGGAAGCCAAAAACCAGAATAGTTGAGCTACTGAGGGTCTCATGATTGGTGTTGTTTTGGGTAATGATAGAGATTGAGTTTTTGCGGAGGATTGGGCGTGGACAGAGCTTTTATAGAGCCACCATCTTTATAGCTTGAGGAAGAAGATGATTGTGTTAAAATTTAAGGGTAAATTATAAATACCTACCCCAAACTTGTAGCAGTTAACTGATACCTACCATAAAGTATTTTTATAACTGATACCTACTTAGATGTTTAGTTATATAACAAATAGCCCAAGCTGGCAACTAAAATGACGAAAATGCCCTCAGTGATTTAAATTTTTTTAAAATAAAACCAAAGTGATTTTTTAAATAAAACTGAAGTGATTTAATAAGTACATATATACCTAAAAAAAGTGTTTTTTTAAATAATTTTTTAAAATAGTTACTAAAGTGTAGATGAGGGTATTTTCGTCATTTTAACTAACGACTTGGGCTATTTGTTACATAAATAAACATCTGAGTAGGTATCAGTTAAAGAAAACTTTAGGGTACGTATTAGTTAAACGCTATAAGTTTGGGGTAGGTATGTGTAGTTTACCCTAAATTTAATGTCAAAAGAGAAACATAATCATCTCTAGTATAACTCACGTATCGACACCATTGTTACCGTACCAGAACGAGAACCTTTCAGACTAACAAGGTCTATGGCCATCCAATCAAGAGCCTTTGGCACACCACGTGGACGAAATTCAGAAACCTAGCTCACTAAAGGAATACTCTAGCGGTTCTATATTGGAGAATTCAAAGACATTTTAGCCCAAACTGAAACACGAGGAGGACGGTCATACCCTCATGATCTTATCATCGAATTCCAGAAACTATTGGAAGATATTTGGACTGAGTTGGTTCCCGTACTAGGCTCTTAGAGTGAAGTTTACACTAGGTCCATATCACTCATGCTCTCCGTAGAAGATCGTCCTAAAATGATCATGTTCATGTTCATCTGAAATGAATCACCGAATTGCTAATAAAAAAAGAAATAAATTTCATACCCATCTCTAGAGGGCTCTCCCCAATCACTCAATCCATCGGAAGCAACTACAACCGACATATAGGTTTCGGAGAAGTCAACCGTGTAATAATCTCTCCCGGCTCTCCCCAGCCATATTTTGTTGGTTCCGTCAAGGCTGCAATCAACGAACACGAACCAACTCTGTGGCTGCTCCAATTCTCTTCCCTGATCAGTCAAAGCTACTATGATCGTCGTCGAATCGTCCGCCACCGATCGGAGCGAACATTGCTGCAACACGGGATAACCCATATTAAATTTGTATACAACTATTTGATAGATTGATTTACATTTACCTGGTAGAGGGATGTGCCATTTCCGAATATGAAGTCGATGAAGCCTTGGATGAAGCACTCTCGGAAGTAATGCCTCCCGATGTCGTCGTGGAGGGTATCTTTCCCTCCGTAGAATCCACGTCCGTAGAAGGCTGCTTGGTCACCGGAGATCCTCAGTGTCAATGCTTGTCCTCCTACGAAACCCGGGGGTGGTCGTGGAGCTGTTTTCTTCAATGACAATTAAAACAGAGCATTGTTAAGAAACATACAAAGCATTTTGATCCGTAAAGGAATCAAAACCCCCCAAAACAAAAATCCTAGACATATCTTTAACTGAGAACAAGTCGGGACTAGAAAACAACAACGCCAAAGCAAGCCCGAAAAAACATGAAAACAGATCACCAAAGAACTCAGAAGACCTTAATTGAAAAGAAGTTTGTTCTTGTTCTAGAGATGATTACCTAAAAGATGAGGTTGAAGGATGTGAAATTGGGTGTATATATATGAAGAAAAAAGCGTTGTACACGACTCATCCGGTGGAATTCGCGGTATCATTCCAACCTATGACTGTGTTGAGATAGCCCTAGCCTTGGAATATCAGGTTGCTCTTCAATTCTGTCACCTTTACCTTCTCCCTACAACACAAATAAATATGAGTGTTCTTTTGCTAACAAAAGATTTAAGACGCCCAACCGCCTTTTGTACGCTGCTGAAGTTGCCACAACCATTAGAGTCAACCGTGAGGACGAGGCTGACATTGTAGTCCGATACAATCTTCTGGTATCTAGATTGCATCTTAGCCTCAAATTCTTTCTTGTCACATTCGGTTTTGGGCTCCGATGCTTGCCTTGCAGTATGACTAAGGAAGGAGAGCAAGTTAGACAGAGGAGGATTTAGCGGGGTATAAGGTATGCCATGGCATACCCTTGTCCAAAAAAAGTTACACAAATTCGTAGTGTTTTCAATTACCTTTGATTTGATATCTTACGGGCCTAATTGGAATTCGTATGAAAAAATTATGCTCATTTTAATATTTTCCTTGCATGTAGTTTGCATGTGGTTTGCACGTAATTTAAATGTGATTGTAGTTTCCATTTATTTTTCTATGAAATACCCTAAAATATCTTATTGGATCAGTCTGTGAAGTCATGGACGATGTTGATTCTGTGGAGAAGAGAAGAGCCGGATGGTGAAGAGAGAGGTATGACATAGAGAGGAAGAAGACAACCGTGGAATAATCTCTCTAGGCTCTCCCCAGCCATATTTTGTTGGTTCCGTCAAGGCTGCAATCAACGAACACGAACCAACTCCGTGGCTACTCCAATTCCCTTCACTGATCAGTCAAAGCTACTATGATCGTCGTCGAGTCGTCCGCCACCGATCGGAGCGAACATTGCTGCAACACGGGACAACCCAAATCAAATTTGTATACAACTAATTGATTGATTGATTTACATTTACCTGGTAGAGGGATGTGCCATTTCCGAATATGAAGTAGATGGAGCCTTGGATGAAGCACTCTCGGAAGTAATGCCTCCCGATGTCGTCGTGGAAGGTATCTTTCCCTCCGTAGAATCTGCGTCCGTAGAAGGCTGCTTGGTCACCGGAGATCCTCAGTGCCAATGCTTGTCCTCCTACGAAAACCTGGGGTGGTCGTGGAGCTGTTTTCTTCGATGACAATTAAAACAGAGCGTTGTTAAGAAACATACAAAGCAAGGAATTTTGATCCGTAGGGGAATCAAAACACCCCCCAAAAAAAATCCTAAACAGATCTTTAACTGAGAAGTAGTCGGGACTAGAAAAAACACAGCCAAAGCAAGCCCGAAAAAAACATGAAAGCAAAGAACCAAAAAACTCACAAGGCCTTAACTGAAATGAAGTTTGTTCGTATTCTAGAGATGATTACCTAAAAGCTAAGGTTGAAGGCAGTGAAATTGGGTGTATATATGAAGACAAAAGCGTTGTACACGACTCATCTGGCGGAATTCGCGGTATCATTCCAACCTATGGCTGTGTTGAGATAGCCCTGGCCTTGGAATATCAGGTTGCTCTTCAATTCCGTCACCTTTACCTTCTCCCTAAAACACAAATAAATATGAGTGTTCTTTTGCTAACAAAAGATTTAAGACGCTCAACCGCCTTCTGTACGCTGCTGAAGTTGCCACAACCATTAGAGTCAACCGTGAGGACGAGGCTGACATTGTAGTCCGATAGAATCTTCTGGTATCTAGATTGCATCTTAGCCTCAAGTTCTTTCTTGTCACATTCGATTTTGTGTTCCGATGCTTGCCTTGCAGTATGAGTAAGGAAAGAGAGCAACTTAGACAGAGGTGGATTTAGCGGGGGTATAGTGTATGCCATGGCATACCCGTGTCCAAATAGTTACACAAATTCATTGTGTTTTCAATTAACTTTGATTTGATATCTTACGGGCCTAAATCGGATTTCGTATGAAAAATTTATGGTCATTTTAAGATTTTCCTTGCATGTAGTTTGCATTTGGTTTGCACGTAATTTAAATGTGATTGTAGTTTCCATTTATTTTTCTGTGAAATACCATAAAATATCTTATTGGATCCGTCCGTGAAGTCAAGGACGATGTTGATATTGTGGAGAAGAGAAGAGCTGGATGGTGAAGAGAGAGGTATGGCATAGAGAGGGAGAAGACATCCGTGGAATAATCTCTCCAGGCTCTTCCCAACCATATTTTTTTGGTTCTGTCTAGGCTGCAATCAACGAACACGAACCCACTCCGTGGCTGCTCCAATTCTCTTCCCTGATCAGTCAAAGCTACTATGATCGTCATCGAGTCGTCCGCCACCGATCGGAGCGAACATTGCTGCAACACGGGACAACCCATATCAAATGTGTATACAACTATTTGATTGATTGATTTACATTTACCTGGTAGAGGGATGTGCCATTTCCGAATATGAAGTCGAAGGGAGCCTTGGATGAATCACTCTAGGAAGTACTGCCTCCCGATGTCGTCGTGGAGGGTATCTTTCCCTCCGTAGAATCCACGTCCGTAGAAGGCTGCTTGGTCACTGGAGATCCTCAGTGCCAATGTTTGTCCTCCTACGAAACCCAGGGGTGGTCGTGGAGCTGTTCTCTTTAATGAAAATTAAAATAGAGCATTGTTAAGAAACATACAAAGCATTTTGATCCATAAAGGAATCAAAACCCCCCCAAAAAAAATCCTAAACAGATATTTAACTGAGAAGAAGTCGGGACTAGAAAACAACAAAGCCAAAGCAAGCCCGAAAAAACATGAAAACAGATCACCAAAAAACTCAGAAGCCTTAATTGAAATGAAGTTTGTTCTTATTCTAGAGATGATTACCTAAAAGATGAGGTTGAAGGTTGTGAAATTTGGTGTATATATGAAGTCAAAAGCGTTGTACACGACTCATCCGATGGAATTCGTGGTATCCTTCCAACATATGGCTGTGTTGATATAGCCTTGGCCTTGGAATATCAGGTTGCTCTTCAATTCCGTCACCTTTACCCTCTCCCTACAACACAAATAAATATGAGTGTTCTCTTGCTAACAAAAGATTTAAGACGCTCAACCGCCTTCTGTACACTGTTGAAGTTGCCACAACCATTGGAGTCAACCGTGAGGACAAGGCTGACATTGTAGTCTGATACAATCTTCTGGTATCTAGATTGCATCTTAGCCTCAAATTCTTTCTTGTCACATTCGGTTTTGGGCTCCGATGCATGCCTTGCAGTATGAGTAAGGAAGGAGAGCAAGTTAGACAAAGGAGGATTTAGCGGGGTATATGGTATGCCATGGAATACCCTTGTCCAAAAAAAGTTACACAAAGTCATGATGTTTTCAATTACCTTTGATTTGATATCTTACGGGCCTAAATCGGAGATCGTATGAAAAAATTATGGTCATTTGCATGGAGTTTGCATGTGGTTTGCACGTAATTTAAATGTGATTGTAGTTTCCATTTATTTTTCTATGAAATACTTAAAATATCTTATTGGATCCGTCTGTGAAGTCAAGGACTATGTTGATGCTATGGAAAAGATAAGTGCCGGATGGTGACGAGAGATGTATGACATAGAGAGGGAGAAGACAACCATGGAATAATCTCTCCAGGCTCTTCCCAACCATATTTTTTTGGTTTCGCCTAGGCTGCAATCAACAAACACAAACCACTCCATGGCTGCTCCAATTCCCTTCCCTGATCAGTCAAAGCTACTATGATCGTCGTCGTGTCGTCCGCTACCGATCAGAGCGAACATTGCTGCAACACGGGACAACCCATATCAAATGTGTATACAACTATTTGATTGATTGATTTACATTTAACTGGTAGAGGGATGTGCCATTTCCGAATATGAAGTCGATGAAGCCTTGGATGAAGCACTCTCGAAAGTAATGCCTCCCGATGTCGTCGTGGAGGGTATCTTTCCCTCCGTAGAATCCGCGTCCGTAGAAGGCTGCTTGGTCACCGGAGATCCTCAGTGCCAATGCTTTTCCTCTTATGAAACCCTACGGTGGTCGTGGAGCTGTTTTCTTCAATGACAATTAAAACAGAGCATTGTTAAGAAACATACAAAGCAAGGCATTTTAATCCGTAAAGGAATCAAAACCCCCAAAATAAAAATCCTAAACAGATCTTTAACTGAGAAGAAGTCAGGACTAGAAAACAACAAAGGCAAAGCAAGCTCGAAAAAAACATGAAAACAGAGCACCAAAAAACTCAGAAGGCCTTAACTGAAATGAAGTTTGTTCTTATTCTAGAGATGATTACCTAATAGCTGAGGTTGAAGGCTGTGAAATTAGGTGTATATATGAAGACAAAAGCGTTTTACACGACTCATCTGGTGGAATTCGCGGTATCATTTCAACCTATGGCTGTGTTGAGATAGCCTTGGCCTTGGAATATCAGGTTGCTCTTCAATTCTCTCACCTTTACCTTCTCCCTCCAACACAAATAAATATGAGTGTTCTTTTGCTAACAACAGATTTAAGACGCTCAACCGCCTAATGTACGCTGCTGAAGTTGCCACAACCATTAGAGTCAACCGTGAGGAAGAGGCTGACTTTGTAGTCCGATACAGTCTTCTGGTATCTAGATTGCATCTTAGCCTCAAACTCTTTCTTGTCACATTCGATTTTGGGCTCCAATGCTTGCCTTGCAGTATGAGTAAGGAAGGAGAGCAAGTTAGACAGAGGAGGATTTAACGGGGGTATAGTGTATGCCATGACATACCCTTGTCCAAATAAAGTTACACAAAGTCATAGTGTTTTCAATTACCTTTGATTTGATATCTTACGGGCCTAAATCGGAGTTCGTATGAAAAAATTATGGTTATTTGCATGTAGTTTGCACGTAATTTAAATGTGATTGTAGTTTCCATTTATTTTTCTATGAAATACCCTAAAATATCTTATTGGATCCGTCCGTGAAGTTAAGGACGGTGTTGATGTTGTGGAGAAGAGAAGAGCCGGATGGTGAAGAGAGAGGGATGACATAGAGAGGGAGAGGACAACCGTGGAATAATCTCTCCAAGCTCTTCCCAGCCATATTTTGTTGGTTCCGTTTAGGCTCCAATCAACGAACACGAACCCACTCTGTGGATGCTCCAATTCCCTTCCCTAATCAGTCAAAGCTACGATGATCGTCGTCGAGTCGTCCGCCACCGATCAGAGCAAACATTGCTGCAACACGGGACAACCCAAATCAAATTTGTATACAACTGTTTGATTGATTGATTGATTTACATTTACCTGGTAGAGGGATGTGCCATTTTCGAATATGAAGTCGATGAAGCCTTGGATGAAGCCCTTTCAGAAGTAATGCCTCCCGATGTCTTCGTGGAGGGTATCTTTCCCTCCGTAGAATCCGCGTCCGTAGAAGGCTGCTTGGTCACCGGAGATCCTCAGTGCCAGTGCTTGTCCTCCTACGAAACTCGGGGGTGGTCGTGGAGCTGTTTTCTTCAATGACAATTAAAACAGAGCATTGTTAAGGAACATACAAAGGAAGGAATTTTGATCCGTAAAGGAATCAAAACCCCCCAAAACAAAAATTCTAAACAGATCTTTAACTGAGAAGAAGTCAAGACTAGAAAACAACAAAGCCAAAGCAAGCCCGAACAAAAACATGAAAACAAAGCACAAAAAACTCACACATCCTTAATTGAAATGAAGTTTGTTCTTATTTTAGAGATGATTACCTAAATGCTGAGGTTGAAGGCTGTGAATCTGGGTGTATATATGAAGACAAAAACACTGTACACGACTCCTCCAGTGGAATTCGCGGTATCATTCCAACCTATGGCTGTGTTGAGATAGCTCTGGCCTTGGATTATTAGGTTTCTCTTCAATTCCGTCACCTCTACCTTCTCCCTAAAACACAAATAAATATGAGTGTTCTTTATCTAACATATGAGTTAAGACGCTCAACCACCTTCTGTACGATGCTGAAGTTACCACAACCATTAGAGTCAACCGTGAGGACGAAGCTAACATTGTAGTCTGATACAATCTTTCGGTATCCAGATTGCATCTTATCCTCAAATTCTTTCTTGTCACATTCAGTTTTGGGCTCCGATGCTTGCCTTGCAGTATGAGGAAGGAAGGAGAGCAAGTAAGACAAAGGCGGATTTAGCGTGGGTATAGGGTATGCCATGGTATACCCTTGTCCAAAATTTTTTATATAGATTCGTAGTGTTTTCAATTACCTTTGATTTGATATCTTACGGGCCTAAATCGAAGTTCGTATGAAAAAATTATGGTCATTTTAAAATTTTCCTTGCATGTAGTTTGCATGTGGTTTACACGTAATTTAAATGTGATTGTAGTTTCCATTTATTTTTCTATGGAATACCTTAAAATATCTTATTGGATCCATCCATGAAGTCAAGAACGATGTGGATGTTGCGGAGAAGAGAAGAGGCGGATGGTGAAGAGAGAGGGATAGCTTAGAGATGGACAAGACCAGACAAAATGGTTAAGGTGGAAGCCAAAAACCAGAATAGTTGAGCTGCTGAGAGTCTCATGATTGGTTTTGTTTTGGGTAATGAGAGAGATTGAGTTTTTGCAGAGGATTGGGCGTGGACAGAGCTTTTATAGAGCCACCATATTTATAGCTGGAGGAAGAAGATGATTGTGTTTAAATTTAATGTCAAAAGAGAAACATAATCATCTCTAGTAAAACTCACGTATCGACACCATTGTGACCGTGCCGGAAAGAGAACCCTTCAGACTAACAAGGTCTATGGCTTTCCAATCAAGAGCTTTTGGCGCACCACATGGACGAAACTCAGAAACCTAGTTCCCTAAAGGAATACTCTGGTGATTCTTTATTGGAGAATTCAATGCCATTTTAGCCCAAACTAAAACACGAGGAGGACGGTCATACCCTTCTGTTCTTATCACTGAATTCCAAGAACTACTGGAAGATATTTGGACTTCCGACATCATAATGGAAGGACATTTGTTAACATGATTCTGAGGCCGGAATACGGACACCCAAACGGAATAACAAATCGACCGATACCTAATGTCAGTGGATATGGGAAGGGAGATACTTGCCCGCGGATTACGGAATATGGGTAAGGCAACATCGAATCATTACCCCGTACTCCTTAAACTGGCTCTGATGAACCGAGCACCTATGGCCCCGAAATTTAGATTTGAATCTAACTGGACCAAAGAACCGGAATACGGATTCTTAGTACATGCAACATGGTATAATCATGGGGACATCATACTTTGTAGACGAATGAATCGGGTAGGAGTGACTCTAGATGATTGGGGACGAAACGTTTATAGGGACCCACTCCAACAGATCATATGGTGTCAACACCAGATAGCTAACCTTAAGGGCCACACAGTCACTGGGGGAGTGAATGGTAAGGAGTCATTTCAAATCCAATATGAAGTTGCACTAGCAAAGAGCGAAGCCTTTTGGAAACAACGAGTCAAAGACCATTGGCTGACAAAGGGGGATCAGAATATAAAATTATTCCATGTTGTAGCATCGTTCAGGCGTCAGATCAACCAAGTCTACTCATTAAAAGATGACCAGGGACACATCGTTACACGGTGGTAGGATTGACTAAACTTACAACCGTATATTTTGGGAAGCTATTCACCACTTCAGAACCTTGTCTTCGATATATGACTCTTCTCATCTGGCCCACAATCACAGACCTGCAAACCTAACTTTGATGTAATAGATTTTGGAAGACGAAGTATCCTAGACTGTCTTCCAAATGAGTCCAGACAAGGTGCCTAGACCAGATGGATTGAACCCAAAATTCTACCAGCACTACTGCTCAAAATTTGCCCCTATTGTTACGAGATTCATCCAACAAGTGATATGAGGGAACGAAATGGAGAAAGGCATCAATGATACGACACTAATCCTCATCCCGAAAGTACCGGGGACAAAACTAGTCACACATCTCCGACCGATTGCACTTTGCAATTTCATATTCAGGATTTTGTTCAAAGTACTGGCCAATCACCTTAAGGGACTAATACCAGATATAATATCGCCTACCCAAGGTGCTTTTGTCCCCGGCTGCTCCATACAAGATAATATTTTCGTCTCATTTGAGGTCATCCGTTACCTCCAACGAAAGACACAAGGAAAGACGAGCTTTATGTCCCTCAAATTGGATATGAGCACATCATATGATAGGGTAGAATGACCTTTCGTAGTGCAGATAATGCGGAAGGTAGGATTCTCCCAGTATGGAAAAACCTTATAATGACCTACATAGGAACAGTCTTGTACCAATTGCCTCAAAGGGCCATACACCATCGCCCATAATCCCAACTCGGGGTATTAGACAAGGGGACCTACTTTCACCATACCTGTTCCTGTTTTGTATGGAAGGATTATCCGACTCATTGGAAAAGCTCAATGAGCAGGTAGGATCCACGTATGTCGGGTAGCATAGGGATCCCGAACTATAACCTATATGTTCTTTGCAGACAATTGTTACATCTTCTGCGGAGCTATGATAGAAGAGGCCAATAACGTCAGGGACTTAATATCCACCTTTGGTGACTGGTCTGGTTAAGTGCTTATCCCCAACAAATTGTGTATGCTCGTTAGTAGGAATACCGACCAAGAAATCTGATAGGCATGCTCCAAAATCCTCCACATCTTGGAAACAACGGAAGCATCTATGTACCTGGGTGCTCCTAATATGATAGGACACAATCAAACAAGAAGTTTGACCTATTTAGGAAACAGAATCATCAAACATATCCAATTCTATCGCCCAGTAGGCCGAGAGGTAATGATCCGATATGTACTGACCTCATTACCTACAAATGTTATGTCCTTTTTCCTGGTCCCCAAGACATTCACGAATAGAATCCATATAGCTTTGGCCCGCTTCTGGTGGGGAGCACAAG
Source organism: Erodium maritimum (assembly GCA_963921825.1). Lineage (NCBI taxonomy): Eukaryota > Viridiplantae > Streptophyta > Magnoliopsida > Geraniales > Geraniaceae > Erodium > Erodium maritimum. The sequence goes on along the minus strand of OY997595.1, from coordinate 62,715,244 downwards.
TAGATAAAGAACGACCTATCATCTGGCATGACTGAGCTAAACTGTGCCAACCAAAGGAATCCAGAGGAATGGCCTTTATGGACCTACAAGATGCGAATTCGGCCCTCCTCGGTAATATGCATGGAATTTAATCACGCAATCAACATCGCCCATCGCTAAGTTGATCAAAGTACGACACTATCATAAGGGGGGTTTCCAAACGGCATCTCAGGGATCTAACCCCACATACATCTGGACAAGCATTCGAGCCACTCAGACCTTTATCACCACATGGATGCACTTCAACCTGGGGGATGAAAGCACCACAACAATACTCAGATCACCATGGTTGTCGGGTATAGATCTATATATCCACCCCACCTCCCAAGAGGTAGAAGGAATAACAAAATACTCAATGGTCTTACTCATGCCTCGACGATGGGATACCGTCCGTATAGAGGAGATCTTCTCGCCTAGAGATCAGCTGGCCATATTAGTCATTCCACTCTTCGCTACTCGGAAAGAAGATACCTGGTATTGGGCGGATGACCCAAAAGTCCACTAAAGCAGAATACAGGGCGCTATGACCCCACGAGAATCCACCTCCGTTCATCCCCCCGATCCGACCATCCATCTAGACACTAATCATACACTAGAATCTATATCTTCTTCTGGCGTATCCTCACCGGAAACCTTAAGGTAGAAGCTTACCTCTGTCGACATTTTGTTCCAATGTCCCCACAATGTTCTATATGTTGCCAGTAAGCAGAAACAGCGGACCATCTCTTCCTCTACTGCCCTCTCGCTAAAGAATGCTAAAACAAGGCATAAATACTTATGGATGAGTCCTAGTTCCTAACGATTGTAGAATGGTGGAACAAATGGGTCCAAGTTCAACCACATGAGCAGATTTTGGAAATAGTCATCAACTTATGGGAAATATGGAAGTCTAGAAATGCTTGGGTCTGGAAGGGGACCAAACCCTTTATACTGTCCATCCATATCCCACCCAAATCCACAAGTGCATTTGGAAGGAAGTGATGGATCACCCCATAGAACTATAGATGAAGAGACACGTTCCAGGGGATACCTCATGAAAACCCGCCGACTACAAGGTACTGAATGTTGATGGAGCGATCTTTCGAGAACACAACCAATCCGGGTGGGGGAGTTATATGTCGATCAGACTCTGGATCGCTTATAGAAGCTGGAAACAGAACGGTCCATGATGTATGGGAACCGTCTCTCATCGAAGCCTTCACAATTGCTATGGCTCTGGCTCTCACTTGGGAAAGATGATGGTCCCACATTATCATCCAGACTAACGCCCTTAGTGTAGTGAGCCTTACAAAGCTGAATCAAATCCCTCTTTCTCCATTTGGTAACATCATTCAGTACATCAAATTATGTTAGTCTTGGTGCCCGTAGTCCAATAATAAATGTCCAAATGTAAATATCATCGTTGGCAATATAATAAAGCGGCTCTCATATTACTTAAGTGTTGGAGTAATATATCATGTGTGTTTCCGATCTATGCCCACTGATGTGAACGTAAAATGCATATATTCTAGATGTTTTTAGTCCACATTTCTAATCTTTTCAGTCCCGAGATTATATGATTTACTGTATTGTTCTCTCTATTTATGTAATTGGTCTCTTTTCATTGGTATTTAGGATTTTGATGTGAAATAAGGAGTTTTGGAGCTAAATAGAGCAAAAATCAGCTTAAGAAATTTTGGAGCCTGACTGATCTTGTGAAGGGCATAAATTTCGCATCCGAACTCCGATTTTCGCCCGTTACCTATCAAATCGAAGGGAATTGAAAGATCTAAATCTTTTATTAAGGATGGAATTGAAACATCTACAACTTATATGAAGGATTCGACTCTGCCCAAAGTGCACGTTGGCCACACAACATGTGACAAACGTGTGCGCGCAGGTTTCATTATTTTTTGGCGAATTTCCTGTCTTATCCCTAGTTTTTAATGAAGTATAAATACAATTTTAGGTCATAATTAAGGGGATCACGAAATTGAGAATAGAAAACACACTTGGGAGGAACTTTTGGAGATTTGGAGAGAGAGATTGAAGATCAAACAAGAGTTCTAACACCACTTTTAAAGGTTCTTCGTAATTTTGATTCAACTTTGTCATTTGTATTACTTTGTTGGAGAAGAAATCAAATGGAAACCACCTCTTAACGTAAAAACCGTGTGAACCAATCCAAGCCATGCAATTTAAGAATGGATGGATGAGATGCAATTGAGTTGTTGACTTGTTGATTGAAAAAAAGCACTTTTTTGGTAAGTTGTAGGGTTTTTTTTGGGTAGAATTATCATATTTTTTTTACCATTTCACAAATTTAATTTTTTCCGCTTCGTTTGAAATCCGATTGGCTTCAAACTTGCGCCAATATTTTTGTTTTTTCAAGGGCTTTCTATCAAGATCAGTCATGAATATATTTTGAAGCACAAATAAAACAATTATTTTGGGGCTGATTTAATTTTTTTATATATATGGGTTATTTTTATCAACACTTTACACTAGTTTTATCAACACTTTACACTGATTTTATCAAAACTGGACGCTAGGTTTATCACCTCATTTTTCAAAACCAAACATGATTTAATTTTTCCTGCTTCGTTTGAACTCCGATTGGCTTCAAACTTGCTTCAATATCTTTGTTTTTTCAAGGGCTTTCTATCAAGATCAGTGGTGAGGATGTTTTAAAACAAGAAAAAAATAAATTATTTCGGGATGATTTAAAAAGAAATTATATCTGGGTAATTTTTATCAACACTTTACACTGGTTTTATCAATACTTTACTCTGGTTTTATCAACACTGAATGCTAGTTTTATCACCTCATTTTTTCAAAACCGAACATGATTTTTATCACCTCATCACATGTTTTTTTATGAACACTAAGCACTAGTTTTATCAGCACTAAACACTATGTTTATCACTAAATTACATGTGTTTTATCACTTCATCACACGTTTTTTTTATCAACACTAAACTCTATTTTATCACACTTATTATCAAATTTGTACACGTTTTTTATCACCTCATTAATTGTTTTTTATCACCTCAATACATTTTTTTATAAACATTTAACACTAGTTAGATACCCCGGTATAAAACATATGTTAGTGAAAGTTTATCAACATTGAACATTTCTTATCACCACGATATAACTTTTTATTTTCGTGCTTCAAAATATATTCATGACTGATCTTGATTTAAAGCCCTTGGAAAAAGAAAAATATTGGTGCAACTTTGAAGCTAATCAGAGTTGAAACGAAGCGGAAATGATTAAATTTGTAATAACCACTCCCGGTCAACGCCAGTCAAACCTGCGAAAAACAGGAAAATTTAAAAAATTTGAGCAGGCACTGAATTGAACCGGAATTGGACCTCGAGGGTCATACCGGACTTAAGTTGACCCCGTTATTGACCAAAGTGAGTTCCGGGGGACTCAGGGCAACTTTCTGAGAAATTTGGGAAATGTTGACTTTTCGCTGGAAAAGTCAACCGAGCGACGCTTTGGTCCATTCGAGGACCGTTTTGGATCCGCAAAGCTTATCCGTCATCGCAGCGGTTTTAGTTGAGCCGTTTCCTTGTAGCCCGTCAAGTTTCGTAATTTCTTGGAAAAAGTGCCCGTTCGGGGCCCGAAACAGCCGAATTTCGCGAATCTGACAGAAAATATCTAGGAGATATTTTCCCAAAAAGGTGTGGGACCCACATGACACATGTCATTAATGTGGTGGAAGGAAAAGGGGAGGACAACTTTACCCTTGATTTTAAAGAAAAGAAAAAATGAAAAGGGGGGGTATTTTCGTCTTTTTGATGTGTGGTTAGTGTTTTTTAAACTAAAACAAAATGAAAGAAGAAGAGTGTACACGTTCATTATTGAAAAAAAATGGAGTTTTGGAGAGAGAAAGGTGAGTTAGAAGAAGGAGAGAAAAGAGAAGGAGAAGTTGAAGGTTTTGGTGATTCCCGTCGATCAAACCGTTGGATTGTCTCAACGATAGAAGATTCAAGCTCACACCGTCATTCTCTACGATGAGCACCTAACCGATTTTCGTTGTTAAGTTCGAATTTTAGGGTTTGAGTGTAAACGATTCAAATATGGTTGGGTTTTGGTTAGAATTGATTTAAAGATGAATGATTGAGGTTTGGGGTTCGTTAGAAACGTTTTGGGGAAAAAAGGGAATTTTGCCAAGCTTGGCCGGGTGGGGCCCACGTGTGCTCGGGTGTTCGGGTTTTATCGTTCGGGTGGTTTAAAACGTTCCCCGGACCATTTATCCTAAACCGAATCGAAAATTGGATTTAAATTGGAGAAGTTGTAATTAACGGGTTTTAGAAACTTTAAACGTTAATTAATTGACTCGGAAGTCGGAATTCGATTCCGTCAAGGGCGTTGGGTTCCTTGAAATATTCTAAGACCGTAGAAACGAAAACGGGGGCTTTTGGAGCCCCAGAAAGCAATTATCGAAAACCGGGCAGATTCACCATGTCGGGCGAATCGGGCCTTTAAGGGTCCTTTATCGACAATGTCGAGTAATTGGGAAGTTTGGAAGTGATCGACATTGTCGGGGTTAAGTTTGGGCATCGAGTTTAATGGTTTTCGGTTTATTCTTGCGAGTTGTTTAGTGACTTTAAATTGTGTTCCTTTAGATCGTGCCACGGACCGAGGCAAGGGAAAGATGGGTGAGTGACTGAGATCATCACCGGAGCTCGTGGTTTGGCTTTTGGGAGAACACGCACGAGGTAGGGAAAAGTAGCCGGATCTCGGCCCTGACTAGGGAAAGTTAACAGTAGAATTGCATGTGACACCGGGGTGTCGTGGGTTGAGTAGGTTTATTTAAAGACTAGAAAAGCATGATACGGGATTGTAGCGGTTATTAGAAAAGCATGTTACGGGAACTTAGTAATTATGAGAAAAGCATGTGACACTTAGTAGTGTCGTAGGAGCAGAGAACTTAGCGTAATTGATTTACTGGAGGCATATGACCATGCCCGGAGGTTGTTTGTGAACTTATCGATATTAGGAGTACTGGAGGCATATGACCATGCCCGGAGGTTGATTGAGAAACTGTTGATATTAGGACTGTTGGAGGCTTGGTTAAGCCGGAGGTTGATTGCTTATTTGGTGTCTTGGGTGGCCTTGAGAGCCCGTGTTTTATTATCGAGTTTTGGGTGGCCTTGAGAGCCCGTGTTTTATTATCGAGTTTTGGGTGGCCTTGAGAGCCCGTATTATTTATTGATTGAGTTTGGGTGGCCTTGAGAGCCCGTGTATTTAAATTGGTGTCTTGGGTGGCCATGAGAGCCCGTAGTTAATTGTTGGTGTTTTGGGTGGCTTTGAGAGCCGTGTACTAAGGTTGGTGGCTTTGAGAGCTGTGTACTAAGGTTGATGTCTTTGGCTGGCCTGACCGAGTTAGAGTCTCGAGGGGGTTGCAAGCCTTCTTTAGCTGGCTTACGAGTTAGAGTCTCGGTAAGTTGCAGGCGTGTTTTATGGTGTGTCTTGGGAGGCTGTGAGTGCCTATGGGCTGTTGAGTCCGTGTCTTACTGTCGGTGTGTCTTGGGAGGCCGTGAGTGCCTGTGGGGCTGTTGAGTCCGAGTTTTACGGTTGGTGTCTTGGTGGCCATGAGTGCCTGTGAGTGTTGAACCTGTGATCTTGCTGGTTGTTGATTTTGCTTGTGATTGTGTTGGTGATTGTGATTGTGATTGTGGTTACCGGAGGTTGGGGGCCCGCTTCCTGAAACGGGGGTCCACGAGCACACGCATCTGCATGTTCAGACGGGGTAGGGGGCCCGTCCGCCAATAAAGGGGTCCTGGCCGCGCGTGTGTGGTTTGGGTTTGTGAGCATACTTTGGCTGGCTTGCGGGTTAGAGTCCCGCTAAGTTGCAGCATTCTTCGGCTGGCTTACGAGTTAGAGTCTCGGTAAGTTGCAGCATTTTCCGGCTGGCTTACGGGTTAGAGTCCCGGTAAGTTGCAGCATTCTTGGGTTGGCCTGACCGGGTTAGAGTCCCGGGAGGGCGTTCTTGGCAGCTGGTTTGCGATCCTTTGTGATCTTGTTTGGTGTGCGATCCTTCGTGATCTTGTTTTTGGGGTGATCCCTTGTGATGCTGTTTGGTGTTGCGTAACTTTCTTTTGAGTCCTTGGAAGAGGTCGTCAATGGTTGTGTCGGGTCTACTTTACGTGTCAGAGTGTCGAGTTGGTCAGGGAAGGCAACAGTGGGTGTTTGTTCAGTTAGAGTACTTGGGTTGGGGATGGTGCTCCCCAGTGTTGAGTTGTTGTTGGTGTTACTTGCTTTGTTTGCTAATCATGCCGTAGTCAGTCTGTTATCCGTGGTGGTGAGCGAAAGCTCACCCCTAGCTGCTTTTCCTACAGGTACTGTTCGTGGGACGGACTAGGTGAGCTCTCGAAGCTTGTGGAGCTAGGAGCGGAGTCCGGATTTTTGTCTTTTGAGTCTAGTGACGGATACCTTGTACTTTTGTCCACTTGTTGGGACGTGTTTTAAACTGTAATTATTATTTTTGTTGAACAAATGATGTTTTTAAAGTGATCTATAAAAATGGTTTCAAAAGTGTTTATTATTTTAAAACGTTCGCGTCCCGAGTTCGGTTTACTGAAATTGGGGCGTGACAAAATTAGTGAATTGGTGAAGAAAAAAATGGACACTTGTCCACATGGCACCATGTTATTACAATTATGCCCTTGCTTGTGTGAGAAAGGAAGAAAGTGGCGTGAGTTTTGGGTGAGATTGGGGTAATGATGTGATTTTATGGTGAATGTTGGATCTTAAGAGTGTATGGCTAAGATTGGTTCACACAGTTTTTAGGATAAGAGGGGTTTCTATTAGATTTCTCCTCTACTTTGTTGATCAATATGTATTTCAATGGTTCTATCATTTCTGTGTCCATATTTCATTGTTATGAACTAAATATTCATTGATCTAGGGCTAGGGGAACGATGTGATGATTTTTTTTGGGATAAATGATGGATTTATTCATGGCTTTCGAATAAATAAAGTACAAAGCTCGAGGTAAAAAACCCCAAAATAACCATCCAAAGAAAAACAAACGAAGATAGGAAATCAACTCCTAACAAAAGCAACAAAACATAAAGAAGGGGAAATCAACCAAAGAGATAGGTTGGCATCCTCAATAAGATCACTAGCCATCCTGCAAATGCTGAAACTATGGAGCTGAAGCTTGCTGAGAACAGCATCAACAGTCTTTAACTGACGCCGGAAGACACCTGAGTTCCTTTGCAACCAAATGTGCCAAAAACAGAGATATCCAACCTTAACCCAAATCCTCCATCATCTCCTCCTTCCTAACCCTCTCCAAACAGAGATCAAAGATACATAGTCCCGCGGTACAACCCAAAATATTGACCACCATGAATATAACTTAGACCACAACGACCAAGAAAAAACACAATGCAAGAAGAGGTGCGGAGTATCTTCAAAAACATTGCCACAGAGACAGCAGAACATGTCATTAAGAGAAATGCCCATACCTTGCTCTTCCAAAAAAGATTTGGTCGGAACCGCGTTATGAGCCAATAACCAAACCAAAGAGCTATACTTGGGATGGAGATTCTTGATCAAAAGAAAACCCGCCCAAGGGACAAGAGAGGGAACCGAATCTTCGAGCAAGAGGTTGGTAGATGCTGAGGTAAAACCAGACTCTCTCTGCAACCAGATGACCGAATCAGGGGAACCAGGGCGAATACAAGCCATGGACAATAAGTCCATGAGCAAAGATGAATCCTCCCACTCATAAGTGAAGATGAAATAACGACGATAAACAATATTCCTAAACCCATTCTGCCAAACCTCGCCAATACGAGACCATTTACCCAAACAAATGCTATAAAGTTTGGGAAAACGATACCGAAAAGCAAGGGGGCCGATCCACACGTCCTGCCAGAAACGTATACGATCCACACCTCCAACTCGCCAATGTAAACTATGATTCCCAAACATATTTATGAAAATCAGGGATTCAGCAAGATCCATTATATGGCCAAAAATGAACGAGGAACCAGACTTATCAAGGGCAGTAAGATCCCATTCAGAAAAATTCCAACCAAATTTTGCACACAACACCCACTTCCAAAAAGAGTCTTTTTCAGTGGCAAAGCGCCAAAACCATTTTGCTAACAAGCTCTGGTTTACCCTCTCCAAGCCCCGAATGCCTAGATCTCCCTCATTTTTAGGTTTGCAAATAGAGGACCAATAAACTTTGAAAAAACTCGAGAATGAGCCCTATTATGCCACGAGAAACGTCTTCTCCAAGACTCCAACTCCTTAATAACACCTTTGGGAGCCTGAAAAGGGACATAAAGAAAACATGCAACGCAAACAGAGTAGAGTTTATCAAAACTAACCTGCCTGGCATAGAAAGATCCTTGGTTTTCCAAAGAGCGAGAGAATCCTTGAATTTCTGAATAACAAGGGCCCAAAAAGAGAGGCATATGGGGTTCACACCCAAACTGATGTGCTGAATTGATTTGCCTTATTTCAGTTATGCATTTGTTAAACTAGTATTAGGATATCGTTTATCTAATTATGTTCGCCATGCTTTGTTGCCTTGATCACATGATACTTGATTCAATCGTATTAACCAACAATTGAGAAATAAGGTTAATAGGAGGAAAAAGGAATTAGATAGCTCGTGTTGTAATCTAAGCCAGAATATGGTTAGAACCAACACGAGTGCAATAACTGTATTAGTAAAACCCAAAAGTTAGAGGTTTTCATAGAATATAATGCTATATACCGCTCTACCCCTAGATTAGAGATAATTAGGTTTACTGAGTATATTAGGGTCCTAATACGATCGAGAGATGGTTAAGACTATATTGAGAGAATTCCCGTTGTCCTTAGAATAATATTAGTTGCAAATGTATAGCGAACCATGTTAAGTTGTTCATCACATTCGAACCCCGTTAATGTCCTAGATCGCTTTTTATCTCTGATTTACAATCCCGCTGTGATTTTGTGCGTTGATTTCGGATCATTCATATATTCTCATTACTTGCATGAACTTATTATTTTCTAAAACAAAACCAATCATCGATATAGGAATAGCTTGACCAACGAATTAATTAACTAAAGTTCTTGTTTAATTGCTCCCTTGGGTACGATATCTCAGACTAAACCCCGAATACTATTTGACGACCGGTACGCTTGCCGTGCCATTTTAAGAGCTAAATCTCAAAGTTTCATCCACCATGCGAATATAACCATATATAAGGATGGATCCCACTCGATGGTGTCCTTAGTCAATTGTCACGCCCGAAATCCGGTTTTAACCGGACTCGAGACGTGAAATTAAAAGAATTTAAATAACATTCACAACGATGAATTTAAATGCATGATCTATGATAAAATATAGTTCGAAACCAACTAATAAGTCACAATCTCAAAATGAAATAACAACATCATGTTTTTAAAACAAACAGAAGAAGTACGGCTCTACTACGATGACTCCTAGACCCTCAATAAGCTCCCGAGCCCTGAGATGTTTACTCAGCAAAGAAACCTGTAAAACAACAGTAAATACATGGTGGATGAGCTTTCGCTCAGTAGGAAAAAGTAATCATATCAAGGGACCCTGTTTTATCAGTGAAATTTGTTATACAGATGATCCGACAGAAATTTAGTAAGAAAACAAGTATCTCAATAATTTAGGAAAGGCAACACTCAGGAGTATCAATAATGAGAAGACAAGTGCAATGAGTAACTAATTTGAATTAAAGAAGTACACAAACGTCGAAATGCCAAATATCAAGTCCATAACCCTGATCCGTACCCTAATCGGTACATCATATCAGATTTCCCCTCAGTCCAGAGGAGACAGATGCCCTCAGGACTTCCCGACATTCCCTCAGAATGCGTATCGTTGGAGATCCCGGAAATGTCTTCCAAAGGACTACTGTCATCGGGACAAAACCAGTAACAAGTAACATATCGTACCAGAAACGCACATCGGCCTAGATATCTTCCCGGATTACCCCGTCGGGGCGAATAGTCTCACGTCGTACCGGAAACGCACATCGGCCTAGACGTCTTCCCGGTAACGCACATCGGGGTCCATAACCATATACCATACCGGAACCGCACATCGGACTAGGTATCTTCCCGGTCTGTCCACCTCGGGGTCACACTCCCTCGGCTATGGTACTACCCCACACCGGTGTACCCCCTCGGTGTAGGTACCATACCGGACCACAACTCCTCGTAAAATACACACAAGGGAATAACCCAAACGATCATAGTACAACCAAAGCTCAGCAATTTACAAACTTACCACAACACACCATACAATATTCACATTAACAATCACACTTACCGGCATACTTTTTTTTTGGATAGGCGATTTTTTATTAGAACATGAACCCAATAGGGAATCTGCCAAAAGGCCTTTAAAAAGGCTACAATGAAACCAAAAACAGGAAACACAAGGAAAATAAATTAACAAACCCATCACAAAGCCACTCCCCTTCGTTTTCCACGTCCATGAAGACAAGAACTCGGGGACAAAGTCCACTGTTCAGAAGAAGCATCCGGTAGAAGATCACCGTCCTCCACACCAGCAGGACGCCACCTGAAGCATCTACAGAAGGAATAAAAGTTGATTCCCAACCATTCGTAAATCCATAGCTTCGTAAAAAAAGGGGAGGGATGTCTTCTCTTTTGGTTTCCTGAAATAGCACCATATCAGGGTGTTGACTAGACAGGGCAACCCTGATGCACCGTCTCTTCTGGACGACATTCATCCCCCTCACATTCCAGGAGATGAATTGCACTCTACTAACCGATTAGAAAGGTAGGGAAGTAGGGAGAGACTCCCCCACTTCTAATCCGTCACTCGAACAAAGGTCGTTAGAATCATCCTGAAATTCCGGATCCACCGAATCCCCCAGCACAAAATCAAGCGCTTCTATCTGATCTGCCGCTTCTGGGTGACCCGCTAATAATTTCTTACTAGCCTTGAGTAACTTCCACTTCTTCTCGGGATCTGAATTTTCTTTATCAACTGGTATTCTGCGTGCTGCGTATGACCGAAATACATGAGTTGGCTTACTTGGCCGGAGTATATCACTCGCGGAATCCCTAGCCCGTGAAACATGAGGCCCAGGCAATGAGGGACACAGGCTCGAGTTTGATGACTCAGGTACCTTGCTTACCGGAGTCGAATAGTTCACTAAATTTTTTCCCTTGTCACTTATCTCCGGGAGCGGGAATTCTGAGCTGCCCTGAGAAAGTATCGCCCTTCTGTAATCTGCAGCCCTGTCAATTGCCGGAAGCACAGATGAAGCAACCTTGGCCAACAACACAGGAAACGACTTGTCCTCTATCTCCATAATTCGAGTACACGAGTCTCCTTGGAAAGTCGAATGCAAAAGTATGAAATTACAATCCAGCATTGAGGACGTCTCCTCCCTTGTGGCCAACATGAACGTTCCACATGAGTTCCCAATATCTCAAAAGGTCGACGTGCACCAACCCGAGAGAGGGACACCCGTAATCTTCCACCAAGAGAAACCCCCATCTCTGTTTAACCATTCCTTTGCTCGATCAAACAACAAAACAGCCTCAGAGCACCACTTCCATTTCGAGTTCAATAAGTCTGTCAAAGTGTCTTGGTCCGAAGACATGAACAAAAAGATCATTTTGCCAAGATAACGAAGTTGAAGGTCAAGCCCCCCTTCCAAATTGATTAATTCACGTAATGAGTTGAACGAAAAATCATCTTTTGCCACTCCCAATATACTTGCTACAATCCAAGGCGACAAGTACTGTGATCTTGTGCTAATAATTTTCTGAGGCTCAAGGGAGCTCATGGTGTTCTTAACAGACTGATCTTGCGACCCAAACGGTTCCCCACCTTTCGGTCTCCAGGTCTGGGTACCAACCTGACGACCAAACCTCTTGGTTAACCTTTCCGGCCAAGCAATCGACATGAATATCCTATGGCCCTCCCAAATGAAACCATTCACAGCTTTGACCAGGATTGAAGCTTCCTCTTTGGTTTTGACAGAGACGAAACCAAAAAACCTACCACCTGCATTTTGCCTCTTGCACACAAATACTCTGGCCACAAGAATTACCTCTTCAAGCCACAATCGCAATTTCATCCGATTGGTTCCTGGGGGGAGATTGCAGATGAACAGTTTACATTGTTCTATTGAATTTGTTTCTGCCATCATCTTCCCTCCTGTATCCCTTGTCCTCACTTTCGAGACCTCTAAAGCAATTGGCCCCCCTTTCTGTCGCGAACCAGAATTCGGCGACGCCTCTTGTCGTCGACTAACTGCGCTAACAATGGGCACTTGAGCAGAATCTTCTAGTTTACAGATCACTGAAGCGAGTTTAGGCACCCTAATCACCTTCCCCACCACCAGCTTCTCGTAGTACTCCGGCTCGAGAGATCTCAACATTGGAGCTTTCGTAGCTTGCTTCTGTGCCGACTGGTGAACCCACAATACTGATTCTTTTAACAACTTACATTCTCCCAGAATCTGATAACAGTCCCCTTCTGTTCCGCACCGTCGTGCATCTGATCAAGTCTCGCCGGTGTCGTCCGTGAAACTGTAAAACCCACTTCGTTTTTAAAAGGGTGTGAAAGTGCAATCTGAAACGTGGGGGATGTGTTTTGCGACAAGCTTGTTTGGAAAAGAAAATCTTAAAAAAAAGAGAGAAGAAGAGCTGTTTTGTTCTGATCTGAGGCTTGGGCCGTGCGGGCCCATTATTTGTTTAACGCAGGCCCGAGTTGTGAGCCCGTTCAGTAAGACGCGCGGCCCAGCCCAGCAACCGCCCTTTATAACCCGTCAAACCCTATTTTTTCGGCACTGTTCATCGCCTCCTTCTTCTCGTCTCAGCTCTGCGAAACCGAACCATCGCCGGAAACTACCTTTCTTCTTCTTCTTCTTCTTCTTCTTCTTCTTCTTCTTCTTCTTCTTCTTCTTCTTCTTCTTCTTCTTCTTCTTCTTCTTCTTCTTCTTCTTCTTCTTCTTCTTCTTCTTCTTCTTCTTCTTCTTCTTCTTCTTCTCACCGAGACAAAAACCCCTCTGAAGCCAGACCAATCCCAGCCTTTCCGACCTCGCTTCGATCTCCATCGCCGTCGAACCGAGTCTCACCGAAGCCGCCACCGTTAGAAGCAGCTACGATGAGCTTACCCACGACTTTCTGTACCCTTTTCCCCTTCCTTCTCGCTGAGAATCGTGAGTTCTGAGCTCGTTTGGGGTCGGGCAAGGTCAGAGCGCGTCGCCGGAGCTCTCCGAGTTCCAGATCTGTGGCTCGCGTCGCCGGCGAGTCTATTGTCCGTCAGATTTGGCCGGGAGGGTTCGGCCTCGCCCCAACCTTCTTCACCTTCGAGTTCCCGAGCTCTTGGTTCCTGCCGTCGTCAAACCGTCGCCACAGCCGCCGCCGTCGCCAGAGTCTGCCGAAACCCTAGCCCCGGACGTCGGCATTCCCAACTCAGACCGGCCGAGTTCGAGCACTAGGGCTCGGGCCTGGGAGTCGTTTGGGCTCAGGCTTGAACTGGGTTTGGGCATTGGGCACAGATCTGGTTCGGGCCTCAGCCCAGATTGACTCTGGGTTCGGGTCCGGACTCGAATCGGGATCCGGGTCTGGGTCGTGTACTGGTCGAACCGGGTCTGGACCTGGATCCGGGTCGGTTTCCGGGTTCGGGTCGGGTTTCGGGTCGGACTAGGGTCGGTCGGGTCTGGACATAAGACTTTTTTTTTAATATTATTAAATTTGATTGAATTGTTTTCACTTGACTTAAAAATTGATTAATTTAAGACGTTGGACCTTCCGAGGATCTTGGACAGAGAACTGATTGGGTTTTTTAATTGTTTAAACCCAGACTTGGATATCGGAGACTTCGCCTTGGAAGACGGTGTTGGCCCGGTCGTCCGCAGCTAGAAGACGCCGCCTTGTTACCACCTTGAGGTAGGGAAAGTATCGAACCCCTCCTTAATTTTGGACGAATAACTAGTATGCATGACTAGGGTTGTTAATAACAGGAAAGTCTAGTGGCATATATGAAAGACCGTTATAGTATTCGTTAAATTGAACGAGTCATATTGATATATGGAACGAACATGGTTGGTATCCGCTGGAACTGCTTGTGATTGTTGTATGATTGTTGTGCTGATAGGTGGGCCATGTCGGGGTCCTAGGGTTTGCCTGCTGTGTGTCCTACTCGTTGTGTGAGTTTAGATAATGTTATACTCACTATATGAGGGTCTAAATAATATTATGACTGATGTGTGAGAGTCTAAATAGAATTATCATCGCTGTTGCATGATGTAGCTGTGTGGGCAAGTGTGTCATGTGTGACTATGTGAACCCTTGATTGTGAAATGACCGGGTGAGTGATAGACCGGGTGTATGCGAAGATGATTCGGCTGGTATACCGATACCATCAATGTTTATGCTGTGTGCTAAATCCTGTTGTGTTTATTAGACGGCGTAACCGGATGGATACCCATATCGAGGCCAAGGGTGGCGTGACCAGATGACTCATAATCCGGGATGGGATTGATCGAGGAGTGCGCCGGTTTTATATTTACGTTGAGTAGAGCCCTTCATCTGTGTGAGGAGGAAGATATGACCAATTCGGTACATATGAGAGTAGCGACCTTCATCTGTGTGAGGAGGAAGACATCGGACTGAAGGATTTCCGGTCAAGGATGTTACCCTTCATCTGTGTGAGGAGGAAGATATCGTGACTGACGCTGTGTGTTCCGGTACGATATAAGCAGTTGTGTGCAAATCGGTGGAGTTGGCTCCCGCAGTTTACGACATCTGTGTGCGTTTCGTTCGGACCCTTCCCTGTTATTTTGCTGTGTGACGTCCTATGGACTCTATGTGTGTTCTGCTGTGTGCCTTTTTCTCTGGTTTTAGCTGTGTGCCCTGTCTTGCAGTTTGACTTTGTGCAATTCTTTTAAGTATGTTTATGACTTAGTGAAAGTGTTTGGTAACCGGATGTCGAGCCCGAGGCCTCGTGTACCGGTGTGCCATAAACGGACAGCTGTGATAGCTGGGAAGTTGGAAGTGGTTAGACTATGTTTATGGGGGATCTACTGTGTGTGTTGCTGGGCTTTGTGCGTCGTCTGCTCTGTGTGCTGTGTGGGTCGCTGGGCTTGTGCGTCGTCTGCTATGTGTGTTGTGTGGGTTGCTGGGATTGTGCGTTGTCTGTTATGTGTTGATGTGCGTGTTGTCGGGCTTTGTGCATGGTCGATTGTTTGAGCCGTGCGGGCTGTCTGGCCCTGTGCCTTGAACTAAGGGTGACTTGGGTCTTGTGAGAGTGTTTGGTGACTCTAGGTGGTTATACCTGAATTCTGTGTTGTAGTGCGAATTCGCAAGTGTGGTCGGTTGTGAGATAACCAAAGGTGTTATTCATCGAGAATCGTTAGGTGATGGGTGTCAAGAGCTAGTTGTGGTTATGAGATCCCGTTTGGTGGTTAGTTGTGTTGTACTAGTATGCCCTAATTGGACGGTTAACCGTGGTGATGAAATGTGGTTCAAATCCTTAACTACTTTTCCTACTGAGCGTAAGCTCACCCCTTTACTTTGTGGTGTTTCAGGTGTCGAGCAGGTTTTGTACTAGCAGGATTCTCAGAGTTAGGGAGCTGACGGGGATTCGGGCTAGTGTCTAGAGACGTACTGTTAATTGTTGAGTTATTTACCGTGGTTTTTTTTATCGAGTTGCGACTCGCGGGATTGTTTTAAGTTTGAAAGCAGGAATGGAGACTGGTTGGCCTTATTTTCAATAAAAATTATTATTGTTTTAGTTCACGTCTCGAATTCGGTTAAAACCGGAATTGGGGCGTGACAGAAACAGAGACCCTTGTTCCAAGCCTGAAGCACACAACTTCCACCGCCCTCTGTAATTGATCCGATCGAGACGCCACATAAACCAGCGGCCTTGACTCGCTGACCTAAAAGGTCGGTCTTTTGAAGCGGTGCGGTCGAATTGAAGGCGGGGGAGATGGGGATCTGTCGAGTCCAGACTGAACCAGTAATTGCCCGATTCCTTTATTACGATAAATGAAAACAGTCTGGCACCGACCCAAACACCGGCAGCATCAATCGAGGGCGACACGGGCCAGAAACAGCGACGACTGGGCCGGCTCGCAAAACGCACAATCCGGCAGGAGTAACCGAACAACGCTGGCCAGATCCAGAAACGCGAGGACGAGGCCGACCAGATTCAGCCCAAACAGCCGCACGAAGACCGGAATCGCGAGTGACGACGACCACCGGAGACGGGAAACGATCCCACACACAGGCGGCGACTCGCAAAAGCGAGACCTAGAAACCGCGCGTGAGGCGCGTTCTTTTTCACTTTCCTGACTTACCTGCATACTTACCACTCATGTTTTATCGGTCTATCACTCACCCGATCATACCATTGGACACAATCAATTACACACAAACATTCGTTTAATCAATTAATCATTCAAGCATGGAACAACCGTTCACAACAAGATCAACATAAATTAGTTAACCCAATTTGACTTCTTAGCTTATCTTAGATTTTAGCATGCATCGGTTTCAAGGCAACAATCAGCAATACAATCAATCAACAATCAATCTTAAGGTTCGACATGGCCAAACTACCAGCACAACAGTTTCCAAGATATTGACAACGATCAAATAATGAATCTCAACCTAAAGCATACTAAGACTCGTCCGATTAAAGAAATGTCAGTGAACGACGGTTATACTAGTGAGCCACCTCCTATATGCAATCTAGGACAATCCCAGTTATTATTATTATTATTATTATTATTATTATTATTATTATTATTATTATTATTATTATTATTATTATTATTATTATTATTATTATTATTATTATTATTATTATTATTATTATTATTATTATTATTATTATTATTATTATTATTATTATTATTATTATTATTATTATTATTATTATTATCCTATAGGCATGTTATCCGTTTGATTCATTTAACAGAAGAAGTTGGTACTTTTCCCTACCTCAATGATGATCACAATAGCTACGTCTCCTAGCTGCTGACGACCGGGCCAACTCCGTCTTCTCGGGCGAAGTCCAGTCTGGGTTTAACAGATAAAAAGTCCAATCAGTCCCGGTAATTGTCCGAAGGTCTTCTGAATTAACAAGTCCAACATGCAGTTTAACTAATAAAGTCCAATAGATCCGATTTTAGTCCAAGTGCTTATTAAATTAATTAATTAGTTTTATTTTAAGTCTGCCCGACCCGAATCCGGAAACCGACCCGGATCCAGATCCAGACCCGGACAACCCGTGCCCGACCCATACCTAGATCCAGATCCGAGTCCGGACCCGGACTCGGATTCAGTCTAGACCGAGGCTCAAACCGGTCCAGGCCCGAGGCCCAAACCAGTCCAGGCCCGAGGCCCAACTAAATGTAGGCCTGAGCCCCAATGCGCGGTCTTGTCCGGTCTAAGTTGGGAATGGCGACGGAGGGGAACTAGAGTTCCGGCGACTCCGGCGGCGGCGGCGGCGTCAGCTACGGAACTTGGTTTTTGACGGTGGCGAACGCCTCAGAAGGCTCGGTGACGATGGAAGAGGGTTGCTGGTGCGGGTTCTACGTCTCTGCGTTCATATTTGGTGGCACGAGCAGCTCGCCGGCGTGAAACTCTCAGATCTGAAACCTGAGAGCTCCGGCGAGCTTCTCCACCCCCAAATCTCGGCCGAGACAACCGCGCACCGGCTCAGAACTCAGGAGGAAGTCACGGAAGAGGCACAACGAGGTCGGGAGGGCTCACCGTTGCTGGAGAAAACACGTCGAGGCTCGACGGCGTTGAGGGTTTCGAAAGCTAGAAGAGGAAGAAGGGATTTTCGGGTTTGGGTTTTGTCGCTGAGGAAGAAGATGAAGAAGGGGAAGGAGAAGAAGCTGGAGAGGAAGGTGACGGTGGAGGATGAGGCCAGAGAAGAAGAGATCTCGACGGCGACGCTCTCTGGTTCTGCGAATTAGAGAGAGAAAGGGCGTGAGGAAGGGGATGCCTTGAAAAGCGTGCGTGCAACTGAGAGAAACAAAGCGGCGCTGCGTTTTTACGCGTAGGGTTTGGGTCCGCTTGGGTTGGGCTGGGTTTCACGCGGGTCGGGCCCAATTCGTGTCTGACCAGCCCAATCCAGCCTAGATCTCCTCTTCTTCTTCTTTTTTTATTTTCAACAAAACACTTATTGCATTTTCTTACCCCTTTGTTTCAGAATGCAAACCATCATCCTTTTAAAATAAGTCGGGTTTTACAGTGTCAATAGTCTTCACAAGAAGAGACTAGTATGAAAGATGACTCTTGATGGCTTACTAACTATTGGTCATTGGAAAGGGTTCTGGAGTATGCTCATATATACCATGTGGGACATGATATTGGACATCCTGCCCTGAATATGTTCCATAGATTAAGTCATGAACATATTCATAGTCGTAGCTTGTCAGGTATCCTTAGATCGAGAAGTCTCCGTGGTAGCTTGCAGTAAACAACTGAGTTTGACCTGAAAGCCTAATGTTGCACCGTGACTGGGTTTCCATAACGAACATGATTGGCTTGGGGAATGACTGCATGAGAGACACGAGAGACGGATAAGGGATTTATCCCTCATACTACGGTATGGGTAAGATATCTAGTTCACGACCGCTTGATCGAGAGTGAATGAAAGAAAAGCATGGCCGTGCACATGATACTAGGTATCATACATTCAGTCATCTCACATATCAAGGAACAGTGATTGCGAATGATAAGGATGACGACTATGTGCCTTATCTCAACCAGGATATCGGAGATAAAAGGAAAATGACATGGACGACGGAAAGGTCATAATCGACATGGTCGATTCGTTATATAGTGTCAGGCTAAACTAAGTCTTGTTAGTTTCGAATAGGGTAAGATCAAGTAGAGTGGTACTTTACGTTGATCTTACCAACATGTGTAGACCTAAGGGTCACACCAAAGGTTTGTAACTCGATAAGAATGCAACGTAGCTTGGCTTGGAAGGGGTCGAGTCGAAAATTGCCAAAGTGGACGGCTATGACATGATAGGCTCGGCATGGTCTCTCTTGGAGAGGACCGTGGCCGGCCCATATAGCCTAGGCCCAACAAGGACAAAAAGTCAAAGGTTGACTAAATAGTCTTGTTGATCAAAGTGGGTTGGACCAACTTTCCACTAATTAATAAACTAACATAGTTTATTAAGTCCACCTTGTAGTTTTGCATGGACACTTGGCTCTTGATGGGGATTAAATGAGATGACACAATCCACTTAACTCAACATGCAAGAGAGTTGGAATTTTAATAACATGCAAGGCTTGAGCAAAATTGCACACAACTTCTTCACTTTCTCCCACGTTGGCTGAACACTCCTAGGAGGAACATGCTCCATTGTTTCATGTTCTTGAGTATACAAACTCAAGAACTATGTTGGCTTTGATTTCGTTAAGGATACGTAGGCGTCCAAGGGGTTCAAGTCATTCAAAGTTTGGTGTTCTTCTTCTCAATTCTCATCGAAACTAGAAGGTAATGCACTCAAACTCTTGCTGAATTTTCTGTCTTGTTCTTCAATATTTGGTAGCTTCTTCTCGAGTGATTCATGGTTAATTTCCGCTGCATTTTGTGTTTCTCTTGTCCACGACCTCGAGACCCAACAAATTATTCCTATATCTAATCGAGGATTCCAAACTTGAATTTCCAAAAAGAACAACGAATAATGTCGCATACTACCTAGCCAAGGATGTATGTTCTACGCTTGTTCTTGCATGGTCAGGGGAGGCGATTGACTGGGTAGACTCCCCGTTTAGTTTTGCATTGGCTGACACCCTTATAACAGACCGGAAATACAACTCCTCGATTTCGGGTAATTACATGAGGGATCTTTGTCAGCTGATCGGGTGACCTTCCTTTTCTTCTTAACATCCAAGGATGACCTACAAAAATATCTGGACAAATAACCGTGTGACCTGCACTATACCCCTCTAATCCTTGCAAGGGTATACTTGATGTACCCACCAATGGAGAACCCCTTCCCTCATACGTGGTTGTGGGTCTAGAACAATAATATGGCGGTCGCATCATGAAATGAAGGTGTTGGAGAATTCATTGACAAACACGATAGGTACTTTCATGAAAGTGGCCACAGATTCGCCTGGTAGAGCTTGACATGGCGCTCTTAGGATTCGTTTCCATGTCAACCTGGCCAGTCCCCTCTATCGTTGGTTACAGCTCACACTCAAGGACAAACGCCATCGGGTAATGGTTTACTTAAACTATGAATGATTACATTACCACTGCTATAATTATGGGCATATATGACACATTTCCAAAGATTACAAAATATCGGTCTTGATTGTAGAACTTCGATAATTTCCTATCGGTGATAAAGGAAATTAATTATACCCCCAGCACGGGCCAACCTCTTACAATCCACAAGCTATGATTATGATTCATTTCAGGTATGCATCTTGGTCTGTGACGTTACACCTACAGTCCTAGTGATTGGCTTGATATGCACTGTCCTTGAATCCCAAGGAAGTAGTGGGGGAACTGGTAGTTTGGTTGTGGGATATTTGGTAGTCCGGGCATAAAAAAATGTGGGAGAATATAACTCCTTCGGTAGAGGCCTCGTACACTTGGGTTCATAGAACCCTGGACTGATTGGCAAACCGTCACAGGGGCAAGAAAGGTCAAACGAAGGAAACACTTAAGTCCTTCGTTCAGGCATCGATGGCTTGCCTCCCCCTTACTTTGACCATCTCGACCATAATTATGGATGGGGCCATTTTCCAAGCAATCGGAGAAGTGGGAACGACTTTCTTTGTAGGAATGCCAACGGGGAAAAATGGAAAGGCGTCGTACGACATCTTTTAAGGGTATCCAAGTTTCATTGTTTATGGAAGCCTTCACCATCCAAGGCGCATTGCAATGGCTTGAGTCTCACCCTTGATCCATGACGTGGATTCAGTATGACTACCAGGTTGTGGTCGACTTAATTAATATACCAGTTTAATAAGAATACCCTTGTTATAATTTCGAAGGTTATTAACCCGAATGACCTAAAGGTTCTCGGGCCAATTTCCTTATGCAATTCTCTCTTAAAAATAGTGTCACATGAGGTTGTCAACTATCCACTACGCGACAAAATAATCTATTATACGCACAGGATGTTTGTGCCTAGACGCTCAACCCAAGACAACATTTTGCTCTCTTTTGAATCCACTTTATGAATCATACGAAGACAGACAAGATGGGTATGGTGACCCTCAAAAATGGCCATATGAGCAAGACCTATGATCTTGTGGAACAGTCCTTCTCACGGGGCATGTTGAAGGGGTTCGGTTACGGACATTCTTAGATTTCTTTACTTCAAATGTGTACTTATTCCGTGACTTATGATATTGTTGCATGATGGCAGCAAGCAGGCTTCGTTCAGCTAAAGAGAGGTATTCGTCAAGGAGACCCTCTATCTGCTTACCTATTTCTATTATGCATCGAGGGAATGGCATGGATGTTGAGGAAGTCCGAGATGGCTAGTTCAATACATGGAGTAAGTATCACCCAAACAACTGGTGAGTTCACTCACTTGTTTTTTTCCAGATGATTGTTATATGTACTGTTAGGCTACGAGCGTGGAAATGGGTCACGTACAACTGGTACAAGGGATTCTGCATTTGTTTGAGTTGGTTTCAGGTTAGGTTATCAACCTTCATAAGTCCCTACTTCTCAGATCCAACACCCACCGGGATGCTTGGGTAGAGGGTTCTCGCATTTTGGTCATTCAAGAAATGGTATTTTCCTTGTCGTACCTAGGGATGCTAAATATGATAGGTTGGAACAAAAAACACAATCTCAAATTTGTCCTCAAAGAATACCGAAGAGAATTCAGGGATGGGATGTTTTTTTTTATATATCTAAAGCAGATAAAGAGGTGATGATCGAATCGGTTTTACAATCCATCACAACATACACGATGAACGTGTTTCTACTTCCGAAAACTTTATCATGTAAACTAGTAGGGAACTATCGAGTTTTTAGTGACGGGAGCGATCGCCCCATTATGTGGAAGGCCTGGACCGGCTTGTGTAGGCTAAATGAGCTAGGTTGTTCGGACTTTAGGAATTTGAAGGTTTTAAACTTATTGGAAAAGCATATTTGGCAACTCCTGGCATGTGAGAGGAGTCTTATAGCCCAAGTGTTCAAGGCTAAATACTATTCCAACACTTCATTCCTTGAAGCGCAACCAAATACGAGATTTTTTTGGTGATGTATTTTCCCGACTCAACATTTGAATAAAGAGGGGTCTCAAATCGCTATAAGTATAGGACCTCCATGGACATCTTGGGATAGTCGTGTCTTACATTCACGAACCTGCTTATGGAGTCCTTGGGGATAAGTTCAGAAGGGAGACATGTGGTGGGACTAATTACACCCAGGTGCATATCATGGGATAAGGTAGTTCTGGATGAATTTTTCACGATTGAGGACATTGAAGCTATCTTTGTTGTCCCTTTATGTGAGAGTTAGGGGCGTGACTAACGGTATAGAGGGGGGCGATATGAAGGATCGATACACAGTATGGTCGACTTATGGGAATCTAGCTCATGGACATGACCTCTCAGAGGTGCATTCCGATCTTGGGGGTCCAAAATATTTTGTGGATAGTTGGTTCGGGATGCCTCCAAGTTGCAGCGCGCCTCTTCTTGTCATGTGGTGTGCAATTATATCACGCCAATCAAGGAATTTGGAATGAACATCAAATTCGAATTAAATGTTGGCAAAATGCAAATTCAAATTGTATATTGGATTCGAGCCCACAATTATTTAACGGATATGTAACAGACAATTAAACCGATAAAATGGCACAGGAAAAAAGTACTTCAAAGATAAAAGTTCATTACTCGAAAAACAAGAAAAAACTAAAGTACATTAAACGAAAAATAAATACGAACATTAAGAAACGGAATTGAAAAACCAAACGGAGAAACACCGAAACATCACATTTGAAGTTGATGGCGCAACATCTCTAGGGTCGCATAGTGGGACTCAAGCTGCTGGGGGTTCATGCTCGATTCGTCCGTTTCCATATGCTTCTGGAACAACTCGAAGTACGGCTGCTTCTGGGACATGAGTTTGAGCTTCAATTCGAGCCCATTGCAGACTGCTTTTGGGCCTCCGCAAGACTTGAGGAAATCTCTTTTGCTTCTGTGTATTTTCCTTTCCCTTTTAGCCTTTTAGCTTTGGCAGTCTTATGACCAATAGGCTGGCGGTACTTCGAACCTTTGCTCATCTCCATGGTGCGCTCACTATCATCCTAAGGTGTGTCATCCCAATTGCGCTTACTCGATTCGCTAGATGGTTGGAAAGGCAACGCCGGTTCCATCTTCTCTTCATCCCCCACTACGACGGGTAAGACAAAGTGCCTTGAAGTCCACTTGTGCTCATCTTTGACTAGGTTCCACCAATGCTTCCACATAAAGTCGTACCCTTCCTTAGCCTTGTATAATTCCTCGGTCAACGCCATAATTTGGGCTTCGGATCGGCCGATCTTGTGATCCTTGATGACCCGTTCGTAGTGCCCTTGGAACTTCGTCACTCGAGGGTTCACGGTGCCCTAGTGGTCCTTGTAGTTCTTTTCAGACTGCAGCGGATCATCTGGTCCACGCTTATCAACGACTTCTCTCCTGATAGCGTCCCAGTACTTCACGTTGGTCTTGTTATTTTTTTTTGATCCGCAAAGTAAGGTGTATCAAGGTTATTTGGTCTCCACCTTACTTATGTAGAAGCAAGGGTTGGACTTGTTATTCCCGGCAACAGAATCATATGAGTTTACCATCCAAGCGTGAACAAGACGCTCGTCCTCCGCAACGCTCCACAATCTTTGTTTTCCTTTCACTTGCACCTTGCTCACTTGAGTTGTTCGTGCTTGCGAACCTCCGGGTAAATGGGGATTCGATACCTCGACGACGTCTTCGGTGATGATGAGATTTCCTTGACTTGTTCGGACGGAGACTTGGCTTGGGAGAAAATTCTCTTGTGTTTCCAGGACGTAACCGTCCTTTCCCATTGAGCACACGAAAGGATGCCAATTGTACTCCATTGCTAACGAAAAAACGACTATAGAAAAAGAAGAGAGTAGTATTTTGAGGGGAATTGTGTTGGTGTATGAAAATGAAAGGGGTGTTGTTGTTTATATAAGGGAGAATGGGAAAAAGGCTTTGTCGATGCAGCAACGTGGCGGCACCGGAGAGGCTGGCAAAGGTCGGCGGCAAAACCGAGGCAGTCAGCGCTGACCGCTAACTGCCAACGGCTCTTTCCGCCAATGCATGTTGATGGCGTTATCCTCACCGAAACGTGTCTCTGTCATAAAATATCCGCCACCAAACTGCCGACGTTTTGTCTCCGTCAACAAGCCGACCGCCACTGCTCTCAAAACTATGTGAAGCATACATGGAGATAAGATATCTGTAACAAATGCATTTGATCTTGTTAATGAATCAAAGAATTAAAGATGTCATCATTCATTGGCCTTTCCAAAGGAACAAAAAGATGGACGCTTAATACATTTCCATGTGAGTGCTACAATATTTCTTGTTTATGAGTCAAGGAATTGAATATGGCATCATGGTCAATGGTCTTTTGAAAGGAAAGAAATCAGGACGTAAATACATTTTCCTGTGAATCCTACCATACATTTTCACCTTTCTCTTCTCTTCTCTTCATTTTGACTACTCCACCATGACCAATCACGTATCCTTTCTGTTTTGCTTCATTTCATCCGTTACGGTGTTTGCTATGGTCTTACCGTGCAATGCTGCCACAGATGAAGAAAGAGAGGCAAGTTAATGTTTTGCATTAAGAGTATATGTAGTGGAGGCGATTTGAAGGGTTAATTAGGGGCCAATTGATCGAAAAAGTAGCTTCTTGGTTTTTCTTAGTTTAATGACAAGTGACGATTCGTCCACTTTGAGAGTAAAGGCTATTCGCCCCTAATTCTCACTATATATATATGAATGCGCTTCATGGTGGTTAAATCCTGGTTAGTTGGACTTTTTCTTTTTCAGGATTTTATGGTTGTCATATTCGGGTTCTAGACTTTCTCTTTTTGTATCCTCCTTGGATGGTTTCATTTGTTTTATCTGGTTGTTTCTTTGTCGGTCTATTGCTTGGTGTTGTTTGCTGGTGTAAGGGTTTGCGTACCCATTTTTTGTTCGGTCTGGTCGTGCCTGGCTGGTTTGAGCGGTTTACATCAGGGTCTGCATAAACAATCTTTGTGGTTGTTGGTCTACCCTGGTGTGGGACTTCTTGAGGTTCCGAGAGGAATGCTCCTTGTTGTATCAGTTCTACCCACCGTATTCTTTATTTCAAAGAATCGTTGTTTTAATATATGTTTTGCTGATCAAAAAAAAAAATGTATGAATGCTTTAAGTACCCATTTGGGTTTAGACTTAAATGGAATTTGGTGTTTTTCAAATGATTGAGATTGATGTTGATTCAGGTGTACATAGTTTATATGGGCTCACTTCCTCAAGATGCTGAATATTCACCATCTTCTCAACATCTCAATATCTTACAGCAAGTTATTGGTACCAGGTAGTTACTATGAATCTATAATGTAGTTTTTTGAAGTTGTTTTTTCCTCTTCCTATCTCATTTTATTTGTGATTAGTTCTGTAGAAACATCTCTAGTTAGGAGTTATAAACGGAGTTTCAATGGGTTTGCTGCTAAGCTCACTAAAGCTGAGAAACAAAAGCTTGCTAGTAAGTTCTGCTTCCACATTATAAGATTTGAGTTTGGATTTTTTGAACCATGATGTGTGTCTTTTGCAGGCTTCAAAGAAGTGGTTTCTGTATTCCCAAACACAATTCTGAAGCCTCAGACGACTAGATCATGGGACTTTATGGGTCTTAAGGAGACCGCCGACAGAAATCTCAGCGTTGAGAGTGATATCATAGTTGGAGTTTGACAGTGGAATTTGGCCTGAAATTGATAGCTTTAAGGCCGATGGTTTCGGTCCTCCTCCCAAGAAATGGAAGGGTGAATGCAAAGGAGGAACAAACTTCACTTGTAACAAGTAATATCTCTATCATCCAAATATATATGTTAACATCTTTTAGAAAATAATAGCAAAGGACCGAAAGAAAAGATTCGTCTTGTTCTTTAAGGTTTTCTCAATTTTATCTATCCATCCTCTCCTTGCGCCGCCTCTTCTTGTTCTCTTTCTTCTCCTCTTGCGGCTGTCGTTACTCCCATTCTTTTCGAGCCTTTATTGCTACTGTCCACCACCAATCCTATGGTGATTTGTGTTCCTGCCCCACCACTAGTACCGCCTCTTTGTCCTATCACGTAGTTCATCAAACCCATGCGGGAGAGAAGACATCGAGTAGTCCCTCGCCGGGTTTGCTATGCAGTCTCGTCGGGTTTAATGAGTCTAAGGACGAGCAACGCGGTGTGTGTGAGGACACACACTTCGCCCTGCCACAGTCGGTGCAAGCTTGACACCATAATTCCTTCATTTCTTAGTGTTCTCCCTGGGTGTCCATTATCTCAAACGCCTCAGATTATTTTTCATAGGCATATTCAGGTCGAGTCAGGAAATGAGCTCCATGAGCTGCAACTGAGCAGTCATCCGTGTGGGGACTATCCACCAATAGATTATCCCTGGACTAGTCGGGTATCTTGTTATAGGGTTAGCGTCTAGCCCTTATGAGTCAGGACTCAAGTTTCTCCCTTTTACTTCGCTTATTTCTGCTGCATTTTTAGTTTTTTTTTTGATAAATGATGAATTTATTGATAGACTTGGAAATAAGGATAATTACAAAGTCTGAGGACCGCAAAAAAGCTATCCCAAATACCTGCCAAAGAGACTCTACTAAAACAGTAAGAGAATCTTCCTAAAAAAACGAAAAAACCGACGAAGAACGAGGATCAACAGTCAATTACAAAGAAAGCTAATCGATAGAATCATATGATTCTGGTTGCGTCTGTACTTTTGATTTCTATCTAATAAAATTCTTACATGCTAAAAAAATATATTAGCATCTTTTCGTGTTACCTAATTTGGTTTGTTATGACAAACACCGTTATAGTTTGAAAATTTTAATTATAATCTAGGATAAGTTAAATGGGAAAAGAAAAAAATAAATAATCTGATTATTTGATTATTTTTACTACTTTAGTTTGATTTCTATAACAAGATTTAGATAATATGGCTAATTGAACTCAAGTGTGGATCCTCTTAGAGGAGTACATACATCCCTCAAATTTTCAAATAATATTTAACATTCTTTAACCCTAGTTATTATGAAAATGCTTCGTCATATTCAGGTAATAACAGTTTGTTTCATATCAACTAAGAATGAAAACATATTGATTCAAGGGTTTTGATGAATCTAAACATGTAGCAAATTGGTCGGGGCTCGATTTTACACCTCAGACACTGCTAGAGACAGTGCGGGACACGGATCCCATACAGCCTCTACAGCGGCCGGAAATAAAGTTAGTGATGCAAGTTTCTACGGAATTGCTGAGGGAACTGCTAGAGGAGGTGTTCCGTCTGCGAGGATTGCTGTGTACAAGGTTTGTGGTGTCGATGGGTGCCTATCATCGGATACTTTGGCTGCATTTGACGATGCCATTGCCGACGGGGTAGATATTATCACGGTCTCGATAGGAGGAAATGGTCCTTTACGCTTGGAGGAAGACGGCATTGCCATTGGAGCTTTCCATGCCGCGGATAAGGGAATACTTACTACACAATCTGCAGGTAACTCGGGTCCTTTTTTCGGTCACACTGTAAGCGTAGCACCATGGGTCCTCTCGGTGGCCCAAGCACTTTGGACCGCAAGATCATTGACACAGTTATTCTTGGCGATGGGAAGAAACTTGTGGTAAGTTTGTACTAAAGGATCAACTCAACTAAAAACTGAAGTTCATATTTAAAGGTTTAGTTATTATTTTATATTAAACCATTTAAAAAGACACATTAATAGTTTAAATAGAATAGAGAAAAAGTAATATTTGTAAAAACAGTTGGGTACTGTCAGAAACACATATTCTAATAACATGTTAAGAGAATGGATTGAAACTGATGATTGATATTGTATTTATTCTAACATCTTGACAATGCTGGATCAATGATGCATGTAACAACAAAGTATGAAATTGTTTATTTCGAATATGACACATGTGGTTATTATTATTGATCAAACAGGTTATAGGCCAAGTCAACAAAAAGATGAAACTGACTATTGATGGTTTAATTATAATTTTATATATGGTTATTATTGATGAAACAGGGAAACTCGGTGAATTCTTTCCCAACAAGTGAGAAAAAAGTTCCTCTAGTATATGGAAGTCAAGTGAGTAAAACATGTGGCGAGTTCGATGCTGGGTATTGTATTCTCTACTTACCGTTTTGTTTAAAGGTTCTTTTTCCTCGAGACCTATACCGAGAATCTATATGATGTTTGTTTCTTTCCAGGAATTGTGTTGATTCGTGTTTGGACGAAAGTCTCGTGAAAGGAAAGATTGTACTATGCGATTCGTTTGACGGGATCAGTGAGGCTCGTAAAGCTGGTGCACAAGGGGTGATCACACGACCGGCCTTTGGACTTGACGGTTCTGTCGCCGTCCCGTTGTCTGCTTCGGTCTTGAACGATAGCGACTATGATTTGGTCAAGTCCTATTTCGGCTCATCCAAGTAAGAACTTCCATGAATGACCCAAAGTCACACTTTTTTCTTTGTAGCTTCCATTAAAGATAAGAAATAAGAATACTTCAAACAGATCAAGAACGAGTTTTCTTGAATAGTAAATGTGATTTTTCGATAGGAATCCGTCAGCATTAATAACGAAGAGCGAAGGAATTAAAGACTTTGGTGCTCCTACAGTGGCCCCCTTTTCTTCACGCGGACCAAATTCGATAATACCTGATATCCTCAAGGTATAAAAGGCTCACAACTATGTTCTGTTCATGTGCTAAATTAGGCTAAATTTTAATTTCATTATATGCACGCACAACTTAATGTTGCAGCCGGATGTAACTGCCCCCGGAGTTCATGTCTTGGCCGCCTATTCCCCTATGGCTTCACCATCACTCTTCTCCAACGATGATCGAAAAGTTCAATATAACATTTTATCCGGGACTTCGATGGCTTGCCCTCATGCTGCTGGTTTAGCTGCATATGTTAAATCGTTTCATCCCGATTTGTCTCCCTCAGCCATCAAATCTGCCATCATGACCACCGGTACGCTATGCACGTCTGAACTGACCCTTTGTAGTAACACTGATACATATTTACAAAAATTCATGGTGAACTATGTGCGTTCTGCAAATACTATGTATATTTATTTTTAGGGATAATTGTGTTGGATAAAATCTGGCTTTAAAGTAAAAAAAAAGTGTTTTTTGCCTAGAAGAGAGTCCCACATCGACAACTCCTTGGAGTTGTGGTGTGTTAATAAAGCTCCTCCTCCCATCCCTGTTCAGAACTTCAGCTGGGCCAACCTATGCTTGTTGGGCCGGAATGGGCCTCGCGCGCACCGTCGCCGCCGTCCGTCCGGGCCGGGCCGGGTTCGGGTGGAGCCCCTCCGGGGCGGGCAAAACAATCTTTTTATACAAAATATTTTTTGTTTTTCTGTTACAGACTTTTTCAAACCTGTTTGATCGTGTTGTTGAGTGGATCGATTGGTTCCGTTAAACAGATTTTATTCAACAAATCTTTTGTGCTTTTACCTCTTTGCCCCTACGATTTTTATCTATAAATACCTTGCTCTGGCTCTCTTTTAAAATCACGTTTTTACTCAACTTTCCCAGAGCCATATTATACACGATTTCAGTCACTCTCCCAAACGTTTTCAGTCACTCTCCCAAACGTTTTCGATCACCCGTTCTGGTTACTGTTCTACTGCTTCCACGTCCGGCAGAGCGAGTGGGCGCGCTGCTGGATAAGAGCTGAGAGATCCTTAGGGAGCAACCGCTGCTGCTCGCCACCTCGGGCACGCCGGAACTTTTGCTTCAAAGTCAGTGGACCTCCGTGCCACGACTCAGCTGTTCCTCTTGTTTCTGCACGTCACACCGGTTGGTCTTTCCATTTTTTCGGTTTCTATTGCATGCTATTACTGTTTCTGTGTTTTGTTCTGCAATTCGTTACCCAGATTGCGAAATTAATCCAACAATTTTGAAGCAAAAGTAGTTAATTACAGAATCTGTTTTTAATCCCTGTTAATTTCGTAAACTGTGTGTAATGACGAACATGAACAATATGAACTATGATATGCATGCTAATATGAATTCCGCATCTTCAA
Organism: Erodium maritimum; assembly: GCA_963921825.1. Lineage (NCBI taxonomy): Eukaryota > Viridiplantae > Streptophyta > Magnoliopsida > Geraniales > Geraniaceae > Erodium > Erodium maritimum. The sequence continues at coordinate 62,684,923 of OY997595.1, read as the reverse complement.
CTGCTGCTCGAACTTTTCCCCGTGTTGAGCCACTCGACGGTACCAATTACCGTCGCTGGTCTCAAAAACTGATTATCTTTTTTGAGCAACATGAGATTGATTATGTACTGTTTGAGGACCCCCCCTGTGCCAGTTAATCTTTCTGGTGAATCTACCCCCTTAGCGGCCTCAATTGTTAGGGACAATGAGGCCAAACGTCTTAAGTATGCTAAGGACAACAAGGTTGCCCGTGGTCAGCTATTGGACTCTATGTCCAATACCCTTTTCGACCTGCTTGCTGGCCACAAGTCTGCCAAATTTATTTGGGAGACTTTGGAGAAGAAGTATGGGGCTGACGACACCGGGAACAAGAAGTACGTCGTGAGCCAGTGGCTTGCGTTCCAGATGGTTGACAACCGTTCAATCATGGACCAAGTTCACGTCTACGAGGACCTGTCCGCGGCCATCGTCAAAGAAGGGATGGACATGAATGAGGTATTCCTCGCTCATGTGCTGCTGGAGAAGTTTCCACCGTCGTGGAAGGACTACCGATGCCACCTGAAGCACATCGAGAAAGATCTGACGCTTCAAGATCTCATTCGACACATGAAGATTGAGGAAGCGAACCGTCTGAAGGATGCCCTGATTCTCATCCCACCTCTGCCACCTCCATCGGTGAAGGCCAACATAGTGGAGTTCGGTGGACCGTCTCGTCCGTCAAGGTTCAAGCCGAAGCCGAAGTCCAAGGAAGCTCCCAAGCGAGGACCTCCCAACAACTGCAACAAATTTGTGAAGCCTTCGTCTGCTATCAACAAGTCGAAGCAGAACATGTTGTGCTATGTCTGCGGTCAAGCTGGACACAAGGCCTATCAGTGCATGAACCGTGGCGATCGTCAAGATCACAAGAAGAATGGTGCAAGGGCCTACATTGCTGAAGATGACGACATTGTAGCTGTTGTGGTTGCTGAGGCTATGCTGGTACACAACACCGTTGACTGGGTGTTGGACTCCGCATCCACCCGTCATCTCTGCAACTCGAGGGAGCTCTTTTATGAGTTCGAACCGACTGCACCTGGTGAAGTGGTTCACATGGGAAACGACTCTACTGCGGTGATAGCTTGAAGTGGGAAGATTATGCTGAAGTTGACATCTGGGAAGACGCTTGTTCTCAGTAATGCACTTTGTGTCCCTACCCTGCGACGCAACCTCGTCTCTGGACCGCTGCTGATGAAGGCTGGCTTGAAGACTGTCATAGAGAATGACACGGTGGTGTTTTCCAAGAATGAGGACTTTGTAGGGAAGGGGTATTATTGTGGGGGGCTCTTTCTGTTTAATGTCGATCATGTAATCTTGAGCAATAATAAAATTTCCGCTTTCGCTTATATCGCTGAGTCTCTTGATCTATGGCATGGTAGACTAGGACATGTGAATGTTGCTTCTATCAAACAACTAAGAGATATGTCTATCATACCATCGTTATCTACCTCTGAACTCTCGAAATGTGAAGTTTGCGTAGAGGCAAAATTCGCTAAAAACCTTGTAAATCAGTCACAACAAGGAACACGAACCTACTTGAATTAATCAACACTGATCTTGCGGATTTCAAGAACTCGAGAAGTAAGGGAGGCAAACATTATTATGTTACCTTCATCGACGATTGCTCTAGGTTCGCGAGAGTTTACCGTGTGCCGCACAAGAACCTAGATAAGACCCCCTACGAGTTATGGAAGGGTTATGCTCCTAACCTAAGGTTTCTCAGAGTGTGGGGGTGTTTAGCAAAGGTAGGCTTAACTGACCCCAAGAGAACCACTATCGGATCTAAGACCTATGATTGTGTGTTCATAGGCTATGCTCAGACCAGCGCGGCGTATCGCTTCATGTCTCTAGATGACCGCTCAATCTATGAGGCTAGAGGTGCTGAGTTCTTTGAACACATCTTTCCAATGAAGAGGAACACCGTTGCTGATCCGGTTGAACCCACTATTCCCTTTCCGTCGCTTCGTGATAGGTGGGTTGCCGAAAGCTCTACTTCACGTGGTCAAGATGAGGGACCAAGGAGAAGTAAGAGACCCAGGATTGAGAAGAGCTTCGGAGAAGACTACGTCACCTCCTTTCCAGCCGAAGTTGGTCTTGAAGGTGTTGTTTCAGATGAGTTTGCTTCAGCCTTCCTGTTAGAAGAAGATCCAAAGACCTATAGCGAGGCTTTGAGATCTGTTGATGCTAACCTCTAGAAAGAGGTCATCCAGGCTGAACTTGATTCTATTGTATCGAATCAGACTTGGGATCTACCTAATGGTTCCAAAACCATTAGTAGTAAGTGGATCTTCAAGAGAAAGCTGAGACCCGATGGTACAATAGAGAGGTTCAAGGCGAGACTCGTGGTTAGAGGTTTTACACAACGGAAAGATGTCGATTATTTCGACACGTATTCCCCTGTGACCAAGATTGCAACGATAAGGTCTCTAGTCGCTTTAGCAGCCATTCACGGTTTGATAATCCATCAGATGGATGTCAAGACCGCCTTCCTGAATGGTGATCTAAAGGAAGAGATCTATATGTCTCAACCCGAGGGGTTTGTGATCTCTGGTCAAGAGAACAAGGTGTGTAAACTGAAGAAGTCTCTGTATGGTCTGAAACAAGCACCTAAACAATGGTATGAGAAGTTCAATCGAACTCTGGTGACTGACGGATATGAGGTGAACAACTCCGATTCCTGTGTGTACTCGAAGTTGACAGAATCGGGTTGTGTGATTATCTGTCTTTATGTCGATGACATGTTAATTCTGGGTGACAATATCGATGCAGTGAATGTTACCAAGAACTTCTTGTCATCACATTTTGAGATGAAGGACTTAGGAGAAGCTGATGTCATTTTAGGTGTTAAGATTATGAGACACACCAATGGCATCTCCTTAAGTCAATCTCACTACGTTGAGAAAGTGTTGAAGAAATTCAACCACTTTGACGTTATACCTGCTAAGACCCCCTATGATCCGAACGTACAATTAGTAAAGAACTTGGGTGATAGTGTTTCACAAGTTGAGTACGCAAAGATCATAGGAAGTGTGATGTTCCTCATGAACTGTACTCGACCAGACATTGCTTACACGGTAAGCAGGTTGAGTCGGTATACACATAACCCAAGCCCTGAGCATTGGAATGCTCTAAGTCGTTTGTTGAAGTACCTGAAAGGAACTATGAGTTGGTCCCTGCACTATAGCACCTTCCCTTCGACTTTGGAAGGATACTGCGATGCAAACTGGGTTTCAGGTAATGATGAGATCAACTCGACGAGTGGTTATGTGTTCACTTTGGGTGGAGGTGCTATTTCATGGAAGCCTTCGAAGCAAACTTGTATAGCCCGTTCCACCATGGAGTCTGAGTTCATTGCCCTTGAGCTGGCTGGACAAGAGGCAGAGTGGTTGAGGAACCTATTAGCAGAAGTGCTTGTGTGGGGAAGGCAAGCTGTGCCTGTGTCACTACACTGTGATTCGCAAGCGGCTATTTGTGTTGCGAAGAATGATGTGTACAATGGTAAGAAGAGACACATTCGTATCAGGCACGGTGTCGTCAGACAACTCCTGAAAGATGGAGTGATTTCTTTGGAATTTGTTAGATCCGAAAGAAATCTGGCTGATACCTTTACCAAGGGTCAACCAAGGAGAATTCTCCTAGATATGTCGTTGGGGATGGGGCTCAAGCCAATAGGTCAAGAAAGTACGGATGACTTGAGTTAGTGGTCATATGTAGCCGTACTTGTCTTGATGCACTACATCTCCCATTCCTATGACATTTGTAGTGCTTGATGATCTATAGCCAGGTTTGGTGGTGCTTTGAGACGCACTTGATAGATCTTGATAAATAATCTATAACCAGTGTTGGTGGTGCTAGTGAGACGCACTTGATAGATTTTAATCCATAACCAGTCTTGGTGGTGCTACTGAGACGCACTTGATGGATTCTGCTGACAGTATGGACTTTATGTCCTTAATAGCTCGAGACCCTTTTGGGACAGTGCTTGTGAGAAGCACTTGATGAGCTACCTACGTGTGTGTGATGGTGGGCCGCCATCTATGAAAGACTTGGGGCTAAGTCTTCCTAGAGCACTCATTAGAACCAAGGTATACGCATGGCCTTTAATAGCGTAGTTGAGAGTTTCGCGGATTCAGTGGGATATGAAGTATGGTATGTGTTGTGTGACGTATCAACCGAAGTTAAGTAAGTTCAAGACTTGTTCACTTACTTTAAGTAAGTTGTTATCACACTTCACTATGCATCAATTCAAATCGAAAGATATTGATGTTTAAGTACCGCACCTTCCAGTAACCAGAACATTTGTGGTGTTTTCCTTTGTTTTAAGTGTTTTTTTGTTTCGGCTTTTGTCGCCAAATTTGTGGGGGATTGTTGGATAAAATCTGGCTTTAAAGCCAAAAGGAGTGTTTTTTGCCTAGAAGAAAGTCCCACATCGACAACTCCTTAGAGTTGTGGTGTGTTAATAAAGCTCCTCCTCTCATCCCTGTTCAGAACTTCAGCTGGGCCAACCTATGCTTGTTGGGCCGGAATGGGCCTCGCGCGCACCGTCGCCGCCGTCCGTCCGGGCCGGGCCGGGTTCGGGTGGAGCCCCTCCGGGGCGGGCAAAACAATCTTTTTATACAAAATATTTTTTGTTTTTCTGTTACAGACTTTTTCAAACCTGTTTGAACGAGTTTGATCGTGTTGTTGAGTGAATCGATTGGTTCCGTTTTTCAGTGGGTCAACACGCACGTTAAACAGATTTTATTCAACAAATCTTTTGTGCTTTTACCTCTTTGCCCCTACGATTTTTATCTATAAATACCTTGCTCTGGCTCTCTTTTAAAATCACGTTTTTACTCAACTTTCCCAGAGCCATATTATACACGATTTCAGTCACTCTCCCAAACGTTTTCGATCACCCGTTCTGGTTACTGTTCTACTGCTTCCACGTCCGGCAGAGCGAGTGGGCGCGCTGCTGGATAAGAGCTGAGAGATCCTTGGGGAGCAACCGCTGCTGCTCGCCACCTCGGGCACGCCAGAACTTTTGCTTCAAAGTCAGTGGACCTCCGTGCCACGACTCAGCTGTTCCTCTTGTTTCTGCACGTCACACCGGTTGGTCTTTCCAGTTTTTCGGTTTCTATTGCATGCTATTACTGTTTCTGTGTTTTGTTTTGCAATTCGTTACCCAGATTGCGAAATTAATCCAACAAATTGTCCAAAACTACCCAAAAGTTTCGTCCACAAACAAGTTGATGCACAAAGTTTCGTCAACACTTTGTGGCTACCCTGAAGTTTTGTCCACGACTTTTTTAGTTTTGACATAATAGGGATGTTCAGAATGATGGTCTGGGGCCTCTGGGCAGTGCTTCCCGGATTGAATAGAAGCGTGGACAAAACTTCAATGCAACCACAAAAGCGTGGGCAAAACTTCAATGCATCCACAAAAACGTGGACAAAACTTCAGGGTAGCCACACAGCGTGGACAAAACTTTGTGCATCATCTCGTTTGTGGACGAAACTTTAGGGTAGTTTTGGACAATTATCCCTTTTTTCTATGAACGACATCCTTCAACTATTTTCCGCCTGCAAACCAGCTATCTTTAACGGAAAGTAGTCATCAAAAGTTTATACAATTATTCCTCACATTGACTGATTGGTAATACATGTTTTGGTTGCAGCCTGGGCAATGAATTGGAGTGGGATGGTGCAAGAAAATCCCGAGTTTGAACATGGATCGGGGCACATCAACCCCGTAAAGGCCATAAATCCGGGTCTTGTGTACGAGACTGGTACAAAAGACTACATAGAATTGCTATGCAGTGCTGGATATAGCGATGATGTAGTAAGGCAAATATCAGGACATAACACTAGTTGTGTTCATGGCTCCGACCACATTGCGGTGAAGGATATGAACTACCCTTCAATGTTAGGACAAGTCCCTCCATTGCAGCCGTTTAACGTTACATTCACAAGAAGAGTTAGAAACGTTGGATTAGCTAACTCCACTTACAAGGCACAAGTTTCCAAGAATCCTGAGGTTACCGTTACGGTAGACCCTGAAGTGCTCTCCTTTAAATCCTTGGGTGAGGAGAGGAACTTCATTGTAAGCCTTTCCGGGAAAGGTACACAGTTGGGTTACTACGCTGCATCACTTACATGGTCGGATGGTGCTCATCTAGTCAGGAGTCCAATAGTGGCATACTCTTAGGATTGATAAGTATCTCAATTAATGAGAATAAGCATTGATTTGTTGATCAGATAAGGTTGCTATCATTTGTATGTATCCAGATTTCACCCAATATATGCCATCATGTCCAGTCATTTCTTTTTTGACCCATATCTAATACCTACGTGTATGTCATCGTCAAACCACCTCTGATCATCACAGACTCGCCCCTAAGGGATGTACTCTCAATGGTCCTTCGTTCGAGCTGGGAGATTCATTCGTTTTTGAACTAGTTTGTGGTGTCTGATAAAAACCAGCATCATGCTTCTGTCTTGAAGCTTTTGGATGTGTGAAGTTGTTACTTTAATGTGAGCAACACATCAAAACACCCATAAGTGATACACGTTCAATACTCTGTTGTACCTTCAACCTCCAGCTCAACCATCAGATTCTCTGGGGCCAGGCGACGCGAGAAGATGAGCACGAAGGCAAGATGAAAACGCTTGAAAGAGGTGGAGCAAGGGTGTACGAATTTATGAGTTTCGACTGTGGCCGCAGTACTACGAACGGTTGCCAAGGACCAACCGGGTAAAGGGAATCCACAGGGCCGGCCCTGAGAATTTGGAGCTCCAAACAACTCATTTTTTTGAGCTCCTTAATCTCGATTTTTTTTAACGAAACCATATAATATTACATTCGTCTTGGTTTTTTTCCAATCACAAGCCATGTTTCCATCATTTGATTTCACAGGTCCTAAACCTCAATTAACTGATAATTAAACTTTTTTAGCAAAAATATAAATGTTAATTAACTAGTTAAAAGAACTAACCTTATATATTGCAGATTGTTTTTCTTCTTCCTTTTTATTTGTCTTTGTTCTTCAAAACTACAACCCAGAGAGAAAAGGGTCATAAAAAAAATAAGGAATTTTTGGACAAAACAGGAATTTGAGAATGAAATCGAAATAAAAATATTGAGAATTTAAGGGAAGAGAGATTGAAAGTTAGATATGAATATAAACCTAAACCTAAAATTACAACCCTATTTATACATGAATTGGAAGAGAGAAAAGAACATGGTAGATGGTAATCATCTATGAACTAAGAAGATTGGTTGGGAGAAGGATAGTTAGTTTTGAAAAGAAGAATCAGGCTGAGAACAGAAGTAGTGGGGTTGGAAGAAGAAACGTCGGTCTTGGAATGTGTGATGATGAGAAAGATCTGCAAGTTGTAGGTGGCTGAGAAGATGGGTTTAATTAATGCTTCTGCTCATACAAATTTTTTTGGGCTTAGTTTAAATCCATTTTTTTTTAAATATGAGGCCTGCCTCTAAACGAGGCCTTAGGCAATCGCCTATCTCGCCTAGTGGGCGGGTCGGCCCTGTTCTTGAGCCCCAAGTCATGGCATGAGCTGCTTGGCCTCAGGGCCGGCCCTGGGAATCCAGAAAAGGAAACGCACCTGAAACAGCCACCGCCTAGCACTAATCGAACGTTCATGAAGAAGTCGATGAAACAATAGCGAAGCTCTACCTAATTCACAACTGCTGCGGATTTGAAAGCTTTGATTGTAGTGAATGAAATCACTACGGGTTAGATTTTATATATCCGTAAATCATCCATTTAACGTTTCGGATGGTCGAGTTTTTCTACCGTGGATAACAGGTGGTTGAGCGGGTTAACCCGTACCGGCCACTTCATAAATTTTTACAACATGAGTTTCTTTTTCTTCATACTTTGTTATTTTAAAAGGCTTTAACTTTAGTTTTTTTAATAAGCTATTGAATTTATTTAATGAACTCAAAAGGATTAAGTGCATAGTAGCAAAAGAAAAGTCATCTTGAATAACCAAAACAAACCATAAAGAATAAACAAGATCTTGAACAAAAAAAACCTAAGATAACCTACAAAAAAGTCAATCACCCAAAAATCTCAAATGAAGCATATACTTGAATGCGCCTGCCACGAGCGAAAAGAGCAATCATCCTTCAGAATACATGCAGGTCGTGCCAAACTGAATCCTTGTTGTTGAAATTTTAAAAATAAGGACTCAACAGGTTCGAAAACCTGATTAAAAACCACACCATTACGCTAGATCCACAACGACCAGAAATCCAAATACTTTATCTTAATCCAGCTTCTCCACTACCTTTTCAATCCCACTCTAGACCAAGCAGTCAACAAATCCACAACTGATCGGGGTTCGACAAGAATAAAACCCCACCAAGCATAAACTTTTGACCAAAAAATGAAAACAAAGGAACAGTGAATAAAGACATGATTCGAGTTCTCGAAAACAAGTCGACAAGGAAGGCACAATATATCTGAAAGTGAAATCCTACACCCCCTTGCCAGTAGAAAGACCTTGGAGGAAATTTCCCTATGCACCATAAACTAAACCAATAACTCGTAATTGGGTGGCCAATACCTCACCCATAGAATACCATCCCACAAAGGAGAGGATGGGACAGGACGCCGAAGAGAAGGAAAGGCTAGACGCATACCAACGACGGAGGAGAGAAAGGGAGTCAAAGAAGATGGGGAATGGAAGGGGAAGAAGGGAAAGAAGGATAAACAGGAATCGACAGTGACCTCGGTGACCGAAGCCACGAGGCCTCCACCAAAAACAACAATGAATTAGGCTTAGGATAGTGAGGACATAGAGTTGTATTGTTAAGAGTTTTTTTTTATAAGCAAAGCAGTATATAAATCTCTCTCATTCCAAAGTTTGAAATGGGAGGACATAAAGCCTCTAGCTATAGAGACTTTACAGGAGGTGTACATCAAACATGGATGGGTACGCAGACCCTGAAGTGAATGGGTACGCAGACCCTGAAGAGGATGGGTACGCAGACCCTGACGTGGATGGGTACGCAGACCCGGAAGTGAATGGGTACGTAGACCCGGAAGTGAAAGGGTACGTAGACCCGGAAGTGAAAGGGTACGCATACCCAAAATGAAACAAACCCTGAAAGACGGCTAAAAAAGGGACTCACTCCCGAATATAGCCACCATGAAGCACTAAAAAAAGGTCTAAAACCCAGATAAGTCAACCATAAAGCTCGAAAAAGCTAGTCGTCTTCCAAAGTAAACACCAAAGACCTAACCTGAACTTGAGGAGAAACTGTACCTCATCGGCATCCCAACTCAGCGAGTTAAAAGACACCAACACGTCGGCGACCAACATAGCATACCGGCAGAGATAAAGCAGTCTAAAAACACTGATACTCATAACTCAAAGGAAGAAGGACAACTCGATTTCCAAGGCCTAAAGACCCAGTACAACCTGTCATGGGACAACACCTAAAGAATGACGAGCCCCGCAAACAAGACATGGATACAAATGAAATCGAAGAGATCCTAAATCTAAGGCTGAGCAGAATTCCTAGAACCTACAAATAAGGCCAAAGGAGAGACAAGAACCATACCATCCGCGACGAAGAGTGACGAGACCCGAAGCATGATGAATCCGAACTCGAAAACGCCTCATACGATGAATCTGGACAAAGACACCCAAAAGTCACCACGATCTGGTCCGGAAAATAGCCAAGCAACACATTGGGTCGAACCAAGGCTTTGGCCCAATAGGACCAGGCCCTAGCGCTGAACCAGCAGGTCAAGGCCCAGCCCTGACGAAGGCCCAACCTGGCCAAGACCACCAGGATAGTCAAGCCCAAAGCCCAGCAGGCATGCCCAAGCCCAGTCCATTCGCAGGCCCAAGCCAAGGATCCAGACATACAAGGCAAGGACCCAGGTCGTGAGCGTGTCAAGGACGACCCAGCCACCAAACCACCGGCGAGCAACCGGCGCGCTGACCCGACCTGTCATCGAGCCAAAGCAGCAGCACCTCCTTCCGGCGAGAGCAACACGAGGTAGGAGACGCCGAATAGACCCCACACGAGCGCCACCATGTCCAAGCCACTGGAGCTGCATCACGAGGACAAGACAGCAGCGAACCTTCACGCCACAGCCGAGACTCCGGCAGGCTTCCGGAGCACACCCGAACCAGATCTGTGACTCTGCGAGGGCAGAGCACCGAGCAGAACTTCGGCATGAAGGAGCAGGGCAGAGCACCGGCAGAGGAGAAGAGGAGAAAAGGGAAAAAGGGTAGGGAAGATGAAGGGAGGAGGGAGAGGAAGGGCTTCCGCCGGTAACAACCATGACGGCCGTCACCGACGGGAGCAGCGAGATCTGAAAAATGTCCCCGGCGGCTAGGGTTTTGTTAAGGGTTGAGAGAGTTTTGATGAAACATTAGTTGCCACCTACACTGGATTTGTTCGACAACGTATTGTTAAGAGTTGGCTCTACTTTATACGAAATTATGAATGTTATTAATTTATTAAAACGTTTGAAATAGTTTCCGTTAGGTATTACATAAACCCTAAGAGTACATGTATGTGTTGTTTGTTCAAGAATTTCCATGTAACTTGTTATATCAATGTATATGATTTGTATACACTATTCATGTGAAGAACGGTAAGCGCAACTAGTTAGGTTGCGAAAGAAGCCAATCATTTCCATCGATGTAAGAAGTGTCAGTGTAACGAGCTGCTTCAGATGTTGTCAGTTGCTTCCCATACGAGGCTCTTGAGGTGTCGCTCGCACCAGGTCCGTAACATTCATGCTCTCCGAAATAAACTGTCCTGAAACGCTCATCAACCACAAACTGATTAACAATTGTCAATTAGAAAAAGTAGTTTGATACCGATTTTTTTTGTTAAATATATTTGATACTTTTTTGTTTGATTAAACTCTTTCTTGAACTTTTTTTATTTAATTATATTGAACTTTCAATTTTTTTCATTTGACGTCATTTGAATAGTGAATGACAAAAATGTCCTTTATTTTCATTAGCTCTAATTTAATAATTTATATCAAAAACTTTGTCGTATAAAATTTGCTTATTATTATTCATGAGATGATTTCATATTCTAATGCTATCTTTGTTTTTTTTTGGAACGAAAGGTGCAATATTGTTAATTATAAATCAGAACATCGAGGTACGTCAGAGAATATGTTCTTTGCCCACTAAGATCCGAATAAAAGAACAATGGTTTACTGATCTTTGTAGTACTAGAATCGTTACAGACGGTATTGGGATGTCATGTAGGCAATGATCTTAGTTTAAAATAATATGCATATAATATTTTTATGTTTTATAAAATACAATGATTTTAGAAATGTGATTTCCGCTTTAATTTGTTCTTTTACGTTTGATAAATAAGAAATAATGATAATACATTTGTTTTATAGTTTAATCATCTTATGACTGTTGTCTAGTTTTGAAAAATCAAAGATATTTTTGTTATGTATTATCGAAATAAAGTGACGTAACTAATTGTCAAACCCAAAAATATTCTCATAGGTGGCTATAGAGGCAGCGCCTCCCTCTGTTAGGGTTTGTGTGTTTTGCGATTTGCTTCGGATTCCATGACGGTTTCGTGCGGTGTGGAAGGTGGTGAGAAGGGCGGCGATGAGGGGGTTCATTGGGGACCCCGTTTGCCGAAGTCGAACAGTCAGGGGATGGGGTACGAGTCCGGTTCAGAGTTTCCGGAGGAGGACCCGGTTGAGGAGTCGTTGCCGGCGTCTGCGCCGGTGGGAGCGGAGGCCCTTGCGGCCATGACGGGGATGGGAACAGTGTCGGAGACACCGGTGGTGGAGATCACGGGGGAGGACGACCCCGTGTTGTCGGAGGGATCCTGGACGGACAGGTCGGGGGCGACGCTGGTGCTGGGTTTCTCGGTTGTGGAGGAGGCGGGCTGGGTTCCTGGTGGCCGGGTTCGGTCGGGACCGGCCTGTCTCCGCCGCAAGCCGGCGAAGGGGACCCGGCCATGGAGATTAGGGAGCGGGCTGGCGAGAGGCGTGAGGGTGAGTGCTGCTCGTGGCGACGGCGGTGAGGGAGATGCTCCTATATTGCCGGCGTCGATGGGGGAGGAGCACACGCCTATCCAGGTCTCCTCGGACTCGGCAGTCCCGCCGGAGGATGAAGAATCAGCGGCGTCGAATGGGGCGTCTTCAGCAGCGGCGGGGGGCTTCAAGCACCCTCGCCTCCAGGAATGAGTGTTGGGAAGGCCAAGGAGAGTTTGGTCGACTGTACCTTCTCCCTGGTGTATAGGTGGCAAGGGTACCACCAACAGTTGATGAGTTACTTCTCTACCACTTCGGAGTCAGCAATCCCGCGTTCAGGAGCCCTATCATTATCAGTCAAGGGAGGACGACGCACGCTGACTTACCGGGGGAGTAATTGGTCCACCACTGCTTGCTTATCCTCTGATCTGCTCGATCAGTATCTTATGGTTGTAGTATACTGTATCGGTGTCCATGGACGCTACCGCAGTCCCACCCCTCCGACCGCCCCTATGTCTAAGAGCAAAATTTACTTTTCTGCATCTGTCTTTCATGTTTTGTTAGTTTGGTTCCTATGTACGGTGTCTCCGGTTCCCGAAGGCACCAGAATGCTTTTATATTAATAGTAGTATTATCGTTTCTCTCAAAAAAAAAATAAAGTGACGTGAATTTTTTTTTAAAACAAATTAGGTAAAGAAAAAGTAAGGGTAAACTTCATCTCACTCCCCTAAAAAAACTTAAATTCCAACCCACTACCCTAACGAAACTTAGTTTCATCTCGCTACCCTAACGAAACTTTTAGTTGTACTTTCATACCCGCCGTCAACTTGACATCCATTTTTGGATGGAAAATGGTAAAAAGTCTAAAATACCCCTCATTAACACTCAAATTTTCAAAAGCATGCCATTGATTTTCAAATATTCTTTTTATTTATTTATTTTATATAAATCAGTTTTTTTTTATTTTTAAAATTATTTTTTATTCTAAAAATTAATATTTTATTTTAAAAAAACATCAATTTTTATTTTTAAACATCAGTTTTTATTTTAAAAAATCATTTTTGTTTTTAAAAAAAAATCAGATTTTAATTTCTAAAAATCAATTTTTTTAATTTCCAATTTCACACATTATTACAATAATTATTTAATTCAATTTTTTTCCCCATTTTGGTACCGATTACCATCTTCAACCTCCAATTTTACCATCACTGTTCAATCTCTCACCACTCCTCCATTTTCAGTTCAAATTCAGATTCAAATCTAAAAGAAATTATCTTTACTTTTATCTCATTCATAATCAAAACCCAACGTCTATTTAGATCTAATGGAATTAAAAAAAATCAGATTATTGAAAGATCAAAGGGGGCACGACATCTTCCCTAGATGAAGCCAAACTTCATAATATGCTTTTGTGGTTTGACGCAACTGAGTTGGAATTAAAGAGAAAAAAAATGAAACCAACATCTTCCACAACTCTGTAGATCTGGTCGTTTCGTTTCCTTCCATATCCAAGTGCAGTTCGTTGCTCAGCTCTATAGATCTGGTCGGAAACGGACTCTGGCAACTTCCTCGAGTCTCCGGCAGAAAGGAATCAGGTGATTTGAAGCTGAATCTCCAGGTTTTGTATCTCTTGCACGGTGATGTGAGCTCCATCCGTGCTCGCGCCGCCCATCTTCGTGAGCTCCATCCAGAGGAAGGTGAGGCTATGGGTTGAGGCATTCATGGCAGCGAGAGGAGAGAGACAAAGTCAAAATCAGGTTTTAATTTAGGGTATAAAGGGATTAGGGGTATATTAGGTATTTTTAGAAAAAATGGGATCATGTGCAATGCACATGACCTTTTTCCGTCCAAAAACTAACGGTAGGTACTAACGTGCAACTAAAAGTTTCGTTAGGGTAGTGAGATGAAACTAAGTTTCGTTAGGGTAGTGAGTTGGAATTTAAGTTTTTGTAGGGTAGTGGGATGGAGTTTACCCAAAAAGTAATGAAGATGATGGTAAAATCAGTACACTCATATGATATTATCCGATAAAAAAAATTGATGACATACTTGTCTCTGGAGGAGTCTCTCCAATCATTCCATCCTTCAGAAGCAACAACCTCAGACATGTACGTTCTGGAGAACACAACGGTGGCATAAGCTCCCCAAGCTCTTCCCAACCATATCCTTCCGCTTCCGTCTATGCTACAATCAACAAAAGCAAACCCACTCTGCTCATCCTCCGACGGCCTTCCCTGAGCCGTCACAGATCCGCTGATCCCCTCCGACACCTCTTTGGCCACCGATTCGATCCTACATTGCTGCATAATCGCACAAACATAAGCCAAATCAATTTTGTATAGATTCATTTTTGTATGTGGTTTTAACATAATTTGTAAGTGGTTTGCATTCACAGTTCAAACTACATTTATAATTGCTGATTTGTTTACCTGGTAGAGGGATTTGCCGTTCCCGAATATGAAATCGATCGAGCCTTGGATGAAACATTCTCTGAAGTAATGCCTCCCACGATCGTCGTGGAGAGTATCTTGCGCTCCATAAAAACCGCACCCGTAGAACGCTGCTTGGTCTCCCGAGATTCTCAGTGCCAATGCTTGTCCTCCTTCATCGCCCGGGGATGCTGCCGGAGCCGTGTTCTTTATAACAAACAAGTGTTAGCACCTAAACTATAATCAAATGAACATAAAATTTTATTTGCTCTGGACCCAATTGGATTTACAGAGTTGGGTTTAACTGAAAAATGAACACTAAATTCGAGATAGATTTGATGAAATGTGTCCTTATTAATTCGACACTAATTGAAAAAATTTCAATGAAAAAATTCATTATCCTACCAAGAAAATGACTGATGTACGTCTTCTGAATTGTGCTCGGTCTTGGGCACCATAGGGTGTTTACTTTTTGCAATTAGCTCTCTTGTTTGATAATTGGGGAAAATAACATGAAATTGTCTTTATGTTTCAAAATGATGATTTTATCCGTGAAAATTAAATTAAAGAACAAAAACCCAATGTTTTTTATTTTTCTTGATTTTTTTGTTCTTTTTATGGTCCAGGGAGGAAGAAAATCAAAATATGGATTTTTATTTATAAATTGTAAGAGAAAATTGTCGTTTTCAAACAAATTGTAACAAAAAGACAAATTTATGATATTTTTTTACAATGATCGCAAGTCACCTTTTTGCAATTATCTCTTTGTCTATACCGGACACCATTCTAATCCAATACCAAGAGAAGACTTGTATAACATGTGAAGTACCTGAAAGCTGATGTTGTAGGCAGTGAAATTGGGAGCAAGTATGGTGACAGAAGAGCTGTATATGGTTCCTCCAGTTGAATTTGCAGTGTCATTCCAAGCTATAGCTGTGTTAAGATAACCCTGACCTTGGAATATCAGATTGCTCTTGTTTTGTTGTACCACCACCTTCTCCCTACAACATAAATCAACATGAAACCGATAACATAAGATACGAAACCAGGTCAACGATTCTGATCCTCGTACCTATAAGTCCCAGAGTCGATGACAATGAGGGTTCTGCTGAGGTTGGACTCAGGGACAGCATCAACAGCCTTCTGTACACTGCTGAAATTGGCACAGCCCTTGGAGTCAACCGTCAAGACAAGGCTCACATTGTAGTCAGATACTATGTTTCGGTAACTAGATAGCATCTTAGCCTCCCATTCCTTCTTGTCACATGTGGTCTTAGGCTCCAATGCTCGCCTTACGGTCTGAGCTAGGAAAGAGAGCACGTCTGGGACAACATTGATACTACGAAGAAGAGAAGAGCTCGAGGTTGAAGACAAAGGGATGGTGTAGAGAGAGATGAAAAGGGAGAGGACGGCGATGGAAGAAGCTGAAACCCAGAAGAGCTGAGCTCTTGTGAGTCTCATGGTTTGTATTGTAGGGTAACGAGAGCTCGAGTTTATGCGGAGGGTCGGGCATGGCCAGAGCTTTTACAGACCCAACATTTTTTTATAGCGTGAGGAAGATGATGACTATGCTTTAAATTTAATGTAAATGGCCTAACGAGTAACGGAGAAGTGAAGCATGAAGAAAGTGCCGAAAGAGAGACCAGAGACATCATGTGTATTTGGTAGCCTTTGGGTACTGATTTTTTTTCATGTATTTATGATTTGGTTATGGCTTTGAAGCAAGAAATGGTCATTATTGCATTATGTTCGTTAACTTTTCTACTTACTTTCTCATAAAAGCAATATGGATAAACATGAAGAAAAAAAGAACCTTTGATCTTCATAAACCTAAAAACAGCACAAAAAATGCTGAGAAGAAACTGTGGTTGAGTTTGTAATATTAATGTTGAAATATATAAAAAAAAATGATCTCTGTCCAAAACACACAAACACAGACCTTTTTTTGCAAAATATTATGTATGGATAATCCATTTTCTACAATTAAATTAGCTTTTCTACAAGATAACTATATCAACTCCTATGTTTTCCTTCAACCTTAATGTACTCCACGGACTCTGTACCTCGTGTTGTTCAGTGCTCGATAGACATTTTACAAGTCCAAGACGCCTATAGTTCCTCCAAACCTTCTCCTTGGTGGGACTCAACTGATTCTTCACTCTCTATGCTTTGGCATTGGGGAACCACTTTCTCAAGCATGGTGGTTCCTTGAAAAGTTAACATTTGCGTCCAGCATTTTCTGTAGGCAATCAGCTGCAATGCAAATGTGCAACGCGAATTAGAACGGTAAATAAATGAATAACTCGTTGACCTCTGAAACTAGCATTGGCACGTAAATACAAGGGAAATTATGTTTTACTATCTTGTACTATGCATGATTTGCAGTTGACTACCCTGAACTTTGATTTTTTTGCGTTGTCAGTTAAGTTGTATAAAATCTGTTAAATTTGGTGTTTAATGAATATGAATGTCTTCCCCTGCTCAGCCACCTCTAGTAAAAGGGTAATTTCATGTACCCCAAACCCTTAATTTGACAGATCTTTTACAACTTAATATACAATGCAGCAGATTCGAAGTATAGGGTTGTAAACCGACACTTAAAAGTTTAGGTGGTAAACTGACATGTTTAAAAGTTGAGGGTAGTATAAATTGGCACACTTAAAAGTTTAAGGTAGTAAACTGCAAGCCGTGCATACAAATGGTGATAAAACTTAATTTCCCTTGAATACAGTTATAGAATACCTGGTCAGGTTTCATCTTTGTAAAGGCAAATTTTTCAGTCCATATGCATTGTGCCTCCTCAGCTGCGGGGAGCACGAGGTTACTAACTTTCAAGGATACCAATAGCTTTTCAATGGAAGTGTACAGCATTCGAAAATAACCCTGTAATTGTATTGAATTCCATCAAACACAAATAAATATTTGGTGTATAAATAGAATGGAAATATAACACTATTCTTGAGATGCTGGTATTAGAAACCATACCAGGAACTAATGTTAATTATTAATTTATGAGGCAGTTCAACAATGTAGAAATTATTAATCAGGTTTCTGCAAATACTTTAGGAATTATTGCAAAATCTTACTTGGTTTACACTTTTTCCAAGTGAATGCCGTCTTTTGAAAACCATTGCAAATGGGTACCATGAACAATTTTATTTGCACCGTAGTTATGTTTAACGGAAAGGGGTAAGTTTGCTCACGTGACATGCATGTGACTTCCCCAAACAAAAAATCAGGATATCTTCTAAAATATACAAAACTTTCACTGAATTAGAAAAATAAAAAATAAATTTATTTTTAAAATCTTGAAGTATTAAATTTTGTTATTTTAAGGGATATTTTCAACTTTTCCTTTGATTTTTAACAGTGTCATTCACAATGCAAAATAAAATTGTTCACATTACCAACTTGCAACTGTTGTTAGAAGACTGTAACTTGCAAAAAATGTAAACTATACCGTCAATTCTTGAAATTATACCAATATTTTATAAATCAAACATTTACCTGAAGCTTTAAATCAATAAGATGTGCCAAGTTTTTTTTATAACTATTTTTTGGTTGGAATAGTCATACCAAGTTAGCAACACATTTGCTTGCTAAAAAGCCTCACCTTGCCATGGTTGACTTTTCTTGTTGCAACCAAAGGCAACTCGGCAACTTCTCGTCCAAATATTCTAAAAATTGCGGCTGATGCTACATGCGAGCTGCAAAACGAGCAAACTGGTTGTGTCAATACTCGTCTACAATGCAATTCAACCTAGGTTATATTGATACAAAAAACCTAAGCTTACTTGACCGTTAAGACTGCGCAGTACATGCCTCTTAATTCATGGCCCTTTGTGTTCCTTCTATAGAGAGAGAGAAAAAGGAAACGAGCATATTAAATGACATCTGAGAGAGAAGGAATAAGAATAGAAGGGGCAAATAGTAGAAGAATAATTATGCAAGAAAAAAAAAAAATATATATATATACTTCTTCTTACCCATAAACCATTGATGGAATAAGGTCCTGTAGCGTAAGTAAATCATTGATAGGGTCAAAGCACTCCTGAAACATAGAAATTGGAGAAACTGCACTTAATTATTACAGCACTGGTATATCCTCTTGAGCAAAGGTTGAACTATTATGTCACTGAGTGATTGACGCAGTGCTTCACAATGAGTACTATGTTCTAAATATTCCGATATCATGGTGAAACTTAACCACCAAGTTTGACAATCCGTCAAACTTGGCCAACTCGGTCAACTAGTCAAACTTACTCCGCTATTTTCCATATATAATTTTTCTCGAAAATCTATGTATAGCACAAACATTGAAATAAATTATTGATAATTTCACATAACATGAATTAAAACATGTTTGGAACTATCTTATTTTACTAAACTATTGCTGTTTTTTTGTTTTTAATATATATATATATATATATATTAATAGAAAACGAGTTTTGCGGATCTCCCCGATTAGTCAAACGATCTTTATTCGTCGCCTCGCTGAGTTTTGACTGATCCCGAGTATTAGAACCTTTCTTTTACTAATTCCTACGAAGTTTTGAGGGAACTAAGCCTATTTACAGCTGTTTAGGCTCGGGTGCTCAGTTGCAAGGAGTACATAGAGCACTCAGCAACCTTTTGTTCCCCCCAAGAAAGAACTACGGACAACACATAGAATTAGCTATTTGATTACATGAATGGGTGACTCTTTTCTTGTTCCATGTTGAAGGGGGTTTATTAGGACGAATAAAAAAACATATCAATCAGCAACACCAATATTAGAAATCTATTCTCTTCCGAAATGAATAAAATTAGAACAAGTGATTGTTGAGTACAAAAAAAACTTACATGGAAGATAGCAATAGCCTCTGAAAGCAACAACCGAGTTTCACGAGAAGTAACTTCACCACTGAGCACTCTCCAGCTCACATTAAGATCGTCGGTAGCATCTAATCTTTCTTCAGCATACTTCTTACTCATAGTATCTAAGATAGTGTCGGGTAGCCTTTCAGAACCGCGTGCTATCAACTTCTGTAAAGTAGAGTGGATTCTTGTGCAATCTGTGCAACAAAACCAATCCCCTTCTGGTATCCGCTGTCATACAAGTGGCATCATTATTATAGCTCGAAGATAAACTTCATATGAAAACAGGAAAATTTTAACTTCTTATAACATTTAGGGAAAATCTTACTCAACTACCCCTAAGTATGCACCATTCTCAACTAACTATCCCTAAGTTTTATAAAAATATTGACAACCCCCATAACGTTTTTTTAGTATCATTTTACATCAATTCTGTCAACTTTTGGGTATGAAATGACAAAAATACCCTCGTGAGAATGCATTTTAAAGGGTATTTTTGTCATTACACACTCAAAAGTTGATGGAATTGGGGTAAATTGAGACTAGACAACTTTTAAACTTAAGGGTAGTAATTGAGAAAAGTGCATACTTAAGGTAGCTGAGTGAGATTATCCCTATAAATTTTACTCAATCGAGATTCAAGGGGCAATAGCCAACAGTTAACACACCTTTAGATCTGCCATTTTATTACTTCTCAAGCATCCAACATGATATTCCTTCTCGCACTGGTAAAACATATGGAGGGGAAAATCAACAAAAAGTGCACAGCTTTCTTGCATAAATCAGTTGAACATGTCAGCGAAGTAAAATATGGTGCAAAGGAAGTAACCGGACCTGGTCACAGAGTATAATTGTACGAGGACCAAACCCACTTTTGCAGTAATCATGACCTCTGCACACCACAAGATAAAAAAAATGTCATATAAAATGCAATGCTGCTTGTTCATGGTTGTGGCATAAATATAGGTCATACAGAATTCATAACCAAGGAATAGACTGTTTAAAACAGTTCATTTAACTAAGACAAAGTGTATTACTTGCACAGAGCACACCCAGTAAGACCAGCTCTGATGTCTTTGACAACTCGAACACAACGCTGAGTGATCAGTTTTATAGGGTCACCTCCTGACATTCTACCAGCTGCTACAGCATTAGCATTATGCTCCACAAACTTTTCTCTCAGGAACTTAGTCTGGCAATATGTGCAGTACCAGTTTCCACGAGGTACACTTGATAGAGATACACATTCTGTATGGAGAATCAAATTATTCAATACAATAAACGCAGGTAATTCAACATCTTGAATAAATAAAAAGCAATTACAAAGTCTTTCAGGGTAAAACTTAATTCGTTATAACTGAAAAACAGCTTCAGAAACTCCACTTTCTATATATATTATAAATCCACAAAACAATTGTAGATAAATATCTATAAGGGTTAATTGTTGAAACTTACCCTTATGTATTGGTCACGAACACTATGCTACCCTCCTTTTCAAAATGATTATTGCGCTACCTTATCTATTGGTCACGCGATTACGTTAGGAAAAATAGACGGTAAAATGCCGTTTTTTTCCATTCTGTTAGTCATATGACTTCAAGTGTCATATAATGGATGGTAAAATGACGTTTTTTCCTTCATAATTTGACTTTTATACATTTTATAAGGAACATTATCATTGCACCCTCGTTGTTGTTCCTTATAAAATATATAGAGGTCAAATACTTAAGGGGAAAAAACGTCATTTTACCATCCATTATATGACACTTGAGGTCATATGACTAACGGAATGGAAAAAAACGGCATTTTACCGTCTATTTTTCCTAACGTAATCGCGTGACCAATAGATAAGGTAGCGCAATAATCATTTTGAAAAGGAGGGTAGCATAGTGTTCGTGACCAATACATAAAGGTAAGTTTCAACAATTAACCCTATCTATAATAAAACCATACAATCTGCAAAAGCACACATACATCAGAGTTCTAAACATTCCATGTAAAAGTAATTGCTGGCCATTTGGGGAAGACAAAAGGAAAAGAAGAAGAAATTAAATAACTGGTCTAGATTGTCAAAATGATTTGCACTTCACCTTTATGAAAGGCCCTTGGGCATCCATCACAACACAAAAGATCGCCACCATCTAAACAGTTAGTGCATAGGCTATCGTTATCATCTGTAGAAAACCGTCGACCCCTTGAAAGATGTATTGATAATTCATGGAGAGACACTCCATCAGATGTGTAAATATATGAATATCTGCAAATTAGAATATGAAATGTTATGAAACTACAAATGCTTACAGCAAAGTAATAGTTACCGGGGACGCTGACGATATCTCAAAGAAAACTTACGGTTTTCTTCGTGATCCCCAACCCGCATGAGCTTCAAATTGTGAGGGGCTGACCTGCATACAGAATGTAAACAATATGAGTGACTCTTTGTATAATAACCTGGACTTTTTCATGCCAGGAAATATAGTATAGATAGATACCTCAGAATTACAACAACAACAAAATATTCCAGAGGCTGTTTTGTAACCATCAAGCAGTTTCTGTCCACAAGAAGTACTTAGTTTGACAAGTTCATTTATAAAACTGAAAATATATGAACATGCGGGATTCTTATCTCAACAACCTGCCCACGGCCAAAATACGCAACTACAGATCCATCAGCCAATCCCCCTTCTTCAAAAATCAACTTATGCAGCCTTTGGTCTCTGGAGAATTAGCAAGCAACATCCATTATTTCATTTACAGAAATGAAAACAAACATACAAGGCATATATGTTCTAAAGTAAAATAACACCAACTTCGTTGTTATCTTCCTTTGAGTCTTAGGCTGTGAAAAGCGACATGCAGAGTCTTTCTTGGCAGGCTTTGAGATCAAATATGGTTTTGCTGACCTTAAACAGCACAAATGGAAGCATATTAAAAGCATGAAAGAATAATCCAACCTAAGGACACTAAATGTTTATTATTTTCCAGAGATAAAAGGCAAAAATATAAGGCTGAAATTTGGCTGAAGAAGAAGTCATTAGTACTAGTAAAGCTACCAACTTTTTCGCCATCTTTCGTCCATTCTTTTTCTGCAAATGAATATCCTTGAATGCCTTTTTAGATGACTTTGAGAGCAAAAGTGGTTTCACTAACCTGAAACAATGCAGATAAGGAGAAAGAGTGTTTAATAGACAGATACCGAATTTCTTGCAAGGACCTAAAGGCAGAAACTTAACCTAAAAATGCTCTACGCCACAGGTATCAACAGACAATAATCATGAGATAGTAACAGCACTAACTTTTTCTTTATGTTCGATGGACTCTTCTTTTCTGAGCACGAAGGTAGAAAAGCCTTTTTCAAGGGCTTTGGTGTTGGAACTGATTTTGATGACCTGAAATAATACAGATGTAGTGTATTAGGTGGTGAGAAAGAATAAAGTATAATACTACAAGCTAATCAATCACCAAAAAGGAGAAGGAAAAACTAATCAAGCAACATTTCTGCACCAAAAATGAAGAAGATATTGACCTTGGGGTTGATCTCCGAGAATCCTTATCTAAGGGGCCACAAACTGAAGCAGGCTTAGACTTTGGGAGCAGAACTGGTCCCGGTGACCTATATGATAAATATGAAAACATATAAAACATCGGGAAATGGTATCTACATATACATTTCAACTAACTTCACCCTCAACCTCCCATACCGTTTGGTACTATAAATTATGCATGTAGGTATCACCTCGAGGAAATATAAAAAATCATCACTCACACCAAAACCCACACCCTAAATTTATGTGCTGGTCATGGCAGTCATTTCAAGTATCCCACTGAGTCCCAGTTAACCCACCACTACAAATAAAAGATACATGATCCTCTGAGACAGAGTTAAGTCGCAATCAGGGTAATCTAATTTGGGGGTAAACTGGAAGATGGATCAATAAACAGAAAAATCATATCATAAATAACATGCTACGTACATTAACATTTGAGACAATGAATGGGATGAAGAAATTCCAGATAGAAATGCATAAATCTGAACTTGATATAACCAAGGTTGTAAAAAAACACTAGGCGCTAGTCAGGCATACGGGACCTACGGGGACTAATTGGGGATTATTATTTATTAAATAAATGGTAATACTTATAATAATATGTTATATAAAAATATATTTAATTAGTAAAATCTACTACCGAACCCTATTACTAAATCCCCATCCGATTTACCCAAGCCCGACCAACCTAACTAACTTAACCCTAAAAACCGTAAATAAAATTGTGTCTTCTATTTCCATTTCCTCTGCCGCCCCTCTCCCCTCCCTCACGCTGTCACGTTGTTCTTCTCTCATTCCGCAGTTGCTCTCTCCTCTCATGAGTCACGCCCCTGCATTTTCATCTTCATGGTGCCGCAACCACTCAAACCCCTCCAGCTTCTCAGAATCCCTCTCTTCCCATACCCCTTTCCATCTTCAAAATACAGACCTCCTCCTCCTGCATGGCTTGAGTCCTCCTTTCGTCTTCCAACCGCACCTCGTCGTGAGATCTGAGTTCCGACTCGCCACGCCTCACCAGCCTAAGTGGCTAGGAATCGGTGGGCCGCCTTATTCTACCCGACTTGGCCAAATCAGACCGTCCGAGCAAGTTTTTGCACCTAGCCGGCCACCTCATGTGAGTTTTACATCACTGGATACAACAAAGCCTATATACAACTTCCAAAATTACAAGGTTAAGGAACTGCTACTAGAAGGACCAACTCCAAACAATAGCGTCGCTCCAAGCCATATCAGCTCTCATCTTGTAATAACAAAGCTTCCCTAATGGGATTGGATATCAAGCAACAATAAGATTACTAGATTAGTAAGACGTAGGGTCTTTGTCCTCGGAGCAACGAATAATAATATAAATAATACAATTTCATGCCACAGTTGCTACCATTCTTTTTTCTGCAAATGATTTGGCTTCACATTACAACATACTTTTGTAGGCAAGAAAAACAAGATCCAGACATTTCCTAAATTGTACCAAAAGTTATATATTATTATATTTAGGGGTACTATCTACTAAAAACCATTGTTTTCTAAAAGGTCCTGATATTTGTTTTTAAAGCGCCAACCGAACAAAACATAAACGAGAATACACCCAATCGAGAATACACCCAAAACAAAGTCGAGACTATGTCCGGGACCCCATCAATTGACAGGCGTACCGGCGCGCTACACTTAAAACAAACTACTATAGGCAACTAGGAGAACAATACAAGAGCTCGCTACACAAGACCAACGATTCGTATAAATAAGCAGAGACCAGGTTCTAAAAGCTTCGAGGGGTTGTCTTGACCTGTTGTGATGGACATCGACTCAACCGAGACCCACAAGCCTGACCGTTGAGGAAGAGGACCATGGAGAACTATGTAGGGGCGCGCAGCATCTAGGAGTCTTGGCCACGGACACATCCATATCGTACAGCGGCGGCACCGAAGGTACGACAAAACAAAGGTTGAGAAGTCGAGAGAAGTCGTCGTCAAAGGCGATGGAGGAAGGTGGAGGGGCTCGGGCGGCGTAAGACGGCGGGTCGCGGGAAACGGATGATGGTAGGGCTCGGTGGGTGGATAGCGGGGGGTAGGCACAGTCGGTCCAAGAGGAGGGGCATGGGAGGTGGATGGGTAGGCCGGCAAACTAGGTGGCGGGCGAGGGCGGGGCAGGGTGGTAGGGGAGGCCCGACAACGACCAAAGGGAGGGAGGAGAGGACCGACGACCTCCCCAAAAAAAGAGAGGCCCCCGATGAAAAGGGGAAGAGAAGAAGGGGGAGGAAGGGGGTGGCGGCAAGAAGAGAAAGAATGAGGATTAAAGTTTAGTTAAGAGAGTTGTACTCACTAAAAATACACTCATTTAATAAAGGCACAACATGTTAGGGATATATTACATAAAAGATATGTGTATGAATGCGTCATAGTAATGCATATATTTTCCACAAATTCATCCATCATAAACAATTATAAGCAATTGTCAACATCAACAATAAAATTATAAGCAAAAACTATGAAACGTGTAGTTATAGCATATCGAAGGCAAGATTAGTTTCATCATTATATTAGCAGTTAAAAAAATAGTGGTAGACCATAGACAAGGGTTTTGCAAATATGCAGGCTCGTACAAAACCCTTGTCTGCTTGAGGATACTAAAAAGATATGTTTTAAAAATAATAAAAATCAGAAATCATTGATTTTGTGCATATACATTGTGTTTGTTTACCAGCCCTAACATGTTTTACTGTGTTCATCAACAGGTTTGGGGGTGTTGAACACGTGTTTGATTTAATTTCGTTTTAAGAGGACTGGTATCGGACAAAAACATGTTGAGAAAGTAGCTGTGCATCAAAAAAGCCAGTAGCAAGCCAAACTCCATGCATCAGACAAAAGATTCAAAGTACAGAGCCCCATGAGGAAAAACTTAAAGAAAACAAACCTGTCACTTTCAATTGCTGCATTTGATGGGCTGCATTGAACTTCTTTTGACACCACACATGAGTGGCATACAGGCCCTGTTTTCCCAACAAACTTTGCAGGAAAGGATCCTACAAACCATTGAGCAATCGTCACAATCAAGAATTTAAATGTTATTTTTTCATCAATATATTTGAGCTTGATAGAGGCATAATGCTATACTGAACTACACATAACAAAACTAATTATCACCTTTGCAGCTTTTACAGGTGAACATTTTCTCCGTAGGAAGAGCATTCAAGGCTTTCTGAATTGCTGTTTCCAACAAGTGCAGAGGAGTAACCCTGCAAATCTTCAACACCTCAAGCAGGCTCTTTCCATTCTCAAAGCAAATGTACTGAGCTGCCCGTTTGTATGCTTTACAAGCATGGATCTCAAATTGGGAAGGTGGAACAACCTACATTTAATTGTGAATGATAATGAGAGAAAAGACGGCAACAGACAAATAAAAGTGTCAACAAATCTCAGAACTACTTTAACATGCCAGTCTGACATAGAGAACAGAGCAATACTCACATTGCAGCTCTTGCACATAGAACATGAACACAAAATACCAGCATCTTTAATTGTGCCTCGCAGACCATATGCCTACAATTGACAATTGGACCAATATTCATTGTTGATAAACTAATAAACAAAATCACCAACTCCATATTAAATAAAACAAATAAACATTGGGTGTCGGAATAACCTTCATCCCGCCCATATACACAACAGTTACACCCTCCAGCAATCCAGTTTCGAATAGCTCTTTGACAGTGGATGGCTTCTTGTGCACAAGAATCTTCTTTGACATTTTCAATTCCAAATTCTTCTTAGTAGCTGTCGTCAATGTACTTCCATCAGTACCAAGAGCTGCTTCACTCTTCACAACTTTAGACCCACTCAGGTCATTCTCCATCACCTCAACCCTCACTTCATATCCTGAGCTCATATTCAAGTCACCATTTTCCCGACCAATGCCTACTTGTGTCCACTGAGCATCCCCTTTACCAAGAAGAGACACATTCAAGCCCTTTTCTCCATTTTCCTTGCCTTCAATTTCCATTTCGGCAGCCACATTGCGATTGGGTCTCTCTCCTTTCACCACTACAACGGAGTTGCTCATTCGACCCTCATCCGAGCAAGCAAAACTCTTGCTTCCACCGTTATCGAGCCTCAGCTTCTTACGCCGAGTGTATACAATCAAACCGCCATCGCTGACAGAACCGTTAAGCCTCTTACTGTTAACACTCTCACATACCTCCACAGGAGAACTCGCCAGGATCGAACTCAGAGTCTGAGGCTGCGACGCGCGAGTTCTGCCGAGTGAACCCGCCAGTTGAGTCTGAACCTCCAATGCGAAAGCCAACTCGCGCTTCATGGTGTCCCCTTCACGAACCAGCCCAGAAACCTGTAAATTTGAAGATGGAGCCCAAAATTAGCAAGAGAGATCACACAAATACACTCGAAACAGGAACATGAACAGAAAAAAACCCAAATCCTTCAGTTCTGGATGAGATTTAGGGAGTGAACAAATCTACCAGAAATCAGAAGAGAACCATGCAGATTGAGGTCAATTGCGAGTGTTGAAGCTCCCAAAAAGTGAATGAGGTGTTGATTTTGAAAATTCTGATTGAGGAGAAATTGGGAGGAATCTGGTCTCCGGGAGGTTTCTCTCCGTGGAAGGCGAACAGACCAACTGTGGAGAAAGAGAGAGAGAAACCGTATATCTATATCCAAACAAAGCATAAAGCTTTTGGCCGGTGTGTGTAAACGGCTGAATATCAAACCGGGCCGAATTGTTACACGGTTCACCTGGCTCCGTTCAAAACCGGTTCAATTCCTCACTGAAATTATTTGGCCGCTCGATTTAAATATCATGTAAAATAATGGCCCAAAGTGATCAAACAGGTTTAACAAGAGCATGTCCGTTAAAAACGTAAAAACTCTTTCGTCTAACTGTGTCGAGAGCCTCTTCTCGAAAAAATCCTAATCCTTATTCTATGGATTTTTGTCATTGTCGTCGACAAGGCTACTACCACCGTCGGTCTTGTCTCGACGTCGTCTGCCCTAACGCAGTCTTCGGCACTTGTGCCTCCACCTTGCCCTTCTTTGGATGCGTTGTCCCCTTAAAACCGAGGCGTCGAAGGAGGACGAAGCAATTCTCCCCTGCTCCGACCTCTCTTTCTCCCTCCACCGCGACTTTACTTTGATCGTTGTCCATGACGATCGTGGCCTTCTTACCTAGATCCTCTGCTCCTCTATACAAGCCACAGCGAGGTCGTCTGCTCAAGGCCCAAACTCTTGCTTCTTTTACAAGTCACGCTAGGGTTTGGAGGTCTCATTTGCCACCAATCCTTGCTGACGACCCGAAAAGGTTTCCGCCTTCCATGGTTGTCCTCATCCACCACCCACCGGCGTTACCCGATCCAACCGGTGTATCGCAGTCTATAGAGTCCCCCGCCTTCGTGTCGTCGCACCCCACGTTACCAAAACCCTCTTCGTGGAAAAGCTCTCGTGACTGAACCAGGGAAGGCGGAGTTAGAGGCTCTCTACGAGGTGGTTCGGGTTCCCAATATGGATCGCGTCTCCGTGATCCCTCGGGGTGCAACCCAGGCCCGCTCAGTGGACTCGGGTTGGAAGAACTTAGTGGCCGATCAGCTCTCTGGTAGCTGGAAACCCGATACCCCGGGTCTGCCTAGGCACAAAGATAGAACTGAACTTGGAATTGGAATTGTGGCTAGAGCTGTGAGAGTGAAGCGGGGGTCCGTTGGGGAACCCCGAGATGACTGGGACAGGGCGGGAAAGTAGTCTCGCATATAGGAATGAAAGGAATTCAGTGCTCTAGGGACTAGTCTTGGGAGGGGTCCCTGGGAAGAGCTTTGCCTCCCTTTGAAACTGATGACAGTAGGTTCAGTCGCACTCTACAAAATATGCAGTAATTAGGCAATACCTTGAGCAACAATAGTCAGCTTCGTCATAGTTTAGTTTTAGCTTGCCTATATGGCGCCTCATTCAATACCTTAAATTTTGTTATATTGAATGCCATATTGTTGTGAATGTTGAATCTAGCTTAGGTTTTATTGTTGATTTGCTCTAAATGCCATGTCTCCCTTATAGGCTTGATAGATGATGTGAATTAGGATCAAACACTCGTGAGATGAGGATTGTAATTGGTCTAAAATTAATGATAAATTGGGTTTAAATCTAGACTAGGGATAACTAGATTAACATAGTTGCAACAACTATAGGTTTCACACTGACAACTAGAAATTATCGGAGAACTTAGTGCTTTAGGCTTTCCTACATCTAGATTCTGGAGAACTAGGGGGTTAGATTTCATTAGGGTCCTAAACTATCGACTGAAGTTAGGACTAGATTAGAGATAGTTCATTGCCCCTAAAATAAACACTTCACAATAATTATTGGTGTTCAATGTGTTGAAATAGTCTCTATGAATTCATACCTTAGATTATCTTTTTCTCTGATTCGAACACTTGTCTTATTCACCTGACTCCTTGATTTACATTAAAATTATTATTTGATTTGCATGATATCAAAAAACCAAAACTATTTGCTAAACGAAACAACTCAATAACGACATCAAAATGAAATTGTTTGTCGTGTGCTCCTTTGAGTTGGATAATCCGGAATTAAAAATCTCGATTACTACTTGACGATCAATATGCTTGCCGTGGTCTTTTCTGTGCTAAAACCGTAGGGCGTCAATGTGCCCACTGAAATCCTAGAGCTATCCCCGTGGGATTCTCCTTAGCCAAATCACAAGTTTTCGAGGTAGTCTCCCCAGTTCGCGGAGGGGAACGCGTAGGATACATGGGGGAGGAGTATGAGTCCTCCATTCCCTCTCGCTACCCTCATGTGCCTCTAGAGTAAGTCAAGTCAAGAGCTCCTATATGGGTAGCACCCTCTATTCCAATGGTGTCGCCTAATCTAAAAGGAGAAGTTGCTCTGCATCCATTCCCATTGGAATTCGGAGGGGGTCATCCAACCGGGTTTCTTCTCGTCCCACTCCTAGAAGACGAGCTTGGCATGTCTGAATCCGGTGGTTGAGCCTCCTACACCAGGCACAAACCCCAAGTAAATATTTGTATTGGAGGCCAATGGTTGTGGAGTCCAAATAACTGGGGAAACGGAGGCGGATCTTTCGGTGTAACGATCTATCGATGTCCAAGCTAACCCGAAACTAGAGATAGTCATCCCATCGACAGAGGGGAGGAAGTGGTGCTGAGAGCACCTCGGTATCTAGAGTGTTGGCCAAAAGGGATCAGATAGGAGCCGCACGAGCATCTCCCGAGACATCGTACGCCCGAACCCCAATCTCCATGAATTGGAAATGAATGACACTCGGTCGTATGCAAGGGAGGAAGGGTACCAATATCAGTGGGTAGCCGTTGAAACCCCACTTCCTTGATGGCGGCGCTACTCAGAAAGTAGAACGCCACAACCTCCTTGGAGAGACACTCGTTCTCCAAACCTCGGAATTTTCAACGTTGTATCATGACCCCACAGAGGGCCCGTTAGTTACATGCTACGTCGGCCATAATTCGACAACCAATGCGTAGTGATGGCTCCCCATCGACGATGTTGAGACGGCTTCTTCTGGGACGAGCACCACCTCGTCCTTGCGTCTTTATCATCCTTCAAGGCGAAGGCTCTAAGATGGTCCTGGATATCGTCCACTCTAGTCCTGTTTGGGAGGGAGGCTAATACGGGTGGTCCTGGTCATAAGACCGCTTGGGGGAAAGGCGAAGCGTCCCAGTGCATGGGGACCTTACCTCTCTGAGGTTGTGATGCCGCAAACTATTATCGGGATAGTGCTAGGTCTGCATGACGCCTTCTAAGGGGCCCCACAGAGGGGCTGCAGCGAATGATCGCGTATAGTGTTGGTCTTTAGTGGTCGCCGAGGAGTGATGATAGCAGCGATCCTACTCTGCCATGGCGAGGGCGACGGAGACTACTAGAGCAGCACATGTGGTGACTCTTAAGGGGAGAGAGCAGATGGGCTAGGGGAGGAAGCCCTCCGCTTGAATGGATGGTGGGCGGAGGCACCTAGTGTGGTGAGGACGACATGGTATCAGATGAAGAAACGAGTATTTAGTCTCTTAAAACTCTTTTTATTTTGATCAAAGTTTAATAAAAATACATCCAATTTTAACTAACTAAATTAATACAGATTCAAGTAATCAGCAGACATTAGTATTAAAAAAAACTCTTACTGTGAATTGTTTGACCTTGCCTTCCTCCTACATCCTAACATAATTAACAATTATCGAAAACCAGGCATATCAGATACACTATCGAGTGAGTGAATCCCAAAATAAATATAATTTCTCCAACTAGCTTTCTAAGACATTGATAACTAATGTGGTCTTAGGATAAATAAGAAAACAAAATTAATAGGAAATTAGTTTTAAAAACTATATAGAAATTCATCGTCATGCATCAATAACAATTCATAATCTTCAAATTATATTCACAAAAAAATATCTTCAAAATCAAATTTTAAATTCGATACATGGTCTGATAAAATTTTATTCATAAATGATACTATTATAATTTTCACTGTTCTTACCTCCACGGCTCCACCCTACCACTTCCGTCAACTACTTCTCACTTTCTCAGCCAGTCTTACACTATCCATAATTCCATATAATTGATTACCCATTTCCAGCAAAAATTACACTCCCAATTGCACATCAAAACTCATACTAAAACTGTTTATGACTACGAAAACACTATATATACGGAATTTGATAAGGAATAACAATTCATATCATACATATTAAAGAAATATAAAATAAATTAAATCAAATAAAATTGTTTGAATCATACCCTTCTAGAGCAGCACAACGATGCGAAATCCAAACAGCCAACAAAAATAATTATCCAATTAAGATTTAGAATTGAAGGTTGGAATGAACAAAGAAGGCGAACGAAACAAAACGATTAGGGTTATAATATGCTAAGGCATTTTATACAAATGGAAATTGCCATTTTTGTAAACAGTGGGTAATGTTCAATCCGCTTTCACTACTATTCTTTCGAAAGAGTTCGTATTTTTTAAAGTCCGACCCGTCAACAAAACCAAAAAGGTAATAATCATTATTATTTATAGGGTAAACTTCACCTTACTACCCTAAAAATACTTGTGTTTCGTCTCACTACCCTAACCAAACTTTGTTACACCTTACTGCCCTAACAAAACTTTTAGATGCACTTTCATACCCGTCGTCGACTTGACATCCATTTTTGAATGGAAAATGGTAAAAAGTCCAAAATAACTCTCACTAACACTCAAATTTTCAAAAGCATGTCATTGGTTTTCAAATATTCTTTTTATTTATTAATTTTATATAAATCAGTTTTTTTATTTTTTAAAAATCAGTTCATTCTTAAAACAATCAGATTTTATTTTTTAAAATTACTTTTTATTTTAAAAAATAATTTTTTATTTAAAAAATCAGATTTTATTTTTAAAAATAATTTTTTTAAAAAAACATTAGCTCTTATTTTTAAAAATCATATTTTATTTTTTAAAATTATTTTTAAAAAAATCAGATTTTATTTTTTTAAATCAATTTGTATTTTAAAAAATCAGTTTAAAAAAAATCAGTTTTTTTAAAAAATCAGTTTTTAAAAAATCAGTTTTCAAATACTTCCCTTCTTTAGAAAAAAAAACTGTTTTTAAAAAAACTGATTTTTTGAAAATAAAATCTATTTTTTTTAAAAATGATTTTCAAAAATAAAATCTGATTTTTAAGAATAAACTGTTTTTTAAAAATAAAAAACTGATTTATGTAAAATAAATAAATAAAAAAGAATTTTGAAAACCAATGACATGCTTTTGAAAATTTGAGTGTTAGTGAGGAGTATTTTGGACTTTTTACCATTTTCCATCCAAAAATGGATGTCAAGTTGACGGCGGGTATGAAAATGCAACTAAAAGTTTTGTTAGGGTAGTGAGGTGTAACAAAGTTTAGTTAGGGTAGTGAGACGAAAGACAAGTATTTTTAGGGTAGTAAGGTGAAATTTACCCTTATTTATATTAACTAACTACCTGTGTTAAAATAATCTTTTTTGTATCAATTGTGGCTCCTGAATTATCTCCACTACGGAATTATAACTTTTGATTTATTAGTTTTTGACAAAATTAAGTGAAATTATAATGGTTGAGTTTATTTGAGTTTTGTTTTGCCATTATTATTATCTTCAATTCGGAATCTTTAAGATATATGGGTTTTTTTTTATTAGGGGTGGAATTATTACAATAGCAAATATCTTCAAGAGGGCAATGATCCAATAATTTTTATGTACGAACCGCTTTAAAACGGACCCGATTATAACAATCAAGGCAATACATAAAACTCAACTAAAACAGAAAAAGTAACTAATACTATAAAAGGAAACCAAAGCTAGAACTGAAAAGGAAACCAAAGGGTGTCATCTGCCAGGAACAACTCAAGGTGGCGCCTAAACGCTGTTTGGTCTCTGCTCTCCAAGGACTCGTCTTATCGACTAGTGGGTCGACTGAACCACCGAACTTGAACCCGAAAATACAGCGGGGAGGAATGGCTCTCATCAGGGACCCATCCCGAGGTAGATCCCTAGAGCCATGAAATCCTTTCATCCTTCCTAGCGGGGCTGTTTCCCAATCCTCGCCTGATCTTCTCGTGACTCCCCCGTCGTGCTCATCTTCTGCCCCCCAGGGCCCTGTAGCGTCCCAGATGGGCCAGACCGAGGGAGGCCTATCTTTGAACACCCAAGGTGGTCTATCGTAGACGACTGACCGAGGCCCCAAGTGGAGGGCTCCTTACCCAGTCGAAATTGGTCCCTTAGAACCAGGTTAGGTATCGAGTCCATGGTCATGAGGGGAGTCTTCCCTTAGGTATCGAATCCAATGTCAGCGGTGCGAACCCCATCGGCGATGATGGAATCGGGTCCCGTCCCCAATCAGTAGCATACGACCTGTCTTCCTTCCCCCACAAGGTTGAGATGTTGTTTGGATTCATTTAGTTTGTGTTAGCTTTGGTGTTGCAGGTTTTGTTGTTTATGTCGGTCTATTTTTGTAAAGGGATTTTGTAAGATGTTTGTGTCTTTGTTTGGATTGGTATAGTTTTGAGTTTTCATCTTCCGTCGGTGTTATCTTGGTCGTGGTTTTGGGTGTCGTTTGTGCTGTATTGGTTGTCATTTTGTTGTTTGTTTGGGGTTTGTATTGATCTCATGATCACTTTTTGTGGTCCGACATTTTTCTTTCTTTCCGAGAAAAGAGTTTAATAAATCTTCGGTTATAAAAAGGAGCTTGTGAACAATACTTCCATACTTGAAGAACATGCCTAATAAGACGTGGAAATGTAGGAGTGTGATGATAAAATAAATATTTATCTTCTCGAACTATCTTCTATCCTCGGACAATTTCGACATCGCTCTCTTTTTCCATCTCTCTACCCTTACCCAAATTCAACTACTTTTTGCACTCGATCTCTCTTCAACCTCTCATACATCCTCAAATGGTTTTGGTGTCGTTTCCCTTACTCTCCCGACACAACTAAATATAGAACTATTTGTCCAGCCCCATTAAAACCTTTGACCGATCTTGTTAAGAATCGAAAAATAATCTTATCGGGTATAATGCCTGAAATTAAAAAAAAATGGTCACTACTGGTCAATTTTTTTTGACATCGGAGTATGCCATGTGGCGAGGGAAACAATTGCGCTATTAAAGATGAAAGTTAATTTTGATTTTAAATAACGGTCAACAGTTCTCCGTCTTCTTAACCAAGACTCTAATTTTGCAACTCGCTGGTTTTTCCTTTTTGGCGGTCATTATCGTTGTACCAAGATCTCTGACGACAACTCTTGCGGCAAAAACCCAAAGCAAGACCAATAACCCCCGTGGTTGTGTGTCCTTTCTGACGATCCACCACTGGTTCCTCCTTACGCCAACTATTGTAGACTCGTCGCCGGACATTTTCTGTTGATCCATCTCCATTTCTACGGCTACACAAATGGCGTACCCTAACAACCCAAACATGCCACCCGGGATCACTTGCGAGTTGGATTACTTCCCCGATTCGCAACATTATTCATGCGATACGGAAGTAGCATTTAGGCAGTAAGAGTATGTCCAGATGTATAGTAAGTGTAATCGGGCAAAAGAGGAAGCCCTTGTGAGTGTATGTCTAAATTACTTTGAGGATTCGGAGTACAGAGCCAACCAGACATGTCATTGATTAAGGGATAACATTAGGAAGGACCTCGCCATTATTATCCGACTAACACCCGCAATAAAGAGCACAACTAAAAATGAAAACATCATCGAAAGGTCACCAACTAAAAGGTGAAGACGTTTCAGGGGTACTGGTCGAAGTTCAATCACATATACCAGAGCGGTCGTTCAAACGACCAGATCATGACCAATGCGGAGAAAGAGTACATTGACCACATCTTTTCAAAGAAACACTAGTGGAAGACCGTGCGGGATGCCTTGTTTGAAGCATCGTTTTGAAAAAGATTTCTCCACGACCACCGACGGGTGTATTAGCACCGACAGACGTCGTACTCCCATAACACCGACAGACGTCGTACTCCCATAACACCGACCTGAGCACCCCAATGTCTAAGATGGACCGTCGCCACTAACCAGGTCGAGGGGGGCTATCGTGGACCCATACGTGGTTGCGGACCTGAGGACCAGAAGGTGGAAAAAGTGAGGAGGACAAAGGAGAAAGGGAAGGGAAAGGGGCCAACCGACATGACGTTGGACCCAAAATTGCCTAAAAACTTGGCCAACATTAAGAAGCACCACCGAGAGCCAATTGAAGCGTTGGAGTCTCTCATGCACAAGTTCCGCTTAACCCCCATAAGAATTACCAGCAAACCACCACTGATTTATACAAGCTGTAGAAGAGAAAGTCGAGAAATTAATTAATCCCTGTTCACATTAATAAAAAAAAAATATTGAAGTTATTTACTCCCCTGTTGCACAACCACACCAAAGCAAAGATGAATATCTAAAAAATTACCAATCCAAAATTTTTAGACAAAGTGTGAGCTAAAGAAGAGAGGGGTCGGCGTCACACTTCCAGTCGACAATCGGAACTGATCCGGCCTCTAGTAAATTAAAAGGGCTTCTCGGAGATTCCTCCGGCGTTTGTAGAGTATCATCGTAACTCTATAGTTGTCACGATGAAAAAATCATTTGCCTTGGTCGTAGCTGACTCTAGCAAGGCACCTTTGGTCCATGAGGCCCAGGAGGATTTGTCTGCACCATATGGCCAGGCCGTTAACACTGAGATTACCCCGTTACACCAGAATATTACTTGTCGAACATGTCAGAGTCAGGTAGTTCTGAACCAACATATGTCAACCAAACCCAATCAAGGACGCGATCTTTGGATCGTGATTCGTGAGAATGTTGTAGTTGCGGATAAGTCTTACTTTCATGCTTTAGCTCCTAAACCTAAGGGTGATGACTTGTCTTATGTGCGTTAGTGTAGTGCTAAAGCTATTAATAAAGATGACCTGAACCTTATATCTGAAGGAGAGGAATGAGAGGAATTGGATGGGAATCAAGGAGTTGGTGAAGACGCCTCAGTAGAACATGATTAAAGATGCGAATCCTCTCCTGGAATATGAGAGGATTGCATTCCCCTCAGAAAAAGCGGTGTCTGAGGGATGTGATTTTGAAGAATAAACCGTTGTTTGTTGTGATCCATCGTTTAAATCAGGAACGATCGTTTCTTGTTATCGACCATCGTCCTTTGTTGTTGGCGAGTGATGAGCCTAACTGGGTTGTGAGGACAGTATAGTTCCTTAATGTGTGGACTGATCATGAGTCCTTTCTTCCTACTATTTTGTCTCTCTAGAATTCTTATCCTAACCATGCTTCTGCAAGTTATTCTTTATGGTTTAAATTTCGTTCTTTTTGTTTAGACTTGCAAAAATTGAATCGGGAAGTGTTTGGTTACACAGAAGTGCATGTTTTCAAATTAGTTGCCGAGATCAAAGTTTTGGACAAAATTCAAGAGGACTGGGACTTGGCTTCGAGCGGTATTGATTTTGCAGCAGGAGATAATGGCTCGTATTTGGCAACAAAAGGCTAGAATGGACTGGTTTCGCAACGAAGATAGATGTACGCGTTTTTCTGTAAGGTGGCCAATTTTCGTGCTCATCGTAATAGACTATCGCAGCTGCAAACGAATCGAGGTGTGTTGACTGACCCGGCCGAGATTTTGGAAAGTGCAGCTCCCCACTGCCTTTTCGTACTTTTTCCACTTCCCAGAGGTTAGATATCTAACTCCCTTCTCTTATGATGAAATTGAATATGCCATTTTTCTTTGTGGCGGGGAGAAATCCCCGGGGCCTGAAGGATTTACTTTGAAATTCTATAGAGTTGCTTGGAACATTATTAAGGTAGTTAAGTTATTTTTTGATGAGTTTTATCAGGTTGGTTTATTGGAGAAGGTCTCAACTCTATCTTCCTCACTTTGATCCCCAAACATTTCAAGCAGATTGTCTTAATGACTTCAGACTGATTAGCCTCATATCTAGCCCCTATA
The DNA here is from genome assembly GCA_963921825.1 of Erodium maritimum. Lineage (NCBI taxonomy): Eukaryota > Viridiplantae > Streptophyta > Magnoliopsida > Geraniales > Geraniaceae > Erodium > Erodium maritimum. The sequence goes on along the minus strand of OY997595.1, from coordinate 62,647,578 downwards.
AAATTGTTGCTAAGGTTTTGCCCATCAGATTAAAAGATGTTATTTTTGACCTCATTAGTAATAATGAAAGTGGTTTTATGGCAGGTCGTTAGTTTATTGATGAAGTCCTTATAGCATTTGAACTTATTCATTATGTTAAGCGCTCTCATTTGGAAGCGGTTCTTCTCAAACTAGATTTTGAGAAAGCTTATGACCTGGTTCAGTGGGGTTATTTGGAGGAAGTTCTAATTCAGATGAGCTTTAGGCGGGGGTGGAGACGTTGGATGATCATTTGTTTTCGAGCGTGTCTTTCAATTCTGGTTAATGGTGTTCTGAGTAAGGACTCCGTGATGGTTAATGAAATCCGCCAGGGATTCTCTTATCTCCATTCTTATTTCTTATTGTTGTAGAAGGGCTTCATCAGTACTTGGAAGTAGGGAATGAGACAAATTTATTTTGGGTGTTGAGGTAGAGATATCTGGTTTTGCTATATCCCACTTATAGTTTGCAGATGACACCCTTCTCTTTATTCTGGGCAACCTTGTAGATTTAGCGGCCTTGAAGCGTGTTTTGGGCGATTTTCAGCTTGTTTATGGACTTATGCTAAATTTCCTCAAGTCTAAAGCAATTATTTTAAACGCTTAATCTTTTTCTCTTGTAGAGGTGGGAAATTTTTTGGGTTGTGAAGATGGTTGTTTTCCTATGAAGTACTTGGGCCTCTCGTTAGGTCTATTTGGTATTCCAAGTATCTTACTTTAGCGGGTAGGATTACGCTGATCAAATCTGATTTATCTAGCCCCCTTTATTTTGTATGTGTCTTCATAAAGCCCCTAAAGGTGTCATCAAAGTCTTGAAGGACATTTAGAGAAGCTTCTTATGGCTTAATGATAATGATAGACGAGTTCTTCATAAGGTTAAGTGGACGGCTGTGTACTGGCCTAAGCATTTGGGCGGTCTTAGGATTCGCAGGTTGGAGGAAATGAACTTGGCGTTCTTGGCCAAATGGTGGTTGCGCTTCACTACTGCTAACCTTACCTTGTCGAAAGTGTTGATTTTTTTGAGGATGTGATGGCCTTTGGATGCCTGGAATCTGTGAAAATTGTATAACAATTCTAATTGTTATTTATTAAATCATATTGTTGCACTTGCAAGCGATCCTCTTTTTTGCAGGATGTTTGGTAATCATGGTCTCTCTTGGAAATTGGGAAAGGGCGATAGGATTGCGTTCTGGGATGATGTGTGGATTGCTGACGCTCCTCTTCATTCCCGTTTCCCAACAACTTCCTCAATGGCTGGGTCAGATTATTGAATTTTTGAACGGGTCTGGTTGGGCGGTGGAGTTTCGGGGAAACCTCAAGGATTAGGAGAGTGATAAGGTAGAAGATTTGTTTATTGCCTTGAATCATCACATTGTGACTTCGGATTTAGAGGATTCCATGCGTTGGAGGAAGAGTTTCTCGGGTTTCTCGATTTCTACTACATATGCTCTATTGATGGAGGATGAGACTTTGTAGGTTGTTTCTTGGTCCGTTTTGTGGGTAGCAAGCATACCCCCAAAACATTGTGTTTGATTTTGTTAGCGGTTCATAATGCTCTTCCTACCGCGGGTTTCTTAGAGGGACGTGGTGTCCATATGACTCTTAATAAGATGTATTGCCCTCTTTGCAAAGCAAGTATGGAGATTTCAGATCATTTGTTGTTGCATTGCTCTATTTCTTGGTGGTTGTGGGTGCGAGTTTTTTCCTGGTGGGGTGTAGTTTGGGTGATGCCCCATTCCTTTGGAGATGTGCTGATTTTGTGGAGAGGCTTAGGGACCCACAATTAATTGAAGGCTGGGGTCCGCGTTTGTTATATCACTATCTGACACATTTTGGTTATTGAAGAACACTGATGTTTTAAATATGGTCATGAAAAGCGGAGAGGTTGTTTTTGGGAAGATCCTGAATCACTCCTTCAATCTATGTGGCAATCTCGTTCGTTGCGTTCGGGTTCTACCTTTTCTGATTGGTGCAGATGTCCCGGTTGATGTCTCCGACCTTGGAGGAGACGGGTTCGGGTGTGTTCTTGACCCAGTTATGGTCTTGTGGGTCTGATGAGTTTCTGTTCGAGAGTCAAAGAAGGATTCGCCTGTTCTCATTTGGATCCGGTGAGTACTCATCCGGGGGAACGTCTTGGGGCGGATCTTCTTGTTTAAGTGGAAGGGCATGGATCGCTTAGTCCTCCTAAGACAAGAGGATTCACCCAGTTCACCTTGAGGTACCGTTTATCAGTTCGAATGAGACGCTTGTCATTGGTATTTCGAGAAACTATTCATTAGTCCATTTAGTGGGTTTTTGTTTATTTTTCCATGTTTATTTTGATCAGGCCTTTAGCCTTTTTAGATTTGTTCAGAGTTTCCTTGTAATCGTTGTTTTCTCTTCCTATTTCTCCTTGGAAATGGAATCTTTTTTAATAATATTTTTGAGCTTATAAAATAAAATACAAAATTTATCTCGTTAAATGATATTTTCGTAATTTTTCACAACTCTAAACCCACAATAGATCGAATCCGTCTGTTACCACTACGTCATCCGAAACCAATAAGACCCTAAATTAGAAAAGGTATTGTTAATTAAACCATAATTATACATATACAGTCTAATCTCACTACATATTCTCTTAGGCTCGAAGGAATTAGGTAGAGGTCAAAGGTTAAGCATTAGGCCACATTTGTTGTTTAGGCCTTTTCTGGTTTCTATAGACCATTTAGTTTATCGGTTTTGTTAGCCTTCTTGGCTAGTTAATTGTATACCCAAGGTTTGGCAGCCATGGTCACCTTGCTCTATATCCGGGTTTAATTTGAAAGGAATTGCAAACCTTCTCAGCCCTAATCGTTTTGTGATTGGAGATGAAATCAAAATCGGTATAACAAAAAATGTTGTTGTAACAAAATCAAATCGCTCAAAAAACACACTCTGCCTTAACCCTAAACCGAGCCTCTCCTCCTCTCATCCACCGCCTTCGCCGGTGGCGTTCATGGCTTCTGGCCATGGATGCCGCCGGCGACCTCGCCTCCTTCCTCCTCTTCGCTCCCTTCTTCCTCGTTGACGGCCCTGGCTCTCTCTAAGTGCTGCCCTCCTCCCTTCTCGTGTTTTCTCGGGTTCGTCGTCTCTTTGTCGCATTTTTCCCTAACATCGCCAAAGCTCATCGCACGCACAGAGACCTTAAACAATCTTGCACCAAATTGAACTCTTCATTGATGAACAAATTGAACTCACACTGTCGGAGCTCTCTCTGCGATGCTAAACTCCACTTCTCTTTACAATGACTTATAGACTTCACCAAATGATCAAGAATGTTTATATCACCTCAGCTCTAGACTAGAATAGTCTCAATCCTATTGGAACTTCTCTCTCTAAAAGAGACGCTATGCCTTCTCTCTTCAACTTCCCCTAACTTGCCCTTCTTCTCTCCTCTGCCGGTGGCCCTCGAGTCCTTCTGACCGAGGCGTCACCGGCGGTGGCCTCTCTCTTCCTCCTTCCTTCGTTGTTTTCGTCTTTCCCCTTCGTTCCCCCTTCGCTTCGAACCCAAATCTACTCGTTTTTCCTTCAGATCTACAGGCCTGGACCTCCTCATCCTTGTCGCCCCGCCATCCTTGACCGGTGGTCGTTGATTCGGGTGTTGGCCTGCTTCGTTTCGGCGGCAAGGAGCGGATCTACCCACCGGAAACAGTGATGTCCATCGTCGAGGCTCCGGTGTCCTTCAGATCTAGGGTTTTTCGTTCTGGAACTATGGTTCCTCTCTCCCTCGGGTGTTCCTTTAAGAACTGCCCCCGGTCGATCCCGGTAGAAACGGCGATTTCTAACCAAATTTGACTTTTGGCCGGAAAAGTCAACCGAAGACTCACGAAGTCATTCGGGACATTTCCGGGGCCCAAAAAGCTTAGCCGTCATCACGGTTAGCTTAATTAGGTCATTTCCTTCAGTTTGACTGTAATTTGGTAACAGTCAATTTTTGGTCAAACTTGGACTTTATATCAACTTTCACGACTAAAATTGGACTGTTGGAATTCTAATAAATTAAAGTGGCTCCCACAATGCCACATGGCATTGTAGGCTTGGATGAGAAGAAAATGAGTTGAAATGACCTCTTGATGCTCCTTAAAGACTCTAAAAAGGATAAAACTAGCAAGGGGCTTTTGGTCATTTAACTTGTAGGTCATTTAAGGCATTTGTTAGACACAAATTCAGCGTTTCCCCTCATTTTGCAGCTGAGAAATTCTAAAGGGAGAGAAGAGAGAAGCTCTTGGCTTGAGCAAGAAGAAAGAGAGCAAAGAGAAGATTTTTGGCTCATTTTTCCACCATCTCTCCTTCCCAAGCTTGCTAGCTTCATCTCCTACACATCCTCAAGGTATGGATGCTCTAAACTTCTCATTCCATCCACTTTCAATCTATGGGTTTTGTGGGTTTTTGGCTTGGAATTGAAGAACTAGTTATTTTGATGATTGTTGGAGTTGGGTTAGTGAAGATAGGTTGTCTGATTCTGTTTTGGTTGAAGTTTTGATGAACCCATTGAGGGTGTTATTTATTGAAGAGTTTGGCTGAACATTTTGGAGTTTGAAGGACTTGGAAATGAGGTTTTTGAGTTGATTTTCGTGGAATTCGAGTTGAGGAAGAAGGGGAAGGATCTGTCCAGGTTTGGCACGGCAGGCGACCCGGACCGGGCCATGTGCCAGCACGGCAGGCCGCACGGAACGGGTCTTGTACTGGCATGGTACGCGGCACGGAATGGACGGGAGTCCGGCACGGTACCTCACATGGTCCATGTCAGACTCTGGACCGGTCTGTCGCACGGTCCGTGCTGGTTACCGGGCCGGTCTGTCATACGGTCCGTGCCAGATTCCGGCACGGCCTATGATACGGACCGGACTGCTTTCCGGACCAGACTCCCAGACCCCAAAATCCTCCCTTTCAATCTCTTTCGATTCCTAAATCATTTCTTCAAAACCTTATTTCCATTGCTTGAGTATTGTTCTGTATTTTGGGGAGAGGAGCATCGTTGAGTTACTAATTTTGGTCTTATGGTGGTCTAAGACCGTAGTACCGAGCAAGGAAGGAAGGAAGAACTTGGACCCGAGCTAGAAGAACGAAGATCATGCCGGAACCCGTGTGAAGAACGGAGTTGTGACTACTGAGTTTGACAACAGAGTTTTAGAGGATTATCACGAGGTAGGGGAAATCCTAACTACTCGAGTACTTCTATACTAGAACGCTTATTAGGTTAATAAAATCGGAAAGGTCCTAGAATTGCATATAGGATGCGAATAACTAGAATAATCGTCTTTCAATTATTAATAACCGGAAGTGTCTAGCATGCATGCTTAGGATGAGGATAACTAGTGTAACTCGCTTTCAATACTTGGGAATTGTTTTACTGGTAGAGAGGCCGTGATGAGCCCTCAGATTAGTTGTTGTGCTAGGTTCACATGCTTGGTTGCTAGTTATTAGGATAATCAAGAGTCTAATGAAACTAGATCGAACGCATGCTTGAATGTTTGAATGATTGAACTTGAATGCTTGAATGATTGGTTGATTGATTGAGTGGTGATTAATTGTTTGTTTGAACGGATGATCGAGTATGACTGATTGTGCCAAAGGGGCATGATCAGGTGATCGATGGACCGATGGTTCGTGACATGTAAGTATACGGTAAGTGGAAGGAGTAAATGGTTGTCTTTGGTGTGTTATGGTGAACATGTGGTTTATTTTAGAGTTATATTGGTCGTGTGTATTAAACATTATTTACCTTACTCTTTATGTTGAGCTGTGACTTATTAGAGATTTTGAACTATTTACCGATGAGGAAGTTTAATTGATCTTTTAAAAGGTTTATGTCATTTATTCATCGCTTTTCTATTATTACTTCTGGTCACGTCTCGACTCCGGTCAACACCAGATTTGGGGCGTGACAATTTGGTATCAGAGTCTGGTTTCATTTGAAACAGGTTGTAAATTTTGAACTTGTTTTTAAAACCTTGGACCAACGTCAATTATGTGGGTAGAGTTAGGAGGTCTAAGTCGTGTACTCAGTGATGCAAGTTAAAAACAGTGATGTATAGAGTGAGAACGACTCGAGTCTTACTGATTTCATTGGTTGTTTAAATTTGAACCTTTTTATTACAACGGTTACATCGCTTGAGTGGTATCCTTACCCTGTGGACTGTAAGGTACAGTGATCGGTGAAACCGAACGGTTGAGATCGGCATTGGGTTAACGAGAAATGATGGAACCGTTATGTATATTGTTGAGTAAATTATCTGTTAAGTGTGTTACCACCGAGTTGGTCGTTTCATGTTTGTTCAGGTTGAATGGTTAATTGGTTAAGGTATTGATGAGGTTGGAGATTGGATTCATTGGAGTGTTACTTGTCGGAGTGGTGTTTGACCGAAGGGTGGACTTATGGAAGGATTTGACTGTTAAGATTTTGAAATTGTTGGAGTGTTGACTCGGTTATGATGTCGGGAAGTGTTTAAAGAATCAAAGTTGAAAAGATGATCCAATTGGAATGACTTTTGGGTAAAGAGTAGAACTCGAGTATTCTTGTACTCTCGTTAATTGTGTTGCGTAATTTGTGGAGCATGAGAACTCTTGGTATTGAATAACTTGTGAAAATTACTTGGTAAATGTCCCACTTAAGCGGAGGGTTAGTGGGAAATACGAATAGGTCATGCCGAATTTTCCGTAGAACTGAATTGTTTGTACTATCACGGGTTGACTCAGGGGCGCCACTGTAGTCGAAAGTGATGGTTGGATGTCAAGTGGTTACAACGAGGTTCGGGGACGCTTGAATCAAGTTTTAACGACGCGAGATCGACATAAATGTTTGGACTAAGGATAAGGAAATTGAGGAAAGAGAAAGGCTTGGGTAAAAAGATTAAGGACTTATTCTTTCCAAACCGGTTGCTTTGTGATTTGAGCCCTATTGATGGGTGTGATTGTGTGTGAACTTTGCCTCCTGTGGGAGTTGGTTGCATTACTTGTTTGCTGTGTGAGACGCACGATGTGCGGACTTCTCTGTCTATATAAATACTATATACGACTTATCTACTTACCCTTGATCCAATTAGGATCCGTCGAGACGAACGAGAACGTCCCTTTTGTTTAAACCGTTTCGTTAGTACTAAACTGAGTTTGAACTGTACGTATTACTGCAGCAATCTTTCGCAATGTCTCGTGTTTACGTCCCGAGAGGTACCAGGAGTCGCCCAGCTTTGGGGCAGAGCCAGTCACCAGTTGTTGGACTGGTAGGGGCAACAAGTGCCCAGGGTGCTACTCCCACAGAGCACCAGAGCTTTGAGGATGGACTGTCAGGGTCACCAGCGAGAGATACCCCAGTCGCAGAGCCGACTCAGGCGACCCCTATTGATGAGGTGGTACGCGTAGTGCTAGCAGCACTTAGTGCTCAGCAGGAGACCGCAGCACCGGCGTTAGAGCCCGTGCCTGCTACTGAGACGGTCTCCGTCGAGAGGCCAGGACAGATGGATAGCCACACGGCCCAGGCACTTCGTGATTTCCGTAGATTGGGTACACCGACTTTTTCTGGGAGTGCCGACTCCGAGGCAGCAGTTTTATGGTTGGAGCGGATCACTCGCAACCTTGACACGTCTGGTATTTCTGAGGGATGTCTGAGAGTCTCTTTCTCCACCTTCCAGCTAGAGGGTGAGACTTTTTACTGGTGGCAGTCTGTGCAGACCAGAGTTGGTGAGGATATTCAGCTTTTCAGTCGACTGTTCCTAGAGCAGTACTTCCCTCGATCGGTTTGAGATGATAGACGCCAGCAGTTCCTGGAGCTGCGACAGAGGGGGATGACAGTATCCGAGTATGCGGCGAGGTTCTTATCCTTGTCCCGCTTCGCACCCGAGATGGTGCAGACTGAGGACAGTCATTGCAGACGGTTCGAGCGTGGACACCTCCCTGCTATTGCAGATCGAATTACTGCTTTGAGGACAGAGGTGTACTCTACTCTGGTAGACCAGGCCTTGGCAGTGGAGAGGCATTTTCGAGAGAGCGCCAGAGAGCGAGATGTCAGGCCGAGTAGTTTCCTCAGGTCATCAGAGAGGCGTGATGCGAGACGACAGAGGACTTCTGGGTTTTTCCAGCCATAGTTTCAGCAGAGTGGCATGCGCAGAGGAGCAGCAGTGGCGTCAGTTGGACCTGCCCCGCTGTCACAGTTCTGCCCAGTATGCAGACAGCAGGGACACTTGGCCCGAGACTACCCGAGGAGTAGAGGACTCACAGAGCGGCAGATGGATCGCCCACAGGGGTTTGATGAGGGGCAGCAGGTTGATGATCGGACTTGTTACCGGTGCGGCCGACAGGGGCACATTGCTCTCACTTGTCCCGATCGGGTTAGAGCTGTACCTCCACCGAGGCCCCAGCAGGAACAACCTCATCAGGAACCTCCCGGCTGACCACGACAGGCACAACAGCAGAGAGCTCCGCGTCAGGCGGCGGGATTGGTAGCCCCGAGACACCAGGCTAGGCCTCAGCAGCAGGTGGCACTACCACCACCACCACCGAGAGGAGGACCACCGGCACGGCAAGGCCGAGTTTATGCAGTCATAGATGCTAGAGCTGAGAGACAGTACGCCGGCCATGAGGCCACACATGGTACGTGTTTACTTTTTAATTCGTGGGCGTCTTTTCTGTTCGACACTAGTGCATCCCATTCTTTTATTTCTGCTTCTTTTGCTCGGTCTTTGGGTTTGAGGGTGGAATCCCTTCGTAGAACTTTGTGTCTTGAGACCCTAGTGACGGGGGAGGTAGTTTTGGGTACTTTTTGTCGAGATTGTGAGGTCCGAGTGGCAGACTGCCCCTTCGTTGCTGACCTACTCATTTCTGGAGATGACCGCTTTCGACGTGATCTTAGGGATGGACTGACTTACAAGGTATCAAGCGACGATCGACTGCTTTCGTCGTCAGGTGACAGTACGGTCATGTGGTAGAGTTATTACTTGTGTTTTGGGTAGCAAGAGCAGAGTCCTTCTATCCGCTTTGACTACGGGAGTGGGGTCTGAGGTTGTGCAGGGTGGCAGAGACCTACCAAGAGTAGTATGTGAATTTCCGGACGTGTTCCCGGAGGAGCTATTAGGTTTACCGCCGGCGCGCGAGATAGAGTTCCGGATTGACTTGATCCCAGGCACCGCGCCAATCTCGATGACACCTTATCGGTTTGCGCCAGCTGAGTTAGTCGAGTTGAAGCGACAACTCGAAGAGTTGCAGGAGAAGGGTTTCATCCGCCCTAGTGTTTCACCGTGGGGAGCACCCACCCTCTTCGTAAAGAAGAAGGGTGGTGCCTTGAGGATGTGCATCGATTACCGGAAGTTGAACCGGGTTACGGTTAAGAACCGCTACCCGATGCCGAGGATCGATGACCTGTTCGATCAACTGAGAGGAGCAACCTGCTTCTCCAAGATTGATCTAAGATCAGGCTACTATCAGTTGAGGGTCCGAAAGGAGGATGTGGAGAAGACCGCATTCCGGACACGGTACGGACACTTTGAGTTTTTAGTGATGCCGTTCGGGTTGACGAACGCGCCAGCAACCTTCATGGATTTGGTGAATGGCATATTCAGGCCGTACCTGGATCAGTTTGTCGTAGTTTTCGTTGACGACATCTTGATTTACTCGCCTAGTGAAGAGGCACACGAGGAGCACTTGAGGATAGTATTGACTTTGCTACGTACTCATCAGCTGTACGAGAACTTGGATAAGTGCGAATTCTGGCTCGCAGAGGTGAAATTCCTCGGACATGTAGTGTCCCGGGATGGTATCTTAGTCGACCCAGCAAAGGTCGATGCAGTTTCGAAGTGGGCGAGGCCCAACAATGTTTTTGAGATCCGTAGTTTCCTGGGATTGGCAGGATACTATCGACGCTTTGTTCAGGACTTCTCACGTTTGGCTGCACCTATGACAGCATTGACCCGCAAAGGAGCGGAGTTCCTTTGGACTAGTGAGTGTGAGCACTCTTTCTCAGAGCTAAAGGCTCGATTGACTACCGCTCCAGTGTTGATTGTTCCGGAGCGGGGAGTGGGTTATGATGTATACTGTGACGCCTCAGGCGAGGGACTCGGTTGTGTTTTGATGCAGTCCGGGAAGGTAGTTTCTTATGGTTCAAGACAATTGAAGGTGCATGAGCGCAACTAACCGACCCATGATCTAGAACTGGCAGCAGTGGTATTTGCGTTGAAGAGTTGGAGGCACTATCTGTACGGTGAGCAGTTCAAAGTGTTCTCGGACCACAAGAGCCTCAAGTATATTTTTTCTCAGCGCGACCTGAACATGCGCCAGAGGCGATGGATGGAGTTACTTGAGGAGTACGACTTCGAGCTGCTCTATCATCCGGGCTAGGCGAATGTCGTCGCAGATGCTCTGAGCAGGAAGTTGACTCATTGTGTGGCCAGCATGGCAGTCCGAGAGTGGAACATGCTGGAGGAGTTGAGCTCATTCAGACTTGAGCTTAAGGAGATCACAGATGGTATGGCCTTATGTGCATTAGTAGCTCAGCCCACGTTGATTATTCAGGTGCTAGAGGCACAGGCCGAGGATGCCGAGGCGACAGGGATTCGTGAGAGACTGACAGACGGTGAAGAGATCGATGGTTGGGAGTTGAGTGCAGATCAGAGTCTCCGTTATAGAGGACGATTCTTTGTACCCCGAGGATGTAGGGACACCGTATTGAGAGAGTGTCATCACTCTCGGCTTGCTGTGCACCCCGGTGGCACCAAGATGTATAGAGACATCCGAAGACAGTTCTAGTGGAGTGGGATGCGCAGAGCAGTCGCAGATTTTCTTTCGAGGTGCCTCACCTGCCAGCAGGTGAAGGCGGAGCATCAGCGACCCGCTGGCTTATTACAGCCTTTACCGGTCTCCGAGTGGAAGTGGGAACACGTTACTATGGATTTTGTATGTGGACTACCGAGGTCGTCTAAAGGGCATGATGCTATTTGGATTGTGGTTGATCGACTGACCAAGTCGGCACACTTTCTAGCTATGCGGATGACTGACAATGTGGACATGTTGAGTCGGTTATACGTCAGGGAGATTATTCGTCTTCATGGGGTACCAGTATCAGTGGTATCTGACAGGGATCCTCGTTTCACATCTAGATTCTAAAAGAGCCTACAGAAGGCATTAGGGACAGAGGTGATGCTGAGTACAGCTTACCATCCCCAGACAGATGGACAGTTAGAGCGCACCATATAGATTTTGGAGGACATTTTGAGCTTGTGTGCTAGACTTTCAGGGATCATGGGAGGATCATCTACCTCTAGCAGAGTTCGCTTACAACAACAGTTATCAGTCCAGCATTGGGATGCCACCATTTGAGGCTTTGTACATCAGACCGTGTAGGTCGCCAGTATGTTGGGCAGAGGTAGGGGAACGTAACTTACTTGGTCCGGACATGGTCAGAGAGACGACTGAGAAGGTCGCATTGATTAGAGAGCGGTTGAAGACCGCACAGAGTCGTCAGAAGAGCTATGCTGACAGACGTCGCAGACCGCTTGAGTTCGCGGTCGGATATCATGTATTTCTGAGGGTGAGCCCGAAGAAGGGCCTATTACGGTTTAACCGCGGCGGAGGAAAGTTGTCACCGCGTTTTATTGGACCGTTTGAGATCTTGGATCGAGTTGGAGCCGTAACTTATCGGTTAGCATTGCCACCGCAGCTAGGGAACGTGCATAACGTTTTCAACGTGTCCCAATTGCGGAAGTACATGGCGGATCCTTCTCACATTATTGAGTAGACAGACATCGAGGTAGCTGATGATGTCTCATATGAGGAGCATCCTGTCAAGATCTTGTGTACGAAGGAGAAGGTTCTACGGAACAAGACGATTCCACTAGTACTGGTGCAGTGTGGAAGCCAAAGAGTCGGGTCAACGTGGGAGCGCGAGGATGAGACCCGGGAGAAGTACCCCCACCTGTTTGATCTTTGAGGTACTTTCTTTTAATTTCGGGGACGAAATTCTTTTAAGGGGGCTAGATTGTAAGAACCGCCCCCGGTCGATCCCGGTAGAACCGGCGATTTTTAACCAAGTTTGACTTTTGGCCGGAAAAGTCAACCAAAGACTCAGGAAGTCATTCGGGACATTTCCGGGGCCCAAAAAGCTTAGCCATCATCACGGTTAGCTTAGTTGGCTCATTTCCTTCAGTTTGACTGTAATTTGGTAACGGTCAATTTTTGGTCAAACTTGGACTTTATATCGACTTTCACGACTAAAATTGGACTGCTGGAATTCTAATAAATTAAAGTGGCTCCCACAATGGCACATGGCATTGGAGGCTTGGATGAGAAGAAAAGGAGTTGAAATGACCTCTTGACCCTCCCTAAAGACTCTAAAAAGGATAAAACTAGCAAGGGGCTTTTGATCATTTAACTTGTAGGTCATTAAAGGCATTTGTTGGACACAAATTCAGCGTTTCCCCTCATTTTGCAGCTGAGAAATTCTAAAGGGAGAGAAGAGAGAAGCTCTTGGCTTGAGCAAGAAGAAAGAGAGCAAAGAGAAGATTTTTGGCTCATCTTTCCACCATCTCTCCTTCCCAAGCTTGCTAGCTTCATCTCCTACACATCCTCAAGGTATGGATGCTCTAAACTTCTCATTCCATCCACTTTCAATCTATGGGTTTTGTGGGTTTTTGGCTTGGAGTTGAAGAACTAGTTATTTTGATGATTATTGGAGTTGGGTTAGTGAAGATAGGTTGTTTGATTGTGTTTTGGTTGAAGTTTTGATGAACCCATTGAGGGTGTTGTTGATTGAAGAGTTTGGCTGACCATTTTGGAGTTTGAAGGACTTGGAAATGGGGTTTTTGAGTTGATTTTCGTGGAATTCGAGTTGAGGAAGAAGGGGAAGGATCTGTCCAGGTTTGGCACGGCAGGCGACCCGAACCGGGCCATGTGCCGGCACGGTAGGCCGCACGGAACGGGTCTGGTACGCGGCACGGAATGGACGGGAGTCCGGCACGGTACCTCACACGGTCCGTGTCAGACTCTGGGCCGGTCTGTCGCACGGTCCGTGCTGGTTACCAGGCCGGTCTGTCATACGGTCCGTGCCAGATTCCGGCACGGCCTATGATACGGACCGGACTGCCTTCCGGACCAGACTCCTAGACCCAAAAATCCTCCCTTTCAATCTCTTTCGATTCCTAAATCATTTCTTCAAAACCTTATTTCCATTGCTTGAGTATTGTTCTGTATTTTGGGGAGAGGAGCATCGTTGAGTTACTAATTTTGGTCTTATGGTGGTCTAAGACCGTAGTACCGAGCAAGGAAGGAAGGAAGAACTTGGACCCGAGCTAGAAGAACGAAGATCACGCAGGAACCCGTGTGAAGAACGGAGTTGTGACTACTGAGTTTGACAACAGAGTTTTAGAGGATTATCACGAGGTAGGGGAAATCCTAACTACTCGAGTACTTCTATACTAGAACGCTTATTAGGTTAATAAAATCAGAAAGGTCCTAGAATTGCATATAGGATGCGAATAACTAGAATAATCGTCTTTCAATTATTAATAACCGGAAGTGTCTAGAATGCATGCTTAGGATGAGGATAACTAGTGTAACTCGCTTTCAATACTTGGGAATTGTTTTACTGGTAGAGAGGCCGTGATGAGCCCTCAGATTAGTTGTTGTGCTAGGTTCACATGCTTGGTTGCTAGTTATTAGGATAATCAAGAGTCTAATGAAACTAGATCGAACGCATGCTTGAATGTTTGAATGATTGAACTTGAATGCTTGAATGATTGGTTGATTGATTGAGTGGTGATTAATTGTTTGTTTGAACGGATGATCGAGTATGACTGATTGTGCCAAAGGGGCATGATCAGGTGATCGATGGACCGATGGTTCGTGACATGTAAGTATACGGTAAGTGGAAGGAGTAAATGGTTGTCTTTGGTGTGTTATGGTGAACATGTGGTTTTATGAACGTTGGTTGGTTGACTTGTTATTTTGTGTCTCCCTTATTCTCATTCTTAGAATATTGGCTTATCGGGTATGGTAACCCCACCGTTGAGGAGTCCAGTGTGGGGATGGTTTACAGAAATGATTAATGGTGATTGGGTATGGTACCCACACCGTTGAGGAGTCCGGTGTGGGAATGGTTTACGGGAATGATTGGAGTTGGAGGGCATTGGTTATTGGACCCTACAAGGAATTGATTCTTGGAGCCTGAGGGCATTGGTTATTGGAGATGGACTTCTCGGGACAGTTGGTTGGATTACTCTGTAAGAAATGGTTACTGTGGCTTCACCCAAGTGTATGCGTCCTACGGGAGCACTACCTTGGTTCCCTATGACTTATGGTCCTTTGGAGGCATTTCCGAGAATCCCGACGATGAGCGTCCCTATGGGATGGTTTCCAGTGCCCCGATGTATGTGCCTCCTCTGGACCGAGGGGAAAATCTGATATGATATGGGTACTCTGGTGGATTGGAATTATGGGAACCGATGTGATCGCAGAATCTATCCATGGATCGGAGGCTTGAGAAAGCAAGTGGTTGGCGTGACATTATTTGCTCCCATCTTAGGAATTACGATTCGTTTATAGTATTTTCCTGGAACCTTTCAAGTTACTGTTATCTTTAAGAGTAAGATACTATTTTGATCTATTCTGTTTATTTAACATTTCGTTATTAATCGTATTAAATCGTTACTTGAGTTATTTGTTTAAACAGTTTAGTATTGAGCTAAAGGTATAATTGTTAGGATTTTTCCTACTGAGCGTAAGCTCACCTCTTTGGTTTCTTACTGTTTTTACAGGCGTACCTGATGTCTAGTGAGTTCGAGGCTCGGGAGCTTTTGGACGTCTTGGGGTTTATTTTAGAGTTACGTTGGTCGTGTGTATTAAACATTATTTACCTTACTCTTTATGTTGAGCTGTGACGCATTGGAGATTTTGAACTATTTACCGATGATTTGAGAAAGTTTAATTGATCTTTTAAAAGGTTTATGTCATTTATTCATCGCTTTTCTATTATTACTGGTCACGTCTCGACTCCGCTCAACACCGGATTTGGGGCGTGATAGTTCCTCGCCACCGCCGGTGGCTTTCGCGGCCTTGGCCGTGGAAGTTTGGGTGCTTTTCTTCTCACATGTGCCTATCAGATCCTTCTCCTTTTCCTCGTCTTCGCTCCTTTTTCAACCCCTTCTCCTCCTTCTTTGCTTGACCGGGGTGTGGCTAATATCTACAGGTGGGAGCTCCTTCCTCACCTTTTTGGGGTGAAGTGGAGCGTAGATCTTAGTCCCTTCGTTGTCTCCTTCTCCTGTTTCTCTTGTTTTCTTCTTTACCTCCTTGTCCTCCTTGGGTCTCTGACTGTTTTCTCGGTGTGGGGACTCGCCGATGTGTTTCCGATGAGTGTTTTGGTCTTTAGGCCTGGTTTCGGAGTTCTGAGGGTTGGCCTTGGCGTTTTTGGAGTGCGGGGTTCAGATCGTTGGTCGGGCTCTTCCTCGGCTTGTGACCCGTGTGAGATCTCTGTTCCTGCTATTGTGGTGGTGTCGCCTTTCCCTTTGTGGTTGCGTTTGGTGCTGACCAACGGTGAGAGTGGATTTTTTCTGATCGGAGGCGACATAGTCGGGATCTTCACTTTGGGTTGAGAAGGGCAGACTCAAGATGGCTTCTTTGGAGGGCTTTTACTGCTTGCGTTTGGAGGTTTTGGTAAGGTCTTTTGGTGTTTTCAGGTTGTGTTGTTCTTCTGTTTTCTTTTACTTTTCATTTGGTTTACTTGTATTTAGTTTGCTTCAAGGGTGTTAAATCTACTTAGGAGAGAGTCCTACCCCTGCGTGGGTACTTGTTGTGCTTACAGTTATCATTTCTGGGTTTTAAGACCTTTGTTCACCCATATTTCTGGGTTGTGTGTTATGATGTACCAGTGTGTATTCTCGGGTTGTAATGGAGGGAGCATCCCTTGGCCCTGTTTTCGGTTTGAAAATTTTCCGCATCAATAAAACCTTTGCTGGTAAAAAAAAACCTCAGCTCTGCTTTTATACCTCTCTTCGGTTCTGATCAATTTCACTCTCTCTAACGACCCTTTAACCCTTCTAACAAACTAGATTGACAACTAACAAATTAACTATTCAACAACCAACTCCGTGCCACATAGTCTTCTCGAAGAATCCATGTTCTTCTCAATTTCATCTCATCTTTATTGATTGGAATGATATCATTCGGTCTCAACACCCTTTATCGGAACAACATAGTTTGACCTTCTTTTTCCATACTCCTATTGTGCATATTTTTGGAAACTAAAAGCATCCATAGTCATTAGGCCTAGGCGCCTGGCTGAAGCTAAAAGGGAGAGATTGATAGAATAAAAAAAATAATAAGATTGTTTCTCTTTCTTCTTTTGGCTAGGCTGAAACAAAATCATTTGCAGTCCATGATTTTGCAACAAACTGATAGGAGAGGTTGATAATAGAGAGAAATAATATAAAAAAGTAATTTAAATGCAAACACATTAAATAGAAATGACATTTCATTGAAGATATTCAAAATGCTTACATATTGATCGAACTAAACTAGAATGAAAGATAATTACTCTTCATCGCCAAACTTATTCCAAATGTGCTCGATGAGGTCTACTTTTAATGTATGATGAACACATTGATCATTTGGTTATTTGTTATTATGACATTGGCCGAGACGAAGCTTCCTTGCGCGAATCTTGGTTCATTTGACTCATCTTCATCTATTTGTTCAATGTAGTCATCGCACGTATGACGTTCTGCCTCGACAATCATACTGTGTATGGTACCTGATACCTGACCCAGACCATCCATGCCTTGCCTGAAGTATTCATCTTTTTGCTCCAACTCACGGACAATACGCGTGAACACATCCTTTGGCACTTGAAAACGCCGACGAAATTGTGTTTCAGTGTACACGGGGGGAGGGGGGGGGGGAACGATTATTGAAATAGTCATGCATTAAACGTTCGTGGCCAGTTACCTAGTCTCTCTTGATGTAGTACTTCTTACGTTGTTGTGGTAGGATCATGACTTCGTTTAACCAACTCTCAACCTTTCCGATGGATTGATGATGCTATCTTCGATTGCACGTTCCAACATTCGCTCGACCTTCATCTTGTTGGCTAGAACCGCTCTTCTTGTATGATAATTGCTCGCCATTTCGTAAAAAGAACATAGAATACAAGTTTTTGAGGTTGGGTGAGTTGGAAATGGAAAGTGTGATTTTTGGTTGCTACACATATAAACTTATACAAGTTTTAGGTCATATTAGCAATATATTTTTATTTTTTTCAAAATTGAAATGTATAAAAACAAGAGTTAACCATTGATCGATACCAATAGAGCCGTTGGCATCGGTTGAAAGAGTCGTCGTTAAGATTACCGTCGTAGGTATCCATCAGTACATTTCCGCCATCGTTCTGCCGACGTTTTCGACTTACCTGCTAGCGTTTATAATTCGCCAGCACCTTCTCGTCGCTCTAACATGACTGATCCAAAGTAGTCAGCATTGGTTTCTTGAATCATACATATTATGCTTTGCACTCTTTTGTTTTTTTGAAACTTCTTTTTTTTCGTTGATCCCCACAAGTCTTTAGCACTCTATTTCTAAAAAAAAATGGTCTTGAGAATAGTTTTGTCAAATGTTAAACAGAGAAGCTCACTCACCAAGAACGGGGTAGCAAATGCGATTCCTTATCTTGTTTTCTTTTTTTAAATTAGCGATGTTTTATAGATTCGCTTAAATTGAGAAAGAAATGAAAAAAAATCAATTTTGACATCAACAGACATTGTTCAATACATAGGAGGATTTATTCAAAACTAAAACAACATCTCACATTTAAATCATAGTATCTACTTCTTGGTCATTGAAATCGCAATGTTGAAATACTTGGTCTTTTCTATGCGGAGATGATCGGTGATGTTCTTGGCATACTCAGTGTATAAATCTTCAATAACATCCTCCCCAAAATGACTTGCCACCAGAGTTTCGGTGATGGCTCTCATGATATTTGCCACATTTAGTCCGGTTTTCTGCTCGTTCAAAGCATAGTTTTCTTCCGCCTTGCTGTCGCTTCCATCCCAATTGGTTTCGAAGCTATTTAGCAGATTAATATTGAACGACCCTTCTCTTTCTACTATCTCCTTCACTTCTGTCACTGATGGGAAGTAAATTGGAATATTAAAGGAATCCATGTCGCCTTCTTCGACCATCCCCTGATTTGTTGCATTTCAAATAGACTTTAGTCTCTGATAATCCGTATTTGTTTTGGAAAAATGGCAGGTAATTTACAATTCCTAACCATCTACGACTTAAGGATAACGTCGATTCCTAACTGAGTTAAAAAGGTCATTTACAAATCCTAACCGTCCGCGACCTTTTGTCACACTTCCTAGATGTAAATATGGCAGCTTTTATACGAACTATCAAAATTCGTCCAAGATAACGACACTGTTAGGAAACAGAACACGTCATGTCACATGTATTGTTTAAAATTTAAAAATGACCATTTTGCCCTCGACCTTTGTTACACTTCACACAAAACATCAAAATATGTCAAAAGTAGATGAAATGGATCCGGCTTCTTCTCTTCTTCATGTCCTTGGTCCTTCATAGGTCTCGGCGAATGTTCCTCTATCGCGTCGATTTTAGTTTTCTCCTTATCACATTTTGTTCATTTTTTTATGTTGAATTTCTGTTCGTTTTTTTTTATCATCAGGTGATTATGTTAGCTACATTCTTCATGTACTTGGCGATTGTTGGATCTATTTTGCCCAGAAAAGTAGTTCCCGGAGTTGTGTTATCGGACGATACTCGTCTTCATTATCGATGCAATGGTCCGTACAACCTACTCTTTAATCCAACATAATGAATCAGTTTTTAATTTTGATTATAGTGTTTTCCATGAATTTTAGTTTTGTTGTCTTTTTTTACTGGTTCTGCTTCTTGGGGCGTGCAGTTGGATAAATTTCATATCACCCATTGTATCTGAATTTTGATTTTCATATGCTAGTTGCTTACTAGATGGATGGGTATGGGTATCACTTTTTTTTAGTTAGTAAGCATAAATGTCTTATGATAAGCCGTAATTGGCTAAATGGTATGATAATGAAAGCTGTATATAGTTAGAGGAACTCAAAGAGAAGAGAGGATTAGAAGAGCAGAGGATGAGAGTCGGTTGCAAATGAAGAACCTTAACGAAGAGAAGAGAAGAGAAGATGATGAGAGAGGCAAAAAAGACCTTTCACAGCTAAAACTAACAACATCCAAATTTAACAACTACAACCCGTATGACAAACACTAAATCTTCAGAATTCCCTTGACTACCCCTTCTCTCTACTTTTCAAAACACAGCTGCCACTTCTTAACATAGATCTACTTTCTGAGGCCGTCGGCGACTGGTCTGGTCGTCACTGACCAGCTGGTCGCCGGTGGTCTTCTTCCCCTCCCTTCCTCTTCTTCCTCATCCCTTTTCTTCCTCTGTTTTTGCTCCCTTGGTTCCTCTGCTTTTGATGTTCGTTTTGAAGTACCGTTGGGCTTGGTTGGAGGTTTTGGGTGGTTCAGTCGAGACTGCCATGGCAGGAAACCAAGGAGTTGCTCATTCTATCGTGGGAAACGGTTCTCAACAGAGATTCGTTGTGGGCTGTTCGACTTTTTGGTGCTCGGTTCCTCCGGCTTTGTGGTGCAGATCAACCAGACTTCACTCCGGCGGACGTGCTTCTCCTCGACTAGACTTCTCGCCGGTGTGGTTCCAGGTCCCCCTCCTTCCGGCTTCGTGTTTGCTGCTCTCCGTGCCCGGTCTGTATCCTCTCCGGCGTTGTTTTGCCGCTAGTGCTTGGATCGTTTGTCAGAGGTGGCTGGAATAGTTAGGTTCGAGTAGGGCGCCTTCGGACTTGTCTTGGGTTCGGGTCCGGGTCTGGGCCCGGGTCGGGTGGATCAGGGCATGGTTTGGGCCTGGATTGTGTCTGAATTGGGCCTGATTTGGGCCCGACCCTTCTTATTGCTTGGCTGTTTTCCGGACTTGTTCGTGGTGACACTCGGGTGTCTTCGTCCAGTTTCATCGTGGGAGGCGTTTCCTAGTTCGGATTCGTTGTGCTTCTGTTTTGTCACCGGTTGTCGCGGAAGGTTTGGTTCTTCTCTCTTAGGCTTTATCTGTAAGTAGTAGGAAAACTGCTCATCCTTCGATTTAGGCTCCTTTCGTTTTCCTTGGTACTCCTGTCTTGTTGTAGGGCCCGTCATTCTTTAGGTGTTGGCCTATGACGGGTTGTACTGAGTCTTTAGGCCTTGGAAATCGAGAAGTCCTTCCTCTTACGGGTTTTGAGTTTCAGTGTTTTTTGCATTGATTTATCTCTGCCGATTTGCGATGTTGGTCATCGGCGTGTCGGTATCTTTTAACTCGTTGAGTTTGGGTGCCGATGAGATACAATTTTCTCCTCAAGTAAGGGTAAAGTCTTTGGTAATTACTTTGGAAGATGGCTAGTTTATCAGCGCTTTATGGTTGGCAAATCTGGGTTTGAGACCTCTTTTTGTGCTTCATGATGGCTATATTCGGGTGTGAATCTCCATTTTTAGCCGTCTTTCTGTGTTTGTTCCTTCTTGGTCTGCGTACCCTTTCACTCTTGGGGCTGCGTACCCATTCTCACTTCAGGGTCTGCGTATCCATTCTCACTTCAGGGTCTGCGTACCCTTTCACTTCAGGGTCTGCGTACCCTTTCACTCTCGGGGCTGCGCACCCATTCACTGTTCAGGGTCTGCGTACCCATTCACTTCTGGGTCTGCGTACCCTTTCACTCCAGGGTCTGTGTACCCATTCACTTCTGGGTCTGCGTACCCATTCACTCCGGGTCAACGTACCCATTCACTCCGGGTCTGCGTACCCATTCACTGAGGGTCTGCGCACCCATTCACTCAGGGTCTATGTACCCTTTCACTATTGGGTCTGCGTACCCATTCACTTCTGGGTCTGCGTACCCATCCCTGTTTTTTGATTTTCTGTTGATTTCAGGATTTCCGCCTTCAATCTGTAGACAGATTGTTTTTTTGTAACCTTTTTCTTCCTCAGGAGAGGGTAAGTTATCTTATGCTTTCGTTGATAAAAAAAACATTCAAATTTTTTAACAGTTTGTATGGTTCGTGTAATTTGTGTGAAAAAGATCGCGGACGGTTATAAATTGTAAATGACATTTCCGACTCAATTAGAAATCGATGTTATCCCTGCTTTCTAACTTTATGTTCCTAATTGATAAACATTTAGTAGGGCAAACTAATTACTTTAAAATAATAATAATAATAAAATACTATTAAAGGCCCTTTGTTTGGAAGAATATTATAATTTTAAAAATTCAAACAAATATTTACCTTGTAATTTGAATTGTTCATTTGGTTTCAATCTAATGATCACACTAATTTGGACCACATGTGTTTGAAAATGGTAAAAATACTAATTAAGCTTTTAGTTAACATCTCCTTTAAAATTGACCAAAATATACCGTTGAAAATGTTAGGATATCATGGATAAAAACATGAGAAAATTGAGCATGACCAACACTTTTATAATTGAATAGCATGTTTGATAGATTATCAAATACAAGTGAGGGTAAAAAAAAAAAATACTTTTTTCTAGAGAGAGGAGCAGCGACCTCTCTCTAGAATTTTCCAAACCCTAGCCTCTGAGTCTCTCCTTCTCTCTCGGTGCTTGATCGTCGTTGGCAGGCTCTCGGGGCTGTCATTGGTGGTCTTCTTCCCTTCCTTTTCTCTTCGTTTTTCTCTTACCATTCCTCCTTCCCCTCTCAGTCCGCTCGGAAACTCTACCTCTTCCTGCTTCGGTTGCTCAGATCCACGCCTCGGCGACTTTTTGGAGCTTTTTCTCACCGTCTCAGGTCATCTGGTTGGTGCTGGCCGCCGATGGGTCTCAGTTTCATTGAGATCTGAGAAAGGGGCGACAGATCTACGACGAGGTAACTTCTCCCCCTTCATCTGCGCCCTTATGTTTCCTGGCTCCATCTCTTCTTCTTTGAAGATTTGGACGCTGTCTCTCTCCCTCCTGGCCGACCGGTTGGTGTTCGCCGCTGCCAGTAAAACACCCAAGACAGTAAAACACCCACACCCAGCCCAAGCTCAGACCCATAACAGGCCCAGGCCAGGCCCAGGCCCGACCCAAACCAAAAGTCTGTCCAGGCCCAAGCCGCAAGAACAAGGACGGATCTAAGTTGAACCCTACCCGGTCCCTCACCCGAGCTGTCCCGCCGCCACGCCACAAATCTGTCGGACCAGTGAGTAAGCAGCTGAACGGGATGGGCGAGCCAGGACCACCAGCTCCGGCGAACCTTCCCGATCTCCACAGAGCCCCGACGAAAGGCCGAGCTGCCCAGAGGAACAAAACTAGCCATCAGCTAACCCCGTCCCAGATAGACAACACCAGCGGCAACTAAGAGCCGCGACGACCAAAGATGAACAAACGAGAGCCGGCGAGCTGCAAACCGAACGCAGCAAAGAACTAGGAGACCGGCGAGCCGCATCGGAGGAAGAAGGCCGGCCGGAGTGCATCAACGACACAGATCTGGAACTACCGAGGAGGCAAGAGCGAGCGAGGAAAGAAGGCTAATGGAGTGGAGAGGAGAGAGGAAGGGGGGGAGGACACCACCAGCGACGTCCATGGCCAGAAACCATGGCGTCGCCGGCGGTGAAGAGAAAAAGGAAAAGAGGCGGCTGTTAGGTCAAGGGGCTTAGCTTCGCTTCACTTCCTTCGTAAGTCTCCATCATATGGAACTAGTAATCTAATGGCGCTCTGAATACCCTTTCTAGGGTTCCACAACAACCCTGTTAGGGTTTTTTCATCTCCGTCGTCCACTTCTCCTGTCCTCCACCACTCCGATCTCCACTATGACCTGCAATCTCACCACCGGCGTGCAACCTCCAACTACAACCATGGCAGCCATGGCAACCTCTCACCGATTCATCCCCGTTCTCCCTGCTTCACGACGCTTGGCCTTCCCCTGCTCGATCGCCGCTGCCCTCCTTGAGCCCGATCATCGTCGTCATCCCATGGTCGAGTTTGGATCTGGCCTGCGTCAACGACAGTGCGAAGCTCGTCGCCATCACCCTGGGCGACTGCACCGTCCTCGGAGCACCGGAATACTGCAACACAAGGGCCACAACGTATTTCACGTCGTCGCTCTGGTCAATCCAGGCCATCTCCATGTCGTTCATCGGGATGGATGTCGGCTCCTCCAACACCGGTGTAACGCTGGCTGCTCTTCAGCCGCTACTGCTCCGGATCTAAAGCAACCCTCGCCAGTCACGGTCATGCGCGGGAAGAAGGAGCAGCATAGAGTTGGTTAAGGGCGAATCACGACGAGCCCGCGAGGGACATCGCTGAGGGACAAGGAGGAAGTCCAAGATTCACAGACGGAGGTGATTCAGCCTCCTTCGGAAAAATGAGAAGACCCGGCGAGGGTGGGAGGGTCCGCCTATAGACTATACCCATAGACCCGGGACTACTGGTGCTAGGAGGTCTCGGGAAAACCGCACTCAGAGCACTCTATTTCCGCCTGCTTTCTGAATTAGGTCGTTTTTACTTGGGTTGTATTTGCTTGGTTTACTTTTGGTTTTTTCTTACCTTGTTCTGTATTGTTGAAATGTCGGTAAGGGGATGCCGTGAGGTATTGTCTACCATATCAAGTAGGCTATTTTTATGGGTCCATGAGCGCTGGGCTTGCTACGATCGGCCCAGATACTTATCTGGAACCCAAGGCGGTTACTCTCTACCATGTATGGTTCCTTATGTGCATTAATGTACTTCCCCGGTTACCCGCTTAGAAAAAAGTCTCCATCATATGTTATTTATATAAATTATTTACATACCTTATAAATCGGTTACAAATTTAGGTTAAGTTTTCGATACTTTTTAATTTATAAATTTGTTTTTATCTTAGCCCAAATTTTATTCCGTACGCGACTAATAAAGACTAATACTTTAGAATATGTTATTACATTTAACTCCAAAACCGAATACCTCAAATTATTTTTTTACCATCTTCAATATAATATAGGAAAATTTTCTTTTTGATACTTTGACAAACTTTTATTTGCAGTTTAAAAAAGTTAATTCGTTTTTTTTGCATTTTAATACCCTAACAAACTATTAATTTTAGTTGCATACCCAACCGTTAATTTTCCATCCAAATGGATTAAAAGTCCAAAATACCCCCTGAGCCCAATCAAAATTTCAAAACCTACCACAAAAAAATCAGGTTTTTTTTTTATATATTTCAAAAAATATTATAAAAATTCAGTTTTTATATATTCAAAAAATCAAATTTTATATAATTCAAAAAATCATATTTTTATATAATTCAAAAAAACCAGTTTTTATATATTTTAAAAATCATATTTTTATATAATTCAAACAATCAAATTTATACATTTGAACAAAAATCAGATTTTTTTAATTACTATTTTATATACTCCACATATTTATAAATAATAATTTTTTAGAATTAATTGTTATACATAATTATTTTACATATTTACATATGAAGAAAAAATCAATAATTTTTTAAATTAGTATTTTTTTTTATAATTTGTTCTTGAAATTTCATAAAAATACCCTATTCTTTTGGATGAAAAGTTAACGGTTGGATATGAAGCTGAAAATAATAGTTTGTCAGGGTATTAAAATGCAAAAAAAAAAAACAAGCTAGGGCATTAAACGACGAATAAAAGTTTACCAATGTATTAAAATACATTTTTCCCTATAATATATTCCTCCAACCCTTATCAAGATTCATGTGTATATAAGAGTTAAATTGATTGTAAGAACAAAAAATAGTAGATGAACATAAAAACCTGAGAAAGCCAATGTGGACCGTAAGAAGAGTGAACAAGATGGAGGCTCGAATTGGGGAAGAGCCTTCCATGGAAAGAACCCGGGGTTCCAGAGACATAACAAGGCACATAGTCGCCATCCTTCTCGTTCGAGAGCCTCTGGTAGAAACCAGGCAACGACATGAAAACTGAGTTAAAGTCGTTGCTAGGAAGATCATTAAGGAAGACTTGAAGTTCTTCGGGAGACCGCCCCGTTTCTCTGGACAAAGACGCAATGACATCGACGATGTTGGAGAGGGACAAAAAAGTGTTGACTCCGAAAGAGCAGCCCAAATCCGCGATGGCAAAACACTGATCCGGTTCAGGAAGCCGCATAGCCCTTATAGTTTGCTCTACTATCGGCCTTGACTTGGTTATAGCCGCCCTCTACACCAACAAAATGTTTTTTTTTTTCTAGTTAAGAACATGCACCAAGTTATGTAGATTGAACTAGGATAGGAGAGAGTACCTGGGCGATTGAGTTGTTGGCATAACTGGTTGCACCATGATCACTACCATTCATATGAAGGCAACTAGCTAATTCCATAGTTAATCGTTGTTGTTTCGGTCTTGTTCCCGTAGCAATATGTAGTGGTGAAAAAAACAATCCATGATAAGAAAAATACCTCTCAACTTGTTGGAAAGAGTCACGTGTCAAGGCTGTGACATATGAATCTAAAAGTGTTCGTACAGAAATGATCATAAACAAAGGAAAATGTATAGAAAAACACTGAAATAGGGTTAGTACAGACTAGAGACGAAGAAGACCTACGTGTCTTTGACTCTTAGTACAGTGTTGGGTTCGAATAAGGACGAATTACACGGGTCATGAGATTGGATCTGGTAGGCTGATCTAATCTGTTACAAGACCTACATGTGCTCCACACCCTTAATTATTTGTTTAGTACGATCTTGCTAGGTTTTGGGCGGCAGCCGGCAATACAAAATAATTATAGGATTGGATCACATGTTCATATTAGTTTTAAGGGTTAAATATTTTTTGGGGGGCTAACCTTAAAAAGAACGCTCTGCAAACTCTAGTTGGGGTTCACCCATAACCCGACTTGGGAACCATCGTCGCCGACGGTTCTTCTCCGTGCTTCAGCCTCTTCTCCCGACTCGACCATGCAGCTAGGTGCTCTCGTTGCTTCCCCGTTCACAGCCCTGCACCGCCGTCCTTGTATCACGCACGGTCGTCTGCAACAGCCTGCGATCCCGCGTCTGTCGTCGCGTAGCCACCCTCTCCCCGATCAACTGGGCGGACTGCATCCTCAGGTCTCCGTCACTCGGTCGGTAGGGCTGCGTCACGGACCTGTCCCCGAGCAGCAACTCGGTCTGCACCTGCACCAGTAGACTGTACCCGATCGCCTGTTCTGGCGGCGCTGTCCGGAACCGGCAGCGACGTCCAACTCTCCGCCGGAACGGGCCGATCAATGGCCACACATAAAGGCGTCTCCACCAGGGCCTGCAGTGCTGCCACCGTCGACCCCTCCTTTAGTTACTGACCTTCGGGATCGATGGTACCCTTCTAGGACAGTGACTGTGATCGTTCCGATGGAAGGATCCCCTGAACCGATGACGTTCGTGCCGCATATAGAGGAAGAGGTAGGCTTGCGAGTCCAGGAACAGATGCAGCAGTGCCTTTCTAGAGTTCCGGTGCACCGGTATACTCAGGAGGGGATACCGGCGAATCTTCGCGGTCTGCTACAGTATAACCCCGGAATCGGCTCTCGACTACGGAAGGCCAAGATAGGGAAGGGGACAGGGACTTCCGGTGGAGCGACATGCACACATGAGCACATGGAAGTCACCAGATTGGGCCAGGTCCAGGAAACGCGACCGTAGGGGTATGGCCCCTCGAGGGGAGAATGACTACCCACAGCGGGGGTGGGATGGGCCTTTTGGGGCCTATACCCACAGACCTAGGACTACTGCTACCGGGAGGTCTCGAGAAATCCGCACTGAAGGCTATTTTTCCAGGTTATTATTCTGTATTACATCGAATAAATTTTTGGCTATATAGGACTAGGACGTTGGGTAGTTATTTTTTTGAGATGTCGGTAAGAGGAACTCCTGAGTTCGGATCTGCGAGACAAAGCAGACTACTTTTATGGATCCATGAGCGCCTGGCGAGCTACGGCCGGTCGGGACATGTATCTGAAATCCTGGACAGTTATGTCCTACCCTACAAAGTTGATGTTCTACAGTAATACAATACCTCATTACTCGTTTCAAAAAAAAGGAAAATTTTAATATAAAATTTATCAAATACTTTTTTACAAGATAAAGGTTAAAAATATTCTTTTTTATCTCATTTTCAACGTGTTGACTGAGTTGACTTTGTGTGTTGACCGCATTGACTACGATTTGTCGCGTTTTTAGGTATCGATATCGTTGGTCCTATTTTTGGGAGATCTCAGGATATTTATAACCCTGGTTGTTGGTGAATCTGTAGATACTAACAGTCTGCAGATTCGACGCATATGGGCTCACGCAAACGTTGACTATTGAATCGGAGCGTGCTACGTGGCGAGGGAAATAGTTGCATCATTAAAACTGAAAGTTAATTTCGGTCTTAAATAAAGACCAACAATTCTATGTATTCTTAACCAAGACTCCGACTTTGCTACTCATTAGTTATTCCTCTTTGGCGGTCATTATCGTTGCACCAAGATCTCCGACGACAACTCTTGCGACAAAAACACAAAGCGAGACGAATAGTCCCCGTGTTAATGAGTCATTTCCGGCGATCCACCACTGATTCCTCTTTACGCCAACTACTGCAGACTCGCCGCTGGATATCTTTTCCGTTCATTCATCTTCGTTTCTACGGCTGCGCAAATGGCGTCCCATAACAAACTGAACATGCCACCCGGGTTCACTTGCGAGTGAGATTACGTCCCCGATTCACAAAATTATTCGTGCTATACAGAGGTAGCATTTTGACAGTAAGACTACGTCCCCGATGCAGACGTCATTCCTTGGCTCCCCGATGTACTCCAGCTCGTCGTCGTACCCGAGGTCATCCACTTTCTTGAGTTGCACGACGCTTTAGGGCTCAACCACTTTCCCAAGGTCCAGCTCGGAGACAGCCCATAAAGAGGTTCACGTCTCGGGAATGACTCGCCCACCTTCGGCCATTTGAGTCCATGTCTCTTCGGCCTCATCTTTAAAGAGTTGCAGGCGGAGCCAAGCTCACAAACTTAGATGTATAGTAAGTGTGCTCGGGAAGAAGAGGAACCCTTTGTGAGTGCATGGCTAAATTACTCGGAGGATTAATGTACCCTTCGGAACCACGACGAACTAGCTTCGAAACACCTTCAGCCCATTTGGAGAAATCACATCAACGTCTGCGTTAAGCCGACCAAATCGAAATCATCAGATGTATGGTTTCGTGCGATTTAGGACGAAGGAGGTGGCTTCTCAGGCCATGGAAAGCATGAACGGGTTGAAAGTGAATGGGTATCACTTATTTGTAGCTCTTTCCAGGCGACGGAAGTCCAACCAAGTTGGAGGTGAGAAACAGAGCACAACTTCCCCGTTTTCTGGCCCTTTGAAGGCTCATGATCCTTTGATGGTGTATCTCTCTAGCGAGAAGGAAATGTGTGACCGACCTGCAGAAGCGTTTCGGAGCGTCGGTGATGCTGTTGTAATTGATATTGTGGAACAAAGCATGACTCGAGCGGTGAAGAACGGTGAGTAGGCTAGACCTTGGGCATCTAAGGTTGTGGTTCAATCATATGAGGCTGTGGATCAGTCGTCGGCGTCATCCCCCTGGCTGGTTGAGTTGCATTCGTTGGCGTCTTCCTCCGGAGATTTGACCGCGAGTTATTCGGGGGAGAGATCTTTAGGAGATCACGTGGAATTGTTTTCAAATTACAAATTTGTTTGGGTTACAGATTGTGATCATCTTCCTGTTATTTAGGGAAAGGATCAGGCCGTGATTCTCGGCCAAAATCCCGTGGAAGACGAAGTCCCTGAATGTGTTTGTTTGAACGGGTTGCTTGCGGGTCAAGCAACACATGCCCATGATCCAGTTCAGTTAAATGCGACCCATGATACATTTCAAACTATTTCTGACACGGTTCAAGGTTCAACCCTTAATCTGATTCAGGCAACATCTGACCCAGTTCAGATAAGCAATGACCCGATTCAGGTTAAGGTGGTTCCGAGTGAGTTTTGTGATACTTCGGGGGGTAGTCCTTGGAAGGAGGTCTTACTCAAACCACAGAAATGGAAGAGTTGGGCTCCCAAACACTTATCGGATTTTTATACTTTTAAGTGTAAATCAAGGAATCGTTCTCTAGATCGGGAAAGTTTTGTTCGTCCCCCCAACATCGGGAAACAGGTTGCGCAAAACAGAATTGGAAAAACTCAAGTTGCAGTTTCTTCTCATGGAAACGAAGCATGGACTAC
Organism: Erodium maritimum; assembly: GCA_963921825.1. Classification (NCBI taxonomy): domain Eukaryota; kingdom Viridiplantae; phylum Streptophyta; class Magnoliopsida; order Geraniales; family Geraniaceae; genus Erodium; species Erodium maritimum. Next base: position 62,618,317 of record OY997595.1, on the reverse strand, counting down.
ACTCTGTGAATTGGCTTCAAAGAAGAAAGATGTTATTATTCGTCTAGAACTTCGGAAGGTGAGGACTGGCGGTTACCTATTCTGTTTTTTCGTTTCCTTATTTTCGTTTTTTTAGGAAAAGGCTAGGCCTTTTGGCTCCCTTTATGGAGCCCCTTTGTAATCGTTGACTTTAACTATGTTTCTTTTTGAATCAGGACATTCCAGTTCTATTTTTGGAATTGGTCTTATTAAAAAAAATTCGAACTTGTAAAAAAACAAAAAAAAATTACTCGGAGGACTCGGAGTACGGAGTCGACCAAATGGGTTATCGATTTTGGGATAACATTATTACCCAACTAACACCCGTAATAAAGCGCAAAACTAAAAATGAAAACATCATCAGAACGTCCCCAATCGAAAGGCGAAGATATTTCAGGGGTACTGGTCGAAGTTCAAGGACATATTATACCAGAGCGGTCGTTTCGACGATCAGATCATGACCGATGCAGAGAAATATTTTTTTTATTATTCTTTTGATAGGCAATAAAATTTTATTAGGCTACCGTTCTATAAGAAAATAGAACGGTGCAAAGGGGCGATCCTCAAAGAAAGAATCAACCCCGCAGACCAGAACAGCTACAAAAGCCAAACAACAAAAACACAACAACGACCATCCAAACTAAAACCAATACATCAAAAAATAGAAACTGAAACTCCTCATACCGCCACCCTCCTTGGCCGGGCACTCCCCAAACACCAAACCGGATCCCTGGACCAATCTTCAAACGTCACCCCAGCACGAAAGGCTCCAGAATCCCAACAAACACCAAAAGAATGGCTTTTCACCCTTTCCACCAAAGCATCCACCGTAACCATAACTTGGTTAAAAACAACACCATTCCTGACCAACCATAACTGCCATAAAGCCACATAACCCACTCGAACCCAAACCGCCTACCAACTCCGACTACCCAACCCCTTCCACCACAATAAAACATCTCCCACCTGCCTCGGCATTGGGCCCACCAACCTCCACCACCGAAATAGCTTTGACCAAAATTCCCAAGCATATAAACAGTGAAGCAATATATGATCCACAAACTCAAAGCTACCCTTACAAAACGGGCACAACATGCTATTCAGGGAAATATGCATACCTCTACTCTCCAGGTATTCCATAGTAGGTAAAGCCTTATGAGCAGCCAACCAAAGAAAAACACTCAGCTTCGGTGGGACTCCTTTCACCCAAAGAATGGATGCCCTGTCCAAATCAAATCTAGAGCCGGCCGACCCCGAAAGAAACTCATAAGTAGATGAAACCGAAAATCCCTTCTCATGCTTCCCCCAAATAAGAGTGTCCTCATGATCAACCCTCAACTCGACCCCATCCAACACCTTCATCAAAACCAACACCTCCTCCTCCTCCCAAGGATCCAAATCACGACAGAAACCCACCCTCCAAACTCCAAACAACCAAAAAAATTCTACCTTTTCATACTTGGCCGAAGAAATGGCATATAATGCAGGAAACCGAATATGTAAAGAAACCGAGTCCACCCACACATCATCCCAAAAAGAAATGCGGTTCCCCTTTCCAAGCCTCCATGCACCCCTTGATTGCCAAACAATTCCTTAAACACAAGATCCGCCGCTAAGGACATAATGTGACCAATCAAAAAAGAGGACCCGGGCTTATCAACCTTCAACAGGTCCCAATCACGAGGTTCCAACCCAAACAAAGCACAAATGACCTTCTTCCATAAGGAATCAGTCTCGCTAGCAAAACGCCACCACCATTTAGCCAAAAGACTAACATTCATAGCATCCAATCTCCTGATACTGAGGCCCCCTTCCTCCTTAGGCTTACAAACTGAACTCCACCGGACTTTACAATACATCTTCCCGGTATAAGGATTAGTCCACATAAATCTTCTTTGCCAAGCTTCCAACACCGCAATCACCTTCTTTGGAGCCTTCAACAAAGACATATAAAATAAAGGCAAAACTGAAAGAGTCGATTTCACCAAAACAATCCTCCCGACCATATTCACGTTTTTCAATTTCCACAAACCCAAAGCCTTCTTGAACTTCTCTACCACCGGATCCCACGAGGCAATCCGCCTAGGATTCGCTCCCAACCAAAAACCCAAATACTTCATGGGTAATACTCCCACTTGACATCCCAAAACACGAGTCACCACATCCCCCGAACAAGACACCTCATTAAGGATTACCGCAGTGGACTTGGAAAAGTTTATCTTCAAACCGGACATCTCCTGAAAGCCCTCCAAAAGACCTTTCACAAAAGATAAACCATCCAAATCACCCTTAATAAACAACAGGGTATCATCTGCGAACTGCAAATGAGATAAAGAAATCTTTGTCGCACCCACCTCAACCCCTCGAAAGGCTCCTAAACTCTTCCCCTTCTCCAACAATTGATGCAGGCCCTCAGCAGCTACAAGAAAGATAAAAGGGGAGATAGGACATCCTTGTCTAATGCCATTGAGAACAGGAAAATCACTACTCGAGGAGCCATTAATCAAGACCGACATGTGAGCACGAAAGCAACCCTGCATCCATCCCCTCCATTTCCTCCCAAAACTCATCTTCTCCAGAACCCTATCAATAAAACCCCAGTGCACCTTATCATAGGCCTTCTCAAAATCGAGTTTCAAGAGAACCACCTCCTCCTTTGAACGTTTCAACTTGTGAATGAGCTCTGAAGCAATTAAAACCCCATCCACCAACTGTCTCCCTGCCACAAAACCACTCTAAGTGTCACTTATCAAACCCGGGAGGACCTGTTTGAAACGGTTCGCTAAGACCTTTGCCAAGATCTTATACGGACCTGAAATCAAACTAATGGACCGGAAATCATCAAAACTCTCCACCGAGTTAGACTTAGGAATTAATGTCAAAAACGATGAATTAATTCCTTTTCCTAACCTCCTATTCTCATGGAAATCCCACAGGAACAAACAAACATCAACTCCCACAATCTCCCAACACACCTGAAAGAAACGCAAAGAGAAACCATCCGGGCCTGGCGCCTTATCCCCCCCCCTCCCCCCCCCCACCCACCCCCCACAATCCTTCACAGCCCGTAAGATCTCCTCAGGCTCAAAGTCAGATTCCAACCACTCAGCCTGGACCGCGGATAATTCTCGAAAAGGAAGATCCGGTAACCCAACAACAACGTTTGGGTCTACCCGAAAACGAGAAGCAAAGTGTGCCGCCGCTGTTGATTTCACACCAGCCGGGGTTGACAAGGAAACTTGGCCCACACGGATCTTCGAAATCCTGTTTCGAGTGGCCCTGAAGTTAGCAATCCGGTGAAAAAAATTTGTCCACCGATCTCCACCTCTAAACCACCGAACACGGGCTTTTTGACTCCAAAGTTTAGCCAAACCTCGACTTTTCTGGAGTAGCAAAGCCCTACAAAAAGCTCTTCGTTCCCTTTCCTCCCCCGATAATACCCTCTCCTCAACAATCAAATCCCACTTCTCTAACTCAGCCGTCAAATTGGAAACTTCAGTATCCAATCTACCAAAAATCTCCTTGTTCCACACTTGCAAGTCTCTTCTCAAACAACGTAATTTCGACCACAAAATAAAATCCGGATCACCAACAAAAGAATATGAATTCCACAACAACCTGACCGTGGGCAAAAAAGTCTTGTGATCAAGTCAAGCATTGATAAACCGAATTGGCTTGGGGCCCCAATCCTGTCTATCCACACCCAAAAGGATCGGTCTATGGTCTGAAACCCCCCTCGGTAAACTTCTCTGGGCCAGAACACCAAAAGCAGATAAAGCTTCAGAAGACACCAAGAATCTGTCAAGGCGAGAGGCCTTTGCCCCCGAATCATACCAAGTAAACTTGGATCCAACTAATAAAAGATCCAAAACCCCCATATCCTCCACAAACTCAGAGAAAGCCAAGCCATCATTTCTCTTAAAACTACTGCCCCTTCGTTCTCCAGCTGACAGAACAGAATTGAAATCACCACCCAGAACCAGACTATCATGTAACTGATCCCTTAAACCAACCAAAGTAGACCAGAGAATACAACGGTCACGATAGTTGTTTGGTGCATAAACATTCACAAAACTGATAGGCAACTGAGACTCCAAGAACACACCGTTCCAACATATTACATTATTCTCAAAAAACACCGAAGTTTTGACATAAACGGACTCCTTCCAGGCCAATAACACACCACCCGCTGTCCCAACTGCCGGGGCCCAATCACACCCCCAACCAACACTGAAACCACAACTCCTCAAAACACTAGCATCAACACAATCAAGCTTAGTTTCTTGAAGCAACACAATATCAACACCCTTAGACATCACTAACTGCTTGATGCAATTCCTCTTAACATCGGAATGCATCCCCCCTCATGTTCCACGTGAGGCACCTCATCACCCACATATTACACAATAGAGGCCGAAACAGGAAAAATAGGATTACCTGTATTCGGTTTGGGGGAACAATCTTCCTCACTATCTCCACCCTCTTCAGAAAACACAACCCGCTGTGGCACCTCAATATCCAAACAGTCAAATTGCTCGAGAACTAGAGGGCCAATATCAATTGCCTTCTTGCCCACTTTCTTACAGTAGCTCCAACCCCCTGAACCGTCTTTCAACTTTTTGGAAAAATCAACAATGAACGTGTTGTTTTTACCTCCAAAAGAACCCTTCCCCGAGGATGCCGACTTGGATCTGGTTTGGTAAAACACTGTAGGTGAGATAGCTTCTCTCGGCACGCTGGACTTCCTTAGACGTCCTCTCCCCCGTTTAATGCCTTGCGGACCAACCCGTTGTTGAACAGGAGTAGCAAAGGCTACCACAAAGAGGCTGCACCTCCTCTTCAACCGCCACTACAGATGACTGCACAGCCCGTGATTAAGCTTCAGCAAACAGACGGAGAAGATCGGACCCTCGATGCGCTAAGTTTTCAGAATTACCCTGCGTAGACGAGTTCAGCGCCGGTATCTTTTCACTGTCCCCAAACAACTTCGAGAATGGGGTTATTTCCGGCCCACAGCCCTCACTCCGTACTGGGTTGGACTGAAAAGAATCAGCTACAAACCCATCGTGATCTGCAGCCTCCTTGTCCAGAGTCCCAGTCGGAGTAGAGGTTGATTCCGACTTGGATACTGCAACACCAACTGAAGCAGCCTTGTCTACCAAAGTATCCATAGAGTCTGAAAGGGATGAGGTCGCCACCTCAAAACGAAATGGTACCTCCCTTGAAGCAACCGGATGCAAGGCCACCAGAAACTCAACACCATCCAGCACAAGAGAACGCTCACACAGAATTGGTGAAACAATTTTGCTGTGAACCATCACAAAAGCTCTACCGAGAGAATCCCCTGCATCACCGGTATCCACCACACTTAATACCTCGCCCACGGATGCAGCTAAAGCCTCAAAATTCTGCACGGACCAGCCATGAAATGGAACTCCACACACCTCAAACCATTTGAAACAGCCTGGTTTCAATAACACCGCAGCAGAAGTGTAGACATTGACAAACCATTTCTGTAGCCAAGGGATTCCGTTCGCTTTCAAAGCAATAGCAAATTCAGGATCAGGGCACGAGATGAGAAACACCCTGTTCCCGAAACCACGGAGCTCAACATCCCTAACTCCTTCCCTACTCATGGCCTCCTGAATACTGGCAACAGAGCACTCGTTCCGAGGTATACCCAAAAAACCGTTCTCAACAAGGGATCGATTGCCATCTACAGACTTCCCCACACAAACCCGACCAAACCGTTCAGCAGGCCCCGACTCTGAATTAAGGCTATCCTTCTTCGAATGATCGCCAAAGCTGGTTCTTTGGCCCTCCTTAAAAACTCGATCATAGGCTACCAATAGCCTATGACCCCTAGCCAACGAACCATTGCAATGTCCAATTATCAACTCAGCATCGACCTTGGAGTTGGCAAACACAAACCCAAAGTACTTCCCTTTTGCATTTGGTTTACGGATTATTGTAGCTTTGATCACCTTACCCGCACAATTGCAGTAATCGAAAAGCCAACTATTGTTCATCCCATAAGGTAAATTGAATACAAACAATTTACAAACCTGGGAAGGAGCCACTCCCGACTGCTCAGCCCTGACTCCAGTGGTCGCACCAATGCCATCTCCCACTGTCTTCTCCCCCAACACAGCTTTCCCTTTGAAACCTCGATCAGCAGCAAACCGATCATCTAGCGATCGAGCCCCAGCCTTACCCCGATCAACAAACGATCGAGCCTCAGCATCAGCCCTAAAACGCGTTTCGCCAAAAGATTGGGCCAAAACCGCCGTTCTAGGAAAATGGATTGATCGCCCTTCAATGACAACTTCTCTGAACGTCGGCGTGCCAGCAGACCCTCCCATAATCGTGGTGGCCGGAGACTTCGGCGTCTCAGCGAACTCTCCCTCTCCAGCTCTCATTTTTTCGTGCTACTAATATATTTTTTATATATAAGTGCTAATTTTTTTTATTTACAGGTCGATCTCCAAGAAGGAGAAAGTCAAAATCAAAGAACCATGATTACAATGATCTCCGAAAGAGAAACAGGGAGAAAACCCTTAACAAAGAGAAAAAACAAAACAAGGCTTAGAAAACAACTACCAGACAGACGATTTCGCTAAAAGCCATAAACCGAACCCAACGCCTATTCTTCCTCACACCACTCACTATCCGAAGACTGAACAGGTTCATTGGGAGCCTTAAGTTCCCTATTGAGGGTCTGAGTCTTGGACCTGGTATGAGTCCGAGGGACACCGGGAGGAGGTACCGAATTAGATTTAGACCATCCCTTACGATCCTTATTCTTGAGGGCTGCCTCCAACCAATGCGGAGAAATATTACATTGAGAAGTATGACCACATCTTTGCATGGAAACACTAGTAGAACATTGTGCGGGAGAAGCCTTATTAGAAGCATCGTTTTGAGAAAGAGTTCTCCATGACCACTGATGGTTGTATTAGCACTGACAAACGGCGCACCCTCATAACACCAGCCTGAGCACCCCAATGTCTTAGATGGACCACCGCCACTAACCAGGTCAAGGGGCGCTATCTTGGACTATGTGGTCGTGGACCTAAGGGTCACAAAGTGGCAAAAGCGAGGAGGGCAAAGGAGAAAGAGAAGGGGAATGGGCCAACCGACGTGAGGCTCCACCCAAAATTGCCTAAAAACTTGGCCAACATTAAGAACCACCGTCGATTGTGACAGATCTACAATGGTCACTAGAGGGGCAGGTGCCCCCCCCCCCCCAAATTAATTTTGAAATTTTTTATTATCGTCCCTAAATAATATTAATTCCTTAACTGTGCCCCCTCAACTCCTAAGTTTCCAAATTATTTTATTTTATTATTTTGATCCTGTAATCTAGTTATTTTACATAATTTAAGTTATTATTTAAGATTTCAGACAATTAATTTTAATTTTCTAATTGTTTTATACAATCTCAATGTAACATCTTGCTATAATTGATTTTTTGTTTTTGTTTTTCGTGATATTCATATATTTAATATTATTATAATTATTTTAATGTTATGTATTCGTGCAAAAAATGTAGTGTCCCTCACTGAAAAACCTGGATCCGCCATTGACCGTCAAGAGCCAATTGCAGCGTCAGAGTCTTTCAAACACGAGTTCCGCTTACCCAGTGTGAATTACCAGCGAACCACCGCTAATTTATACAAGTCATAGAGGAGAAAATAAAATAAAAATTAATTAATCCCGTTCACATTAATAAAAAAAATATTGAAGTTATTTGCTTCCCCACAACCACACCAAAGAAAAGACAAATATCTAAAAAATTACCAATCCAAAATGTTTAGAGAAAGATTGAGCGAAAGAAGAGAGGATTCGGCATCGCAATTGGCGTCGCAATTGCAGTCGATAAACGGTGTTGGCAGAGTATCATCGTTTCCTCACAAGGGAGATACTTCTGGGTTTGTTGAGTCTCGTATCACTAAAGTTTTCATCTGTAATCTCCCATACCGCACTTCCAAGGACTGGTTTGATTCTTACTTGTCGAACAAGTTAGAGTCAGCGTAGTTCTGAACCAACATATGTCAGCCAAACCCTATCAAGGATACGATCTTTGGATCGTGAGAAAGCTGTAGTTGCGGGTAAGTATTACTTTCATGCTTTTGCTCATAAACCTAAAGGTGATGGCTGGTCTTATGCGTTGGTGTAGTGCTAAAGCTATTAGTAAATATGATTCAGTTGTGGACCAAATTGATAACTTAGCCTCCGAAGTGCCACATAAACTGTTTGATGACCCAAACCTTACATCTGAAGGAGAGGAATTGAATGAGGGTCAAGGGTTTGGTGAAGACGGCCAGTAGAACAGGATTGAAGGATGCGAATCTTCTCATGGAATTCAAGAGGACCAGGACCTCTTAGAGGGTGGGAGAGCCCATCAGGTTTGGCTTCGAGCAATATTAATTTTGCAGCAGTAGAGTGATCAAAGCCTTAGAAAAATGGCAAAAAAGGTTTTTGTGGCATTCAAGGCCAGCCTCTAAAACCTTCAGTAAGATCAACTGGAACACTGTTTGCAAAAGTAAAAAAGATGGAGGCTTAGGGATCAAAAGTCTATCTGTGATGAATATTGCTCTTTTATCCAAATGCTGGTGGAGATTTGCCAGTGAAAGGAATAGCTTATGAAAATTAGTAGTGTGCAACAAATATGGTTGGGATAGCAAAGAATGGGATCTTTCCATCTTCAAAGAAATTGGTCAAGGAAGCTTCATCAAGCAAATCATCCAACTGAATTCTGATCCAAGATTTGCTGATCTATTTGGCTTTAAGGGCCTCTTATGGAAACTGGGAAATGGACCGAGGGTTTTCTTTTGGGAAGATCTATGGTGGGGAGACTTTCCCTTCAAGTATCTATTTCCTAGGTTGTTCTACTTATCACAAGCTAAAGGACACTTAGTCTCTGAGGTTTATTCAGGTACCTCATGGAATCTACAATTCAGTAGGAATCCCAGAGGCAGAGCTGAAGTAGATTGGATGTCTCTCCAATTTATTCTTAATGGGATTTCTATTCAAAGCCATGAAGATACTTTAATTTGGAAGGGAGATCCAAGAGGCTTTACTATCAAAAGAATGTTCTCCCTATTGCAGCAGCTGAGCTCCTCCCCAGATAACTTTGATTGGTCAAGATATCTTTGGCTGCCACGGATCCCTCCTAAAATCACAGCCTTTGCCTGGTTGGCTTGCCATGAGGCCCTCCCTACCAAGTGCTTCCTGGACACCAGAGGAATGCATTTCTCACTAGAGGATATACTTTGCTCTGAATACCATATGGAGTTTGAGGATATATCCCACATCCTCTTGCATTGCATCAAGGCTTGGCAAGTCTGGACCTTAATTTCTCAGTGGTGGGGATTTAACCTTGTCATCTCTGACTCCCCAAGGAAATTCTTCTCAGCCTGGCCTACCCTATTTCCTAGGAAGCATAACTCAAAATGGAGAGGAATCATCCATTTGGCCTGATGGCATATTTGGCTTGCAAGAAATAATCTCACTTTCAATGGAGTGGCAGCTTCTTCTTCTGATATTTTTGGCTCCATTGTTCAACAATCATATAATTGGGCCTGGTCTGATTTTCAATGCTTAGGGAAATTCTTCTCTTTTATGATTGGAAGAATTACCCCCATATTTGCTGATCTTTGGGTTCGGTTTGGGAAGGGTTTGGGTATCGTTGTGAGTTTGGTAAGGTTTTTTGTCTGTCTTCCCCTCTTCTGGTGTGTGGGTAGTCCTAGGTTGTCTCTGTGCCTCTGGGTTGTGTGTGTGGGTAGGTATCTAATTAGGTTTTGAGTTTCTTCTGTTCTCTCTTCTTCTTTTGCTACTGCAGCTCTTATCATGCATTTTCCTCTGCTGCATAATTGCTCAACCATTCTGCAGCTCAGTCATGATTCTCAGATCATTCATGGTTCTTGCAATTGTTGAACCTCTTTTGGAATATCGAATCAACACCATCAGCTTCAAACCCATTCTCCTCTACTGCATAATTGCTCAACCATTCTGCAGCTCAGTCATGATTCTCAGATCATCCATGGTTCTTGCAACTGTTGAACCTATTTTGGAATATCAGATCAACACCATCAGCTTCAAGCCTGGATCATCAATTTGAAGATTGGTCCAGCATCTATATCTATTATGCTCTCATCTCTTCGAAATCATCCATGCTGTTTCAAATCATATGACTTCTTATTCGTTTCTTGGAGTGCCAGGCAAGCAAGGCTCTCCTCTTTGGTTTCTTGGGGATCAAGCTACCTTCAAAATTTGCTTGCTTCTAGGTTTTGGAAGGTTTTTGAAGCACCTCTAGTGTTTCTTGTTTAATTATTGTTGTTATGTTAGTTGCTTTAGTTGTTTTTCTTGTTTATTGTAGTCCCTCCCTTATAGCCAACATATGATTGGTTTCAGGAGTTCTTTTGGTCCTTATATTGGGGCATCACTTCCTCTTTTATCTCAAAAGAGGCTCCTTCAATACAAAAACAAAATTTTCCGATAAAAAAAAAAGATAGTGTCCCGTATGTGGCAACAAAAGGCCAGAATGGTCTGGTTTTGCAGCGGAGATAGAAGTCACATTTTTTCGTAGGGTGTCCAATTTTCGTGCTTACCGTAATAGACTATCAAATTTGCGTACGAATCAAGGTGTGTTGACTAACCTGACCGAGATTTTGGAAAGTGCAACTGCTCACTTTGAGGCTCGGTTTATATAATCCAGTCTTGGATCGTAGATCCCCCCCCCCCCCCTACTGCTTTTTTGTACTCTTTCCACTTCCCAGAGGTTAGATATCGAACATCCCTTCTCTTATGGTGAAATTGAATATGCCATTTCTCTTTGTGGCGGGAGAAATCCCCTAGGCCTATTGGACTTACTTTGAAGTTTTATAGAGTTTCTTAGGACATTATTAAAGCAGATGTTAAGTTATTTTTGATGAGTTTTATCAGGCTGGTTTATTAAAGAAGGGTCTGAACTATACCATCCTCACTTTGATCCCCAAACATTATAAAGCAAATTGTTTTAATGACTTCAGGTCGGTTAGCCTCATATCAAGCCTTCATAAGATTGTTGTTAAGGTTTTGGCCATCAGATTAAAAGATGTTATTTTTGACCTTATTAGTGATAATCATAGTGGTTTTATGGCGGGCCGTCTATTGATTGATGGAGTCCTTATAGCTTCCGAACTTATTCATTATGTTAAGCACTGCATTTGGAAACGAATCTGCTCAAACTAGATTTTGAGAAAGCTTATGACCTGATTCTGTGGGGTTATTTGGAGGAAGTTCTAATTCATATGAACTTTGGGAAGAGGCGGAGACATTGGATGCTCAGATTTTTTGAGCGTATCTTTCAATCATGGTTAATGGGGTTCCGAGTAAGGACTTCGTGATGGTTAATGACATTCGTCAGGGATGCCCCTCATCTCCGTTCTTATTTCTTAGTGCTACAAAAGGGCTTCATTAGTACTTGGAAGTAGGGAATGAGGCAGGTTTATTTCAGGGTGTTGAGGTAGGGAGATATGGTTTTGCTATTTCCCACTTACAGTTTGCAAATGACACCCTTCTCTTTATTCAGGGTAACCTTGTAAATTGTGTGTCCTTGAAGCGTGTTTTGGGTTGTGAAGTTGGTTGTTTTCCTATGACGTACTTGGGCTTCTGATTAGGAGCCTCTCCTAAGAGGCTTTCCACCCTGGATCCGATTATCAGTAAATACAAGTCTGCTTTGGCTTTATGGTATGCCAAGTATCTTACTTTGGCGGGTAGGATTACGCTGATCAAATCCGATTTATCTAAGCTACCTTTATTTTATATGTCTCTTCTTAAAGCCCCTAGAGGTGTCATCAAAGTCTTGAAGGCTATTTAGAGAAGCTTCTTATGGGATAATGGTCGTGATGGATGGGTTCTCCATAAGGTTAAGTGGACGATTGTGAACAGGCCTAAGCATTTGGGCGGTCTTGGGATTCGCAGGTTGGAGGAAATGAACTTGGCTTTTTTGGTAGGATGAAGGTGCGCTTAACTACTGCTAACCTTACCTTATGGAAAAGTGTTGATTTTTTTGAGGATGCGATATCCTTTTGACGCCTGGGATCTGTGCAAATTGGAAAATAATTCTAATTTTTATTTATTCAATCATATTGTTGCACTTGTAGGCGATCCTCTTTTTTACATGATGTTTGGTAATCAGGGTCTCTCTTGGAAACCGAGAAAGGGCGATAGGATTTGTTTTTGGGATAATGTGTGGATTGGTGACACTCCTCTTCATTCCTGTTTCCCAGCAGCTTTTTTGATGGCTGTTGACAGGGAGGGCCGAATTATTGACTTTTCAAATAGGTCTTGTTGGGCGGTGGAGTTTCGGAGAAACCGTTGGGATTGGGAGAATGATGAGGTAGAAGCTTTGTTTACTTCCTTGAATCATCACATTGTGGTATCGGATGTGGAGGATTCCATGAGTTGGAGGAAGAGTTCCTCGGGTTTCTTGGGTTCTAGTGAATGCGCTCTGTTGATGGAGGATGAGACTTTGGAGGTTGTTTCTTGGGCCTCCGTTTTGTGGGTAGCTGGTATACCTCCAAAACATTGTGTTTTGATTTGGTTTGTAGTTCAGAATGCCCTTCCTACCACGGTTTTCTTAGAGGGACGTGGTGTCCATATGACTCTTAATCAGTTGTATTGCCCTCTTTGCAAAGCAGGTATGGAGACTTCAGATCATTTGTTGTTGCATTGCTCTATTTCTTGGTGGTTATGGGGGCGAGCCTTTTCCTTTTGGGGTGTAGTTTGGGTGATGCCCCGTTCCTTTGGAGATGTGTTGATTTTGTGGAGAGGCTAGGGACCCACGATCGGTTGAAAGCTTGGTTCCGTGTTTGTTATATCTTTGTCTGGCACATTTTGGTTATTGAGGGACGCTATTGTTTTCAATAGGGTCATGGAAAGAGGAGAGGTTGTTTTGGGGAAGATCCCGAATCACTCCTTTAGTACTATATGGAAATGTAGTTCGTTGCGTTCGGGTTCTATCTTTTCTGATTGGTGCATATGTTTCAGTTGGTGTCTCCGGCCTAGGAGGAGATGGGTTCGTGTGTGTTCTTGACACAGTTCTGGTCTTGTGGGTCTGATGAGTTTTTGTTCGAGAGTCAAAGAAGGATTCGTTTGTTCTCATCCGGAACCGATGAGTACTTATCTGGGGGAATGTCTTGGGGTCGGCCTACTTGTTTAAGCGGAAGGGCATGGATCACTTAGTCATTTTGGGACCAGAGGATTCATCCAGTTCACCTTGAGGCACCGTTTATCGGTTCAGATGAGATGCTTGTCATCGTTCTTTCGAGAAACTATTCATCAGTCCATTTCATGGTTTTTGTTTATTTTTCCATGTTTATTTTGCTCGGGCTTTAGCCCTTTAGCTCTGTTCAGAGTTCCCTTGTAATCGTTGTTTTATCTTCCCGTTCCTCGTTGAAAATGGGATCTTTTTAAATAGTATTTTTAAACTTATAAAATAAAATATTTATCTTGTTAGATGGTATTTTCTTAATTTGTCACAACTCTAGACCCACAAGAGACCGGATCGGTCTGTTACCACTACACCATCAGAAACCAATAAGATCCTAAATTATAAAAATTATTGTCAATTAAACCCTAATTAGACATATACAGTCTAATCTCACTGCAGATTCTCTTAGGGTAGAAGATATTCGGTAGAGGTTAGAGGCAAAGCATTAGGTCACATTTGTTGTCTGAGGCCTTTGTTTTGGTTTCTATAGACCATGTAGTTTATCGGTTTTGTTAGCCTTCTTGGCTAGTTAATTGTATATCCAAGGTTTGGGCGCCATGGTCAAACACCTTGCTCTGTATCCGGGTTTAATTTGAAAGGAATTGCAAACCTTCTCAGCCCTAATCGCTTTGTGATTGGAGATGAAATCAAAATCGCTGATAACAAAAAATGTTGTTGTCAGTGACCTTAAACAATCTTGTACCAAATTGAACTCTTCATTGATGAACAAATTGAACTCACTCTGTCGGAGCTCTCTCTCTCTACGATGCTAAACTTCACTTCTCCTTACAATGACTCACAGACTTCACCAAATGATCAAGAATGCCTCCGTCACCTCAACTCTACTTTTATACTTCTCTTTGTCTTCCCTAAGAATCCAGGTTCTTCTCAACTTCATCTCATATTTATTTATTGGAATGACAAGCATCCATAGTCATTAAGTGTGGCTGAAGCTAAACGGCAGATGCTGATAGAATAAAAAAAGTAATAAAACTATTTTTTTCATTTTTTAGCCATACAATAAAACAAAATCATTTGCCGCCCATGATTTTGCAGCAGGTTGATAGGAACGGCTGTTAACATAGAAAAATAATATAAAAAAGTAATTTAAATACAAACACATTAAATAGGAATGACATTTTATTGAAGATAATCAAAATGCTTACATAATGATCGAAATAAATTAGAATGAAAGACAACTATTCTTCATCGTCAAACTTATTCCAAATGTGCTCAATGAGGTCAACTTTCAATGTATGAACACACTGATCGTTGATCATCTGGTTATTTTCTATTATGACATTGGCCGAGGTGTAGCTTCCTTGCGTGAATCTTGGTTCATTTGATCCATTTTCATCTATTTGTTCAATGTAGTCATCGTACATATGATGTTCTGCCTCGACAATCATATTGTGCATGATACCTGATACCTTACCCAAACCGTCCATGCCTTGCCTGAAATATGCATATTTTTCCTCCAACTCATTGAATACACGTGAACACGGAAATGACGACGACATTGCGTTTGAGTGTACACGGGGGGGGGGGGGGGGGGGGGGGGGGGGGTTATTGAAATAGTCATGCATTAAATGTTCATGGCCAGCAACCCGATCTCTCTTTATTAGTTTTTATTCTTACGTTGTTGTGGTAGGATCGTGGCTTCATTTAAAAAACTCTGAACCTCTTCCGATGGATTGATGATGCTATCTTCGATTGCGCGTTCCAACATTCGCTCGACCTTCAACTTGTGGGCTAGCACCGCTATTCTTGCATTAGAAATGCTCGCCATTTCGTAAAAAGTACGGACAATACAGGTTTTTGAGGTTGAGAGAGTTGGGAAGGAAAATGTAATTTTTTGGTTGGTACACATATAAATTTATACAAGTTTTAGGTCATATTAGCAATAAATTTTTTATTTTTTTTTCAAAATTAAAATGTATAAAAACAAGAGTCAACCATTGGTAAAAACCAATAGAGCCGTTTACATCGGCTGAAAGAGTCATCGGAAAGATTATCGCCGCATGTATCTTCCAGCACCTTTCCGCCATCGTTCCGTCGACGTTTTCGACTTACCCACCAACGTTTATAATCTGTCGTCACCTTTACGCCGCCGACTGAAGGTGGTCTAACATGACTAGTCCAAATTAGTTAGTATTGGTTTCTTGCAATCATACATATTACGCTTTGCAGTCTTTTGTTTTTTTTGAAACTTCTTTTTCCGTTCTCACAAGTCTTTAGCACTCTGTTTCTGAAAATTGGTCTTAAGAACAGTTTTGTCAAATGTTAAATAAAGAAGCTCACTCACCAAGAACGTGGTAGCAAATGCAATGCCTTATCTTGTTTTTTTTTAATTAGCTATGTTTTATAAATTCTCCTAAATCGAGAAATAAATGAAGTATTGGTAACTACAAGAAAAAAGGGTCTTAAGAAAACGTCCCAACCAACTATAAAACTCCACGTCCACATAAAAACTACAACCAACCAAACACAAGAGACTGGCAATAAGCGCGAAACAATAAACACCTGAGAAAAAGAGATCAAATCAATCCTCTTGTCAACACACCCCTTATTGGTTCGACTCGAATACATAAGGATTGTTGAAAAAATATGGTCAAAATGTGATTTTATGTGTTTAAATGTGATTTATGATATTAAATAAACTTTATGGTTTTAATTGTGATTTATGTAGTTGGTTAGCCATGATCTCTTAATGGGAGACTTTTATGGGATTAGCTACCCTATAAAATTACATTCTTATCCCTATTAGAGAGCCTATAAATATCAACCTACTAAGTCATATTCCATATACTTGAAAAACACTTACATACACATCACAAATACCAAAAACACTTCACATATCGAAAACCACCTCTTTCTCTCCCAATTACGTTTTTCATTCTTCCTTAGTCCTGGTGATTTCTCTACACGGAGTTGAGTTCGCTGACGTTAGTCGTTGTATCCTGGGAGACTGCTGCCCAAACGGGGCAGTCAAGTGTCTTAAAGAGACATGAGTACATGGACTCGACTAAACCGTAAATTCCTAATCCGTAATCAGTAAGCTAGCTGATTCTGTGAAGGTTATTTCTTATTTGTTATTTCAATTTGTTATTTCGTTTATTTGAATTTGTTTATCATACTAACCTATATTCCCTAAAGATTTTATATAGATATTTCAAAACAGAAAAGAATTCCACAATTGACATTGTTTCAGGCATGAACAGACATTGTTCAATACATAGGAGGATTTATTCAAAACTAAAACAATATCTCACATCAAAATCATAACATCTACTTCTTGGTCATGGAAATCGCGATGTTGAAATACTTGGTCTTTTCTATGCGGAGATGATCGGTAATGTTCTTGGCATACTTAGTATATAAATCTTCAATAACATTCTCCCCAAAATGACTTTCCATTAGAGGTTCGGTAACGGCTCTCATGATATTTGCCACATTTAGTCCAGTTTTCTGCTCATCCAAAGCATAATTTTCTTCCGCCTTGCTATCGCTGCCATCCCAATTGGTTTCAAAGCTGTTTATCAGATTAATATTGAACGACCCTTCTCTTTCTACTATCTCCTTCACTTCTGTTATTGATGGGTGGTAAACTGGAATATTAAACGAATCCATGTCGCCTTCTTCAACGATCCCCTGATTTGTTACATTTCAAATAGACTTCAGTCTTTGACAATCCGTATTTGTTTGGAAAATAGCAGGTAATTTACAATTCCTAACCGTCTGCGACTCAAGGATAACATCGATTCCTAGCCGAATAGGAAATGTCATTTACAATTCCTAACCGTCTGTGACCTTTTCTCACACTTCCTAGCTGCAAGTATGACATCTTTTACAGGAACTATCAAAATCCGTCCAAGATAACATCTTTGTTAGGAAACTGAACACGTCCATGTCACGTGTAGTGTTTAAAACTTAAAAATGGCAATTTTTCCTCGACCTTTGTTACATTATTTCTTAACTCTAACTATGTTATGTTTCACACCAACCATCAAAATCTGTCAAAGTAGATGAAATGAATCTAGCTTTTTCTTTTCTTCACGTCCTCGCTCCTTTATGGGTCTCGGTGAATGTTCCTCTATCGTGTCGATTTCAGTTTGCTCCTGGTCACATTTTGTTCATTTTTTATATTGAATTTCTATTCATTTTTTCGATCATCAGGTGATTATGTTAGCTGCATTCTTCATGTACATGACGATTGTTGGATCTATTTTTCCTGGAAAAGTAGTTCCCGGAGTTGTGTTATCAGACGATACTCGTCTTAAAGTAGTTCCCGGAGTTGTGTTATCAGACGATACTCGTCTTCATTACCGGTGCAATTGTCCGTACAACATGCTCTTTAATCCAACATAATGAATCTGGTTTTAATTTTGATTATAGTGTTTTCCATGAATTTTAGATTTGTTGTGTCTTGTTTCATTGGTTCTGCTCCTTGGGGCATGCAATTGGATGAATTTCATATGTGAATTTTGATTTTCATTTGCTAGTTGCTTACTGGATGGATGGGTATCACTTTTATTTCTAGTTTGCAAGCATAAAATACTTATGATAAGCGTTAACTGGCTAAATGGTATGAATATGAAAAACTATATATGGTCAGAGGAGCTTAGAGAGAAGAGAGGGTTAGAGGAGGAGAGGATAAGAGTCTGTTGCAAATGAAAAACCTTAACGAAGAGGAGAGGATTAGAGGATGAGAGAAGGGTAAAAAAGACATTTCACAGCTAAAACTAACAACATCCAAAATTTTAACAGTTTATTTGTATGAATTTTTTAGTAATTAGGGCGTGTAAAAAAACCCACTGACGGTTAAGAATTGTAAAAGACCTTCTCATGGACAAAAACATGAGAAAGTTGAGCATTAGTGACCAGCACTTTGATAATTGAATAGCATGTTTGATGACTGCAGTTGCAGGGTAGTATATATACGAGTTTGATGACAGAATAAAAGGGTAAAACCAGGAACTAACTATCGTCGAGTTATACCGCTCAAGAACTATGGTTGACTTTTTTTTTTCCGATCAGAAACGCGGTTGACTTAGGTATTTACTAAAAAGTAACTTTTTCCGTTATGAACTAACATTTTCCGTTAGAGATGACGGAAAACGTTAGTAAAAGCTGCAAAAAACTAACAAGTTTATGGTTAGTTTTTGAGTTCAATGGTCATATTGCAGTTAGTCCTTGAAGTTTTTCCTAACTTTCATCGTCATCTTTAACGGAAAATGTTAGTTTGTGTAATTACCTTAAGTCATGAGTGCGTTTCTGATCGACAAAAAAATTAACCGTAGTTTTTGAGATGTACAAGTCGGAGATAGTTAGTATCTGGAGTATTTTCTAGAATAAATAATAAATAATTACCTCTTTCGTCATTTGGAGAAGTGATTTAGACAACAAATCAAGGATATGACAAGAATCTTGGCAAGTCGGATCGTCACTCTTACCGATCATTGTAAGAATCATTACCCCTTCACGTTTCAATTCTTTAGCTCGGTTGCCAAGAAAATTCGAAAAGTCCATTTGAAATTGCTCCCTATAAGCTTCACAAACATTTAAAGGACTTGTTCTTCCGACCCAAATGTTTCCCTTGTTGTTTTCGATGCCTCGGGGAACCTAATATATATACATTAAATCATGTCACATGCATTTATATATAAGATAAATAATCAGAAGTTAAATTAGGTATTTTAAGTCTCGATCATATGTTATTTATATAAACTATTTATATATCTTATAAATCGGTCACAAATTTAGGTCAAGTTTTCTATTGAGGACAATTTTGTGATTGAAATCAATCACAAGATTGTATCTTAATCAGTGATCTATTTTCTTGTTTATCCGATATCTATTTCCTTATTTATCAGATACTGTAATTATTAGGATATTTTATTTCCTTTTACGTCATACATCCTCTTGTATAAATATGTACAATTCTATGCAATATACAAGTTAGGATTCAGTTCAATATCCTAATCTTTACATGGTATCAGAGCCCTTCGATGGGTGAAAAAACCAAAAAGGATGATGTCTCACCCGGGTCTACTATACGTCCTACCAATGATCCTGCTTCCCCATATTTTATATTCCCGAGAGATAACCCCGGAATGGTCTTCGTCACCCAACCACTAAGTGATTGGGGTGACAATTACAACACATGGAGGCACAAAGTCTACGACGCACTCCTATTCAAAAAACAAGTTAGGGTTCATTGATGGGACCCTTACCCAACCTTCAGAAAATTCCGAATATCTGCAACCATGGCGCCAAAATAACGCCTTGGTCAAATCTTGGCTAGTGAACGCCATGTGCAAAGAATTGCAATCTGGAGCTGTTCATAGCACTACTGCTCGCCAAATTTGGTTAGATTTTGAGCAACAATTTACACAAGGAGCCACGCCACGCGTGTACACCATTCATCGTGCTATTGCTCTCCTACAACAGAGTCACCAGTCAATATCATCCTTCTTTGGCAAATTAAAGGGACTCTGGGACGAATTACAGGGCCTTCGTCCTCTTCCACAGTGCGACTGTGGGGGTTGCACTTGCGACATTAACAAGCGAATTCAGAATATGAGATAAGAGGAGCAGGTATGTGATTTTTTGATGGGCTTAGATGATGATTTCGGCACTGTTCGTTCGCAGATATTGAGCATTCATCCCTTACCTGGAATCGACCAAATTTACTCTGTGGCTGCTCAAGACGAATCCCAGCGGCTGGCTTTTGCTTCCCGTGCACCCTCTCTAGAACCGGTTTCTCTCTCGACTCGCCCTGCCGCTGGAAACCCAAGTGTCGCCGGAGACGCTCGGACCGGGAGTGACAAACGCCATAAACAGTGCTCTCACTGTGGAAGGATCGGACATACCTCAGCCGAGTGCTTCAAAATTGTGGGGTATCCGTCCGATTGAGGGAAGAGAAACTCCGGCCGAGGAGCCGGAGCACGGAACGCCGGCGGCATCCCTCCCTCCCAGCACACACGCGCGCCTCCATCGCATGCCCTCGCTGCTTTTGTCCTTCGTGAATCGCAGATTGAAGGCGAAGCGAACCCTCGTGGGCTTGCCTTGATGGGCCGCGCAAATCAGAATGACATTCCTATCAGGCCCAGTCCGGGCAGGCCCAAGCAGGGCAATTCTGTTGCTCAAAGAGAGCAGTCCGACCAAGAGCTGTTGCAGTCCTTTTTGGGCCAGCTGAATGAGGCCCAAAGAGCTCACTTATTGGACTTGTTTAGTGCTCCACACTCCGGAAATTCTTTGTTGTTGGTACATCGACACATCAAGACTCTGGTAATAACTTTTCTATATGGATTATCGATTCCGGAGCGACTAATCATATTACTTGCAATATCGATATTTTATCGAATGTTTAGAGAGGTCCTCAAATTTTACCTGTGGAGATGCCAAATGGAGAAAATGCACCTGTGAGCGCCATAGGACAAACGACTCTTGGCCCTCAATTAAGGCTTGATCGAGTGCTTGTTGTGCCTCGTTTTCGTTTTAATTTGATATCCGTCAGTCAGATTACTCGTATTTTGAACTGCACATTAATTTTTTACTCGAAATGTTGTGTGATACAAGACTTACGTTCGAGGAAGCTGATTGGAGCGGGTAGCGTGCGGAACGGGCTCTACCATTAGGAACCGACGGTGGAAGGCAAGGCATTGTTGACACATGGAAATAATTACACTCAGTTGTGGCATCGATGTATGGGACACATGACGGTTTCCCGATTACCTTTAATTTCAAATTTGTCTCTTGATTTTGAAAAGCATGGATTGGACGTGTGTGATGCTTGTTGTAGGGCTAAACAGACACGATTACCTTTTCCAATGCACACGAATAAAATCGGTCGTATATTTGATTTAATACATTGTGATATTTGGGGACCTTATGATACACCATCGCTCTCGGGGTGCCATTATTTTCTCTCTATTGTTGATGACTATAGCAGAGCTACGTGGGTGTTCCTGATGAAGCAGAAGTCCGAGATAAAGACACACCTTTTTCAGTTCTTTAATTGGGTGAAAGGACAATTTGACGTTCGGGTCAAGTGTCTCCGAACAGATGGAGGCAAGGAATTCCAACACCACGAACTAGTGGCTCACTATCATAACACAAGAATGGAGTTTAAGACTAGCTGTGTTGGAACCCCCCAACAAAATGGTGTCGTAGAACGGAAAAACCGACACATTCTTGAGGTTGCTCGAGCCTTACGTTTCCAAGCCAAACTTCCATTGCAGTTTTGGGGAGAATGCGCACTCACAACAGCATACTTGATCAATCGAATGCTGCTGGCAATCCTTAAGAGCAAAACCCCGTTCGAAATGTTGTACGGGAAGAAACCTGGTTATGACCACCTCAGAAGCTTTGGTTGTCTATGCTACGTTCATCAACAGACACGTGACAAGTTTGGCCCGAGATCTCGCCCCAGCTTATGCATCGGATATCCAAGGGGACAGAAAGGTTATCGCGTCTACGATCTTGAATCACAAGCGGTTGTTGTGTCACGAGACGTGCAGTTTTGGGAAAACATCTTTCCCGGAGACAAGTTTGAAGACACCGACCCACACTCTGATGCTTCACCCTTACCGCCAATGGACACCCCATTCTTCCCACAGATACATGCACCATCACACATGGCGCCTCCTTATCCCCCAACACCAGTTGAGAGTGCAACTCACGAGATAGTGGAAGAATCATCTCTTCCTGTTAAGCGTGTGCGCAGGCCCTCTACACGCTTGAGTGAGTATGATTATACCCTACCTCCTTCTATCTTACCGCCCGGTTCTGCACCGCACCCGACCGCTCCTTCAGCGAACTCGACGGTACATCCTTTGTCTCATAACATTTCTTATGATAAATTATCACCAGCTCACTCTGCTTTTCTAGCGGCCATCTCCTCCATATATGAGCCTCGCACCTTTCAACAGACAGTTCAGCATGAGCATTGGCATGACGCCATGTCACGGGAAATTTCTGCTCTCGAGGGGAATCAAACCTGGACCCTGACGGAACTTCCCCCAGGAAAACGGGCCATTGACTCTAAATGGGTGTATAAGGTGAAATACCGTCAGATGGAAGCATCGAGCGTTACAAAGCTCGTCTCGTTGCAAAAGGCTACACCCAGGTAGAAGGGGTTGACTACACCGATACCTTTCCACTGTGGTTAAAATGGTCACTGTACGATGTCTCCTCACCATCGCAGCTAGTCGTGGTTGGCCGTTGTACCAACTCGATGTGAACAATGCATTCCTACATGGGGACTTGCACGAGGAGGTTTATATGAAAGTCCCTTAAGGATTTTCCAAACAGGGGGAGCAACGGGTTTGCCGACTACGTAAATCTCTTTATGGGCTCAAGCAGGCATCCCGTAACTGGTATCATAAGTTCACTGATTCCATTGTTAGCCTTGGCTACAAACCCTCAGCTGCAGATCACTCCCTATTCACCTTTGCTGCTCCTAATTCATTCGTTGCAGTTCTCATATATGTGGACGATATAGTTGTTACAGGAACAAATGCAACCCGTATTCAACAGCTCAAGCAACATTTGGACCAGCAGTTCAAGATCAAGGACCTAGGAACCTTGAAGTACTTCCTTGGCCTCGAGGTGGCTCGCTCTCCTTCAGGCATCATCCTCTCCCAGAGGAAATATACTCTTGACACCCTGGCCGATAGTGGGTACACTGGATGTAAGCCGACCCCTTTTCCCCTCACTCAACAACATCGAATTTCGGCAGACAATGGACCCCTTTGCGAAGATAGTGGCCAATATAGTTGTCTGGTAGGGCGCTTATTGTACCTAACCATCACCCGACCAGATATCAACTATGTCGTTCACATCTTGAGCCAGTTCCTACATGCCCCCGCCAGGTACACTTGGATGCTGCCTTCCATGTTCTTCGTTACCTTAAGAGCAGCCCAGGGCAAGGGTTATTTTTTCCGGCTCACAACACCCTCACCTTAAAAGCATATTGTGATGCCGATTGGGCAGGGTGCCCGATACCAGAAAATCTACCACAGGCTACATAATGTTCCTTAGGTCACCTCCCATCGCTTGGCGTTCTAAGAAACAGACTGTGGTATCTTGTTCCACGGCAGAGGCCGAATATAGGGCTATGGCAGCAGCCAGTCGGGAGATAGTCTGGTTACGACAACTCCTCACAGATCTCCAAGCTCATCAGATTGCGACAGTTCCTCTCCTCTGTGACAACCATGCCACTATACATATTGCCTCTAACCCGGTATTCCATGAACGAACTAAGCATATAGAGATCGATTGCCATTTCGTTCGTCAGCAGTTGCAGAGTGGAGTGCTTCGCCCACAACCAGTCCCTAGTCGACAACAACTTGCAGATATCTTCACCAAGGGATTAGGACGTGACCGCTTTCACGAGATTTTGGGCAAGTTGGGCATTTCCAATATCCATGCTCCAACTTGAGGGGGGAGTATTGAGGACAGTTTTGTGATTGAAATCAATCACAAGATTGTATCTTAATCAGTGATCTATTTCTTTGTTTATCAGATATCTATTTCCTTATTTATCAGATACTGTAATTAGTAGGATATTTTATTTCCTTTTACGTCATACATCCTCTTGTATAAATATGTACAATTCTATGCAATATACAACAAGTTGGGATTCAATTCAATATCCTAATCTTGACATTTTCGTTACTTTTTATTTATAAATTTGTTTTTATCTTAGCCTAAATTTTATTCCGTATGTGACTAATAAAGTCTAGTACTTTAAAATATGTTATTACATTTAACTCCAAAACTAAATACCTCAAATTATTTGTTTACCATCATGAATATAATATATTCCTCCAATCCTTCTAAAGATTCAGTGTATATAAGTGTTAAATCGATTGTAGGACGAAAGATAGTCGATAAATATAAATAAAAACCTGAGAAAGCCAATGCAGACTATAAGAAGAGTGAACAAGATGGAGGCTCGAATTGGGGAAGAGCCTTCCATGGAAAGAACCCGGGGTTCCAGAGACATAACAAGGCACAGACCCACCGTCCTTCTCGTTCGAGAGCCTCTCGTAGAAACCAGGCAACGACATGAAAACCGAGTTGAAGTCGTTGCTAGGAAGATCGTTAAGGAAGACTTGAAGTCCTTCGGGAGACCGCCCCGTTTCTCGGGACAAGGACGCAATGACATCAATGATGTTGGAGAGGGACAGAAAGGTGTTGGCTCCGAAAGAGCAGCCCAAATCCGCGATGGCAAAACACTGATCCGGCTCGGGAAGCCGCATAGCCCTTATAGTTTGCTCTACTATCGGCCTTGACTTGGTTATAGCCACCCTCTACACCAACAAATTGTTATTTTTTTCTAGTTAAGAACATGAACCAAGTTATGTACATTGAACTAGGATAGGAGAGAGTACCTGAGCGATTGAGTTGTTGGCATAACTGGTTGCACCATGATCACTACCATTCATATGAAAGCAACTAGCTAGTTCCATAGTCAATCGTTGTTATTTCGTATGGTTTCTGTGGTACGTGTCTTGTTCCCGTAGCAATATATAGTGGTGAAATGATCATAAACAAAGGAAAATATATACAAAAAAGACTGAAATAGGGTTAGTAGAGACTAGAGAGTTGAGACGAAGATGAAGACCTACGTGTGTTAATACAGTGTTGGGTTTGAATAAGGACGAATTACACGGGACCGGGTCATGAGATTGGATCTGGTAGGCTGATCTGGTACAGGACCTACATGTGCTCCACACCCTTAATTATTTATTTAGTATGATGTCGCTAGGTTTGGGAGGCAACACAAAATAATTATAAGATTGGATCACATGTTCTTTTTCTTTCTTTTTTTTGAATAAAAGTTGCAATTTCATTAATTAAGATTTCAATTTGACAAAGGGCGTGCATCAGGGAAACTTCTGATCACAGTAAAAGAGCTATTACATGGTATCGAGTCCCTAATGTCTGTCTACACACAACTCTGTGACAAAAAAAACCCGACACAATCGGTATGTTGGGCGCCATAAAGGCGAACAAAAAGGAAATAAAAATGAAACTGGTGGCTGCCGCTTAAAGTCATGCCTAACTACTGACGCCAGTTTCCAAGTGAGGCAGAGCTCTTCCCAGGGACCCCTCCTAAGGTCAGTCCCTAGAATACTAAATCCCTTTTATTCCTCTATTCGGGCCATCTTCCCGGCCCGATCTTGGTCATCATGGGATTGCCCAACAGAACCCCGTTTCACTCCCCCACCTCCCGCTCCACTACTAGACCTAGCTCCAGCTCCAAGTCTAGTTCTATCTTTGTGTTAACCAAGATCACAAGTTCATATTAGTTTTAAAGGTTAAATAGTTATTTTGGAAAATTTTAATATAATATCTATCAAATATTTATTTACAAGATAATGTCTTACTATAATTTTTTTGTAATATAATATATGTCAAACATTTTACCACAGTTTGATACCTACCTGTTAACTTTATGTTACTTTTCCATCCAAAAAATTTAAAGAGTCCAAAATATCCTTCTAAGTTACTGATTCTTCAAATAATGAAAATCAAAATTGTCATTCATTCATCTTTAAATTTTCAAAATCTACCATAAAATCATATTTTTATTCATTTCAAAAAATTTAGTTTTATTTTTAAAAAAATCATATTTATTTCAAAAACTATTTAGAAAAAATCAGTTTTTATATAGTTCAAAAAAATCAGATTTTGTTTTAAAAATATATAAAAACCATATTTTAATTATAAAAATATACAAAACCATCAGATTTTATTTAAAACTTTGATAAATATGATTTTTTTATTTAATATATATTTAACACTTTTTTTGTTTTTTATTTACATACTTAATTATTATATTGATTTATTTATTATTTTCTTTAATTTTTATTTCATTAATTCTTTAAATTACATAAAACTACCCATGCACTTTTTGAGGTTCATCTCTGCATTTCAATGCATGTCCCAAACTATTCATCCAATACATTTTGAGGATTAAAACTACCCATCCAATTCATTAACATTTGTAGAAATTATGCACTATCGAACCTAACAACCTAACTCATCCACATCATCAAATGAACAAATTCCAAACATAAAAATCCAGAAAAAACTAACATTCTAACTTAATGATTAATTTGTTCCCTCATCAAAAATCAAAATCAATAAAATGGATGGGCATTTTGGTGTTCTTCATCTCAAATCCATATAAAAAAATCAAAATCAACACCTTGTTCGTTCAGCCTTCTTTTTGCAACATTAATCACAGCCCCAACCCTAGCTGCGCCACCCTGCTCTTTCCCGTCACCGGCGACGGTCACGGCCTTCTGCCTGGACGTCGCCTGTGACCTCCTCTTCTCTTTCTCCCTTGCTTCTGCCAGCGCCTGCATCTCGTCTCCGGCTTCTGGCACCTTCATGTGGGTGGATCTATGCCCGGTGTGGGTAGGCTCGTCTCACAAGAAGAAGCTTTTATGGCCGGAGCTCGGCTGGTTCTTGGACCAGTTGCCTCCTCGACCTCTCCATGCTCTCTGGTGATGCTGCTCCGGCGTGGCTCGTCTCGGTTGTTGCTGCTCCGTCGTGGAGGTTGACTCGGTCAGGCGTGCGGCGGTTGGTGTTGCTGCTCCGGCGTGGGCTCGTCTCGGCTGATGCTGCTCCGGCGTGAAGGTCGCCTCGGTCCGTCTTCGTTTTAGGCGCGCAACGGTTTTTGACTTGGGTCGGTTCAGGGGACCGGGTCAAAGACCAGTTAGGGCTTCAGCTGGAGTGGGTTTGGGCCAGGTCGGGTATTGTCCGAGTTTGGGCCGGTTCGGGGCTTGGGTCAGTCCAGACAGACAGCCAGGTTTCGGGCCGGGTCGGGTCTAGCCCCAAATCCGGTATTGACCGGACTCGAGACGTGACTTAAGGACAATAGATAAATGTAACAATAAAGGTGAATCAAACAATTATAAATCTCCAAGTTTTAGTTTCGATCAAGAAATTTCGAGTAAGTAAGTTCTACAATAAATCCCTTAAAGCATAAGGTTCATAACAAAACTATGACCAAACACGTCTCCAATGATAAAAGCACCCGGACCCATAGAAGCTCCCGAGCCTCGAGTCCACTACTCATCAAGCAAGCCTGTACAAAACAGTAAATAAAACAAATAGGGGTGAGCTTACGCTCAGTAGGGAAAATAAATAAAGAACGACAACCTTTAAGTTTAACAATTAGAAATACACAATTTCACTCGAGTTCCAATAATATAAAAAAAACCAAAGAAAGGCTGAGGTAAAGGAAAACAAACGAGTATTTAACGCTTTAAGAAGATAGCACAATTCCATAAAGTAAGGAAAAACGATATATTTCTTGACAACAATTAAGGATAGAACATTTAAGGGTCATAGAGGCACGTGGTGCCACGATGCTCTGATCCACAATACTCTTTGTGTCATGTCGGATTTTCCCTCGGTCCAGAGGAGACACATACATTGGACTACCGGAAATATCCCTCGAAGGACACATGACGTCGGGATTTTCGGAAGCGTCCCCAAAGGACCATAGATCATCGGGACAAAACATGATAAACTTCCGAGAATGTTCCCGCAGGACACATACACCCGGGGTGAAGCAATAAGTAACCGTCCCCGCATGGTGAACAATCTATTGGCTATGATACTACCCCACACCGGAATTCCCTGGGTACCATACCGAACCACGAATAACCATCCCCGCAGGGTAAACAATCCCCAGCTATGATACTACCCCACACCAGTATTCCCCTCGGTGTGGGTACCATACCGGATCACAAGTCATCGGCTTAGGTACTACCCCACACCGGTATTCCATTCGGTATAGGTACCTTACAGGCACTACCCCACACCGCAGTGTGGGTGCCATACCGACATACAATCCAACTTAAAGTCTCACAAGAGAATAACATACTAAACAATCATGGGACAACCAAAGCTTAGCAAATCACAATTCTATCATTACACACCACAAGAATCAATGTAACTTTACACTTACCGATATACTTACCAATCGTGATCCATCGGTCTATCACTCACCCGATCATATACCGTTTAACACAATCAATTACACTCAAACATTCATACAGTCATTCATCCAAGCATTCGATCAAATAATCATTCAAGCATTCACAGTTCAATCATTCAAATAGTCTAGTTTAATTAGACTCTTATCTTACCCTAAAGACAAGGCAAACACGGCATGTGAGGCAAACACAAACAATCCTAAGGCTCATCACGACCATTTACCAGCACGGTAATTCCCAAGTATTGAAAGCAGTTAACTAGTGAAGCACAACCTATATGCATACTGGACTCGTCCGTTTATTAATAATTGAAAAGCGATTATTCTAGTGATTCCTATATGCGTACTAGGACCTTTCCGATTATTATTATCCTATAGGCATACTAAGCGTTCTTTAAATTAAACGAGGAGTTAGTACTTTCCCTACCTCGAGGTCTTCCTACGAACAAAACTCCTTGCTGCTGACGTCCGAGCTAGCTTCCTCTCCGTCTTCTCATGGGTCCAAGTCCTGTTCTCCCTTCGAGCTCGGTCTCACGGTCTTGGATCACAACAATACTAAAATTAGTAACTAAACGGAGCGGTCTTCAACTTAGATTACAGAACAATCCTCTAAAAACAGCTCTAGAACTAAAGGAACGAACTTTGGGATCGAATTAGACTCAAAAAGGAAGGGTCACGGTTCTGGAAGCCAGGCCCGGAATATGGCCCGTCCCGTATCATCGTCCGGCCCAGAATCTGATCTGGAACGTGTCACAGACCGGTCCGGAACCAGACACGGACCGTGTCACAGGCCAGCCCGGTATCAGACACGGACCGCGCGACGCACCGGCCCGGAACCAGACACGGACCGTGCGAGGTGCCGTGCCAGAGTCAGGACCGTTCCGCGCCGCGTGCTGTGCCGGTACCTAGCCCGTTCCGTTCCTTGTGTCGTGCCGGCACCTGGCCCGTTCCGGGTCCCATTCCGTGACGAACCAGCCCAGAACCTTCCCCTTTCTTCCCCAACTTGAATTCCACGAAAATCAGACCAAAAACTCCATTTCCAACTTCTCCCAACTCCAAAATAACCATCAAAAACCTCCAAACTTCAACACCCTCAATGGGTCTCATCAAAACTTCAACCAACACAATCAAAACAACCTAAACTTCACTAATTATTCTCCAAAAACAACCAAGGAAGCTAGTCCTTCAAGTTCAAGCCAAAACCCACAAAAACCCAAACTAGAAAGTGGATGAAATGAGAAATTTAGAGCATCCATTCCTTTAGGATGAGGAGATGATGAAGCTAGGAAGCTTTAGGAGAAGAAATGGAGGAGAAATGAGCTAAAACCCCTCCCTTTTCTCTCTTTCTTCTTGCTCACGTTATGGAGCTCTCTCTTCTTCTCTCCTTAGGCAAAACTCAGCTGCAACAATGATTAAATGGCTGAGTTGTGTCAACCAATTGCCTTAAATGACCTAAAATGCTAAATGACCAAAAGCCCTCTCAAGTTCTATCCACTTAAAGGCTTTAAGGAGGGGTAAAAGTTCATTTAAGCTCATTTTCTTCTCATCCAAGTCTCTAATTCCATGTGGCATTGTGGGAGCCACTTTCTTTTAATAAAATTCCAACAGTCCAAATTTAATCGGAAAAGTCGATAAAAAGCTCGGGTTTGACCAAAAGTTGACCGTTACAATATTACAATCAAATTAAAGGAAATGACCCAACTAAGCTAACCGTGATGAAGGCTAAGCTTTTTGGGCCCCGAAGAGGTCCCGAATGACTTCCGGAGTCATCGGTTGACTTTTCCGACCGAAAGTCAAACTTGGCTAGAAATCACCGGCTCGACCGGGATCGACCGGGGCGGTTCTTACACAGATCAAGTTCTAATTTTTGGGCCTAATCTGTTTGAGCCGAGGTTGGGTTTGGACTGATTTCCAACCTGCTCGTGCTTTTGAAGGTTTTCCCTAATTGTCCATCTAGTCGGACTTGAGTTCGGTAGAAACTCCGGTCTTCTTTCGAGTTTCTCGGTGTTGGCCGGAAACGAGATGAGGACCGAGCTCAAGATCTGGCCTTTTGGCTTTTGGTGTTGGAGTGCGTGGTGGAGACAAGGTAGCTTGCGGTTCATGGGAGGCTTCCTGCAAGGATTTTCGCGGCTCGTTCCTGTTTAAGTAGTGTGCTCTAGCCCCTCCTTCTCCTCGGTTGCTTTCTTTTGTGGATTGGTGTGGTTCTCCGTGCGGCTTTTTAGCAGTGACTCGTTTCAGTTCCGGTCGTGGGACACTTTCTCCAACCGTTTGGGTGTTGATTGTTACGGATCTGGTTTGGTCGAGTTCGAAGTTTCATTTTGGGGGCGCTTGGCTCTTCCGATGGCTCCGTTGTAGTGTTGCTGAGGTCCTCTCCTCACATTTGCATCTCGAGGTCGGGGATATGTATACCTTCTTCCATCCTCTTTGTCTAAGCTATGTTTTTTCCCCTCTTCCGATTCTTTTGCTCTTCGATTGATCTTCTTGTGCCCCTGTCCACTTCTGTGGTCGGAATTGCTGGTTTGGGGTTGGCCTCCGGTGAAAGTATGGGGCTTTGTCCCCGGGATTTTGATTGATTAGTCTTAGGGATCGGTTTATGTCTCTTCCGTGTATGGTCCTGGCCACCGACATCTGCAAGACCCCCTACCTCTTACGGGATTTCGAGGTTTTTGTGGACAAGGGAGTAGTTGTCAATCCTTCTTAAAACAGGGTAGAGTGGTTGTAGGTAGCTGCTGTTTTCTTTTTGGGCTTAAAGGTTTGAAAATCTGGGTATTCAGATCTGTTTTTTCTCTGGGCTTCAAGGTTGGTAAACTTGGGTACTCAGACCTGTTTTGCTCCGGGCTTAATGGTAGACAAATCCGGTTTTTCAGACCAGTTTTTTCGTGAATTTCTAGACACTCTCTGATCCTCATTCACTCTCATCGTTGCACATTCACAATCCGCACAGGCATTCCACAGGAGAATTCATTTAAGTCACAGGGCTGCATACTCACAAGCCTCTCATCGTTGCACATTCACATGGATGCATACTCACTTGCCTCTCAGGGGATTCCTTTACATTACCATTCACTAGGCTGCAGTCACAGGCCCCTCAGGGGAATCCAGTTACATTCCCATTCATCTGCATACACACAGGCCGCACATGGGAATTCACTCAAGGTTGCGCTACTTCGTACTTTTGTTTTGGGGATGAGTAGTTTGTTATTAGGCTTCTACTTTCTGTTGTTTTTTGTCTGGTTTTTTTCTCAATCTGTAGATAGGTTGGGATTTATTGTTGTGTAACTTTTTCCTTAAAAGTTAATTTCGATTTGCTTTCGCTGATAAAAAAATAGGAGCACAAGAAATAAATGGATTCGAAAGAGGGAGAGAAAAAAATGATAGACTATAAGATTGGTGTTGAACCATATTGTGAGGGAGGCAGATGAGCTGGTGAAAGAAGGCAAAGAAAGAGAGAGCTAAGGGAGAGAAA
Organism: Erodium maritimum; assembly: GCA_963921825.1. Taxonomy (NCBI): domain Eukaryota; kingdom Viridiplantae; phylum Streptophyta; class Magnoliopsida; order Geraniales; family Geraniaceae; genus Erodium; species Erodium maritimum. Next base: position 62,586,553 of record OY997595.1, on the reverse strand, counting down.
GGGTTTAGGTATAGAATCAGTATTGTAGTTGTAGGGTTCAAAATATATAAGGGTAGTTTAGGTATTAATTGAAAAAGTATGGTCATGTGTCTTTTTCTTTTTAAAATTGGGATGAAAAGTTAACGATTACGTATCGAATCGTCGTAAATATTTGGCAAGATATTATATTGCAAGACAAATTATATCAGGGTATTATCTTACAAAAAAATTATGGCACAGTACTATCTTATAAATAAATGTTTGACAGGGTATTATTAAATTTTTCTCTTATTTTTTTTGTATCATATGTATTCATAGTACCATATGTCATAAACTGTTTCATACATTATCTAACTTTTCAATCCGAGTATTTTTTTTAACAAAAACTAAAAAGAAAAACATGCTCGTTTTCTCATTAAATAGAAAAAAAAACCCTACTGTTCTTTCCGGCGCCGCCACCCCCTCGCCCCACCGGTGACGCCCTTGGCTTCGGCCGTGGAAGTTGCCGGCCTTCTTCCCCCCTTCCCCTTTCTTCTCCTTTTCCTCTGTTCTGGTGGTCCGGCTTGGGTCCGGCGGTTTCATCTCAAGGTTCGTCGTCACGCGGGCTTGCTCGTGTTGCCGGCCATCTTCAGATCTGAACTGTTCTCGCCGGATCTGTGCTTGCTACGCTTCAGAGCTGCAGCAGACGAGCAAGAAAGCCGGCAAGCTGCTGCAGCCCGTGTTCACCGGTGCCGGAGTTCGTTGTTGCTCGCCGTTTCTATGGCTGGTTCGTGGGCAGGTCCTGCTCGTTTGCTAGCTACTGTTGCTGCTCGGATGAGGATCACCAGCGTCGACTGGTTCTGCAGAAGTCGAGGGTGGCGGCTGGTCTTGGAATCTTCTGCGGGTTGGGTAGGGTTTGGCTCGGCCGGGCCGGGTTGGTCCGAGTGTTTGGATCTCGGGTTTGGGCTTGCTTGGGTCGGGTCCTTCTAGGCCGGGTTGTTTGGGCCGGGGCAAGCCCGGGTTTGGTGCTGGTTTTAGGGTCGTGGACCAGGTGGTGACATGTGTGGGTTTTAACCGGTTCGGGTCGGTGGATCGGGCGGGTCCGGGCTGAGTTGTCCTACAGTTCCGGTTCGCGTTTCCTGGCCTATTTTCGTCAGGCTTCGTCGTTTTGTCTTCCTGCTCCGGAGTGGGAGATGTTTCTACCTTTCGAGATTAGATCGTCTCGAATCAGGTAAGAAGAATTTCGGCGTAGTGGAGGTTAGAGTTCTGTTGGTTTCTTGGGTGTTGGCCCACATCTTTTCCTTTCCTTAGTCGATTGTTGGGTTGGGAGATCCAGTTCGCGAACCTTGGTTATTACCATGTACTACTCGGTTGCGCGACTTCGACTCGGGTTTTAGCCGCCGACCTTGTTTTTCGGCTGCTCTGAGCTATGGAGGTTAGATCTCCCTCTTCGGCTCCCTCGTTCTCGACAGAAATGTCGATCCTCCTCTTCTGGGGCTATTTTCGGTGATGGCTGGAAAAGGGTTATCTTCTCTATGGAGTTAACGGAGGATTGAGTTCGAGCTGCTGAATCAGGGTTGGTCTTTATCCTCATCTTTGGCGCGGGGCTTCCCAGATCTGGCGTGGGACGAGTTTCTTTGGTGATGATTCTCGCGGGTCTGCTTTGCCTCTGTGGTGGTGGTGGGGGTTTTTCCTACGGTGAAGCTGTAATAGGGTTGTGTGCTCGGTTGCGATCGTAGACGTCCAGTTTCAGCCGTGGGATGCGCTTCCTCGATGAGGATCGTTGTGGTGCTGGCTCGTTTAGCTCTGCCGGAGCCTCTTCTCTTCATCGTCTTCGTCGCCCCTTGGGCTCTCTAGTTTTTCACTCGCCCCTTTTCCTTGGCGGGCTCTTCTTCTCCCTACCATTTCTTTCCTCTTCTCGTTGGGGCTTCTGTCCTTCCCGGCCAAGTGGGTTGGGCTCGCTAAGCGAGCTCCTTAGGCATTTCATCCCGCAGAAGCCTCTAGAGGATTGGTCTGATATTCGGGGTTCAGTTGGGTTTTCCGCTGGATTAGCCTTATCGTCTGGTGTTGGCCGGCGGCGCCTGCTAGTGATCATCTTCTTCGAAGCTGTGTGATTTGGTAAGCTTGGGGAGAGATCGTTGTCCAGTTTTGGCTAAGTGTTGGGTGGCTTTTCGGACAGTTGGAAGGCCTTTAGCTCCCTTTCGCGTTTAATGGTGGAAAATTTTGGTTCCTAAGGCCTCTTTTCTTGGTGCTTAATGTTAGTCAAATCCGGTGATAAGGCCTTATTAGTTTTGTTTTGTTATTTTGTTGCTTGTTCTTCATTTAGGCCTGTTGTTGGTTGGTGGCTTCTTTTGGTTGTAATCCTTGTACTTCGGGTTGTATTCTTGTTATTCCTCAGTTTGTTGAGGGTCCTTTTTTGAGGTTCCCAGGTGGAATGCCTTTGCCTTGTACTACTTCACTTGCTCTCCACTTCAGAGAGCATTTAATTTAAATTTGCTCTGCTGATAAAAAAAACAAAAACTAAAAAAAAAATAACGTCAAGTGACTATTTAACTCTTTTGTATATGTCATAAAAAAATCTTTTGTATTTCAAATTAACTTATTATCATGAGTTAAAGACTATCTTACCCTTATTAATCATTAATTATACTTAGCATTAGTTTTATCAAAATTCTACTCGCCAGTCGAGACCCCTCTCCTTGCTCTGTCAAGACCGAAACCCTAACCATAGAATTAGCCACTATTCTCGCCGCCTCTCCCAGGTCGAGCTCTCCGGAGGCTGCATCAGCGGAGTGGTCTTCCCCGCTACCCTGGTCGGAGTCCCCTTCCCCGTCTGTCACCATGCCGAGTCCCTCGCTCGGCTCGAACACAGGATCGTCCGCCTCCCCTCCGAGCATGATCGTTATCTCCTTGGACGACTCATCCTCGAGTCCGTCATCTCTGCACCGATCCTATCACTCATCTCCGACCTCGCCATTTCCCATATGGGGGCCACGTCGTCATCGCTCAGGGTTTGAAGCGTTACAGCCCAGTCGTGGCTTCGCACGGGGGCGGCCATGGGAGGCTGCCCTTCGCTCCGATGGCCCTTATCGCACTCCGCACCCGGGTTTCAAAACCACGGGAACCCATGACCTTGCTCTGGGTAGGCGGTGGGTGCAAGGCCAGTGCTCAGGTATCTAACATCAACGGTTCATGCATGCTACGACCCATGACCTTGCTCTGGGTCGTCGCTGGGCGCACGGCCAGCCTGGCCATCATAAGCACTTTTGCGAAGCTGCGCCCTATGACCTTGCTCTGGGGCATCGCTGGATGCGTGACTGGCTGAGTAGTCTGGTAGTAATGGGTCGATCCTCGGAAGGCCCTAGGGTTGTAAGAGGAAGGGCCGAGACTCCTGCCCATCCGTCTGGCTGGGCTCCTTTGTCCCCTAGGGTTTCTTACTCCCATCGTGCAGCTACACAGGGTGCATTGGGATATCAGCGGTCCCTTCGTGTGGAGCCTATAGCGTATTATGACCCTGCATGAGGGCTGGTAGGACCTCGACCCTGGCAAGGACATCAAGGACCGCAACGCCACGATAGTATGGGGACGCAAGAATTGGGGGTCGTCTGTCCACATTTTCCCCTGGACTCATTAACTAAGTTAGGGTTGGGCCGCGGATTGGTGTCTGAGGTACAGTTGGTATCGGTCTCAACCCTGGAACATGACCCTCTATGGGCGAGACTAGGGATGACTTCGAAGGTCCGGGTCAGACATGGAGTGGAATTCTGCATCTCCCAGGCCTTCTAAGGAAATGGCTTATCTTTGGAAACAAGATATGGAGGATTGGGGGGTCGGCAACTAGAACAGGCGAGGGTTGGGTACCAATGTCACGCCCCAAATCCGGTTTGGACCGGACTCGAGACGTGACTTAAGGAAGAAACAATTCTAACGATAAAATATCATAAAACCAATAAAAATCCTCCAAGTTTACTTCAAACAAAGTGTCTCAAGTAACCACTCACAATAAATCCTTTAACAAAAGGTTCAAAATCCAAAAAGAAATACGACCAAAACGTCTCTAGAGAATAGACTCCCGGACCCACAGAAGCTCCCGAGCCTCGAGTCCACTACTCATCACGCAAGCCTGTAAAACAGAAATAAACAGATAGGGGTGAGCTTACGCTCAGTAGTGAAAATGACTAACAAGGGCAACCTTTAAGTTTAGCAATTACAATTTCATTCAATTCTCGATAATAGGAAGAGTTAAGAAAATGTTGAAAGATGGAATTAAACCGACATTCAATGCCCTTAAGGAAGTAGCAAATAAATACAAAAGTGAGGGAAAACAATACAATTCTTAACAATCAATAAAAGATAGAATCTTTATGTACCGCCGTGGGACATGAAGTCACCACCCTCTGATCCACAATACACTTGTGTCATATCGGATTTTCCCTCGGCTCAGAGGAGACGCATAACATCACAAAGACGTATAACGTCGAGAGGACCGGAAACATCCACATAAGGACGCATAACATCGGAACCCTCGGAAACAACTCCAAAAGACCATAGATCATCGAGAACCAAGGTAATACTCCCGCATGACGCATGCACTCAGGTGAATCAATAAGTAACCAATCCCTGCAGGGTAAACCAACCGATTGCCCCGCAGGGTCCAAATACCAATGCCCCGTAGGGCCCAATAATCAATGCCCCGTAGGGCCCAATCCACCGGCTATGATACTACCCCACACCAGCTTTCCCTTTGGTGTGGGTATTGTAAGACCCGCTCTGGTCGAACCGGTGACTCCGGAAGTCACTCGGGACTTTTCCGGAACCCAAACGAAGTAGCCATTATCACGGTTGGCATCAGGGGAGAAAACCCTTTCGTTTGAGTATAATTTTGGATAAAGTCAATTTTGGTCAAAACGAGACTTTATATCGACTAAAGCTTCAATTTTAAAAGTGCTGGAAATTATTTTGGAAATTTAAATGACCTAGGTGGACACATGTCTCTTTGTGGTTGAAGGAGGGAAAAGTGAGTAGTCCTTGACCATTTTACCCTCCCAAAAGCTTCTACATGGGTTTCTAGCTCAAGTGCTTTTGGTCATTTACTACATCTAGGTATTATATTGGATTGGAGAATCAATTTCAACTCATTTTTGTGAGTGTAGCCGAAATTGAGAGGAGGAGCAAAGGAGAAAGGCTCTCATGGAAGCTTGAAGGAAAATCAAAGAAGAAGGAGCCATTTGGAGTCTTCCTCTAGCCATCCACCCTCAAAAGCACTAGCATCTTCTTCATCTCCACATCCTAGAGGTAATGGAACTCTCTAATCCTCATTTCTCTTCATCTATTTTCTTGGGTTTTGGGTGAAAGTTGCTAGATGATGTTGTGTTTGAGTAGAAATGATGGGAGATGGTGTTGATGAAGAGCTTGGTTAAGTTTTTGTTGAGAAATCAATAGTTGTTGGAGATTTTGAAGTGGGTTTGATTTGATGAATCATTGGAAACTTGTTTGTGTGTTGATTCCTACCATGGGTAGAGGAGTATTGAAGGATTTGGACTGTTTTGGGGGTTGGAAAGGGTAAATTTCTGGGTTTGATGGTGGTTTTTCGGAGTTTTGGAGCTGGAGGTTGCAGAAGGGCGAAACTGCCCTGGTGCGCCACGGATCCGTGACGGATCCCGTGACGGGCGACGTCACGGCTCCGTGAGGGAGTCCGTGACGGCACTCGTCACGGCTCCGTGACGGTAACCGTGAGGGTTAACGTCACGGATCCGTGACCAGGTCCGTGACCGACCAGGGTGAGAGTTTCTTGAGGGTTTTGCATCTTGGTTTTGAGCTGAACTTTGGAAGGGTTTTGGGGGTCTTTCTTGCTGTTTAAGTGGAGCCTAATTAGCGTTTCTTTGTGTCCAAGACTTTGGGGATCGAGCTAGAGGAGCAAGGATCACGCCGGGACCCGAAGGAAGAGCGAAGTGGTGATCACCGGGCTTCATCAAAGCGTTGAAGAGGAGGACCTTGAGGTGGGGAAAGCCTTAACCTCTCGTTTACGATGTTTAGTATGCATGCTAGGTTAATAAAATTGGAAAAGGTCCTAGAAATGCATATAGGATGCGAATAACTAGTATAATCGTCTTTCAATTTCTAATAACCGGAAAGTCTAGTGGTGACCGATTAGGATGCCAATCACTAGTGTAATTCGCTTTCAATACTTGGTCCTAGAAATGCATATAGGATGCGAATAACTAGTATAATCGTCTTTCAATTTCTAATAACCGGAAAGTCTAGTGGTGACCGATTAGGATGCCAATCACTAGTGTAATTCGCTTTCAATACTTGGGATATGATTGTCTGGTAGAGGAGCCTTGGCAAAGCCCTCAGATTAGTTGCGTGCTAGGATCACATGCTTGGTTGTTGGTTGCTTAGTGGATAGGCTAAAGAGTCTAATGAAACTAGTGGAATTGCATGCTTGAATGCTCTTTTGGAAGGCTATATGATTTAGTTGATTACACTCGTACTTGCTCGTTGATTGTATTCGAATGATTACTTGTTTTACTTGATTGGTTGTTTGGAGCATCGAGTATGACTGGTTGTACTGAGCGGTGCAATCAGGTGATCGATGCCCCGGTGGTTCGAGACGGGTAAGTGAACGGTAAGTTGGGATTGTGTATTTGGTGTGCTATGGTTGCGTGATTCGTGTAATATGTGTTGTGGTGAATTGGTGATGGTTGAGCCGTGTATGGACTTGGATTGGTGATTGTTGAGCTTGTATTACTTCTTATTTCGGTTGAGTGCGTTATTCAATTATCAACTGTTTATCATTAAATTACCCACGTGTGTGCTTCCTACGGGAGTATGGCCCTGGGTTCCCAAGGATCTAAAATCCCTTGGAGACGTTTCTGAGACTTCCGACGATATGTGCCCTGAAGGGTGTTTCCGATAGTCTCAATGATATGCGTCTCCTCTGGATTGGAGGGAAAATCCGAGAGGACACATAAGATGTGGATCGGAGGGTGGTGACTTCATGTGACACGGCATTGAGTGGTCTATCTATTGTCTATGATTGTTAAGAGCTATATGGTAACTTTACCAATGAGTTTTCTGTAATGTTATGAACTACCTTGTGAACTGTGTTGGTGAATTATAGATCTTGTGGGCATTGCCGTTGATTCTTTGAGTTTAAGGTTCACGATGTTATGCGTTTTCCCTACTGAGCGTGAGCTCACCCTTATGTTTTACTGTTGTGTCTACAGGCTTGATTGAGGAGTAGAAGCTTGGGCGCTTCTCGGTGTGGGTACATGATAGAGACTTCGTACTTTACATTTTTATGTTTTGAACCAAACTGTGGAGGGTTATTATGTTTTGAACTACATTTTGTGGATTCGAGTTGTTTATTGGAGTTTTCTGGAACTTGATTTAATTTGTTATCTCCTTTATTTATATTTTACTAGTCATGCCTCGAGTCCGGGCAAGAACCGGATTTGGGGCGTGACAGGTACCATACCGGATCGCAAGTCATCGGCTTAGATACTACCCCACACCAGTATTCCCTTTGGTGTGGGTACCTTACAGGCACTACCCCACCCGTAGTGTGGGTGCCATACCGACATAAAAACCAACTTAAGGACTCATAAGAGGATAGCACAATAAAACAATCAAGGAGCAACCACAGCTTAACAGTTCACAATTTCAGCACGACACATCACCAGAATGAATATAACCTTGCACTTATCAATTACTTACCAACCACGATCCATTGGTCCATCGATCACCTGATCGTACCGTTTGGCATAATCAGTCATACTCGATGCTCCATTCAATCATTCAAGTATTTAAGCATTCAAGCATTCAATCAAATACGCAATCAACAGTCAAGTTCAACATTCGAATAATCTAGTTGTATTAGACTCTTAGCTTAACCAAACTAGGCAACCAAGCATGTGAGGCAAACACAACACAACTAATCCGAGGGCTTATCACGGCCTCTCTACCAGTAAAACAATTCCCAAGTATTGAAAGCGAGTTACACTAGTGATTCATATCCTACGCATGCTTACTAGACACGTCCATTTATTAGTAATTGAAAGACATTTATTCTAGTTATTCGCACCCTATATGCAATTCTAGGACCTTTCCGATTTTATTAACCTAACAGGAATACTAGTATTGAAATGCACGAGGAGTTAGGACTTTCCATACCTTGTGGTCTTCCTCCAATAATACTCTGCTGTAAAGTCAGTTAGCCTCTCCTATGTTCTTCACACTGGTTCCGGAATGGTCTTCGTCTATCTAGCTCGGTCCAAGGCCTTTCCTCCTTTCGAGCTCTGTCTCACGGTCTTGGACCACAACAATACCAAAATTAGTAACCCAACGGAGTGCTCCTCAACTAAAAATACAAAACAGTCCTCAAGAATAGAAACAAAGTCAAAGGAATGATCTAGGAATCGAAATGGACTCAAAAGGAAGGGTTTTGGTTCTGGAAATCTGATCCGGAATGCAATCCGGACCGTGTCACTGGCCGTGCCGGAACCTGGCACGGACCGTATCACAGACCGGCCCGGTAACCAGCACGGACCGCGCGACGCACCGGCCTGGAGTCTGACACGGACCGTGTGAGGTACCGTGCCGGACTCTCGCCCGTCCCGCGCAGTGTACCGTTCCGGTACCAGAACCGTTCCGTGCGGCTTGCCGTGCCGGCACATGGCCCGGTCCGGGTCACGTTCTGTGCCAGACTTGACCAGAGCCTTCCCCTTTCTTCCCCAACTCGGATTCCACGAAAATCACTCCCAAAACTCCATTTCCAGCTCTAAACAACTCCAAAATAACCATCAAAATCCTCCAATAATCAACACCCTCAATGGGTTCATCAAAGCTTCATCCAAAACACAATCCAAACAACCTATCTTCACTAATTCTTCTCCAACAACAATTAAAATAGCTAGTTCTTCAACTTCAAGCCAAATACCCACAAAACCAAAAACTTGAAAGTGGATGAAATGAAAAGTTAAGAGCATACATACCTCTAGGATGATGAGATGATGAAGATGGAAGGGAAATGGAGAAGAAATGGTCAAGAACAAGTCCCAAAATGCTAGATTTCCTCTCTTTCTTCTTCCTCAAGAAATGGAACTCTCCCTTCTTCTTCCTCAAGAAATGGAACTCTCCCTTCTTCTCTCCCTTGGTGATTTTCGGCTGCCACAACAAATGATGAGCTGAATTGTGTGCTCCCTTTGCTTTAAATGACCTATTGTGTCAATTTACTTAAAGGCCCTTAAGGTCTTATCCCTTGAAAGGTAAGTTGGGAGGGTATAAGGGTCAATGGAAGCCCCTTTTTCATCCTCCAAGCCAAAAATGCCAAGTGTCATGTGGGGTCACTTTCACTTAATTAAATTTCCAGTCTTCTAAGATTATATCGGAAAATAACCGATAAAAAGTCCAAGTTTGAACGAAAGTTGACTTGACCAATATTACAGTCAAACTGAAGGAAACAGCCCAACAAAGCTAACCGTGATGACAACTAAGCTTTTTGGGTCCTGGAAAGGTCCCGAATGACTTCCTGAGTCATCGGTTGACTTTTCCGGTCGAAAGTCAAACTTGTCTAGAATTCACCGGTTCGACCGGGATCGACCGGGGGCGGTTCTTACAACCAACCTCGCTGATTCATATGAGCCCCTAGGCCGACCCCAGAGGCAGGAAGAAGTCTCTAGGGGTGGCCCACCAACCTTCCCCGAACGACGTTCACAGGCTCGGTTGCACTAACAAGGCAGAGTGTCACCTTTGGGTGACCCAGAGGTATCCAGACACCACCTTGAGCAGTGTTCGTCGGTGGATTTTTACTACCATAGCTTTTCCTTTTTCGTTCTTAGTTTCGGTTTTAGTTATCTATGTTTGGCTGTTCAATCTAGACGCCCCTAAGGCACATCATCAACACGTCGTCGACGTGATAGTAGTTACATGGTCTTAAACATGTATTGAGTTATCTCTGTTTACCCTCTGGGGTCCTAAACATGTGTTGACTCTTTAAATGGAATAGACAGACATTTTCACTCAAAAAAAAATAATTAATTATACTTAATTTATTCTTAAGAATATCTATATTATGAATAATACAATTAATTTCTCAAATAATCAATTTTCTTATATTTCAAAAATAAAATTTCAATAAATTTTAGTTTCATAATATTGTTTTATATTTTTACCCAAACTGAAAAAAATACAAAAGACATTCGTATCTTCGTTTATCCGACCACTTCTTCGTCTTCTCCGGCACAAGTTACTAGAGTACATTAGGGCCAATTTTCCCAGAGGTACACAGATGAAGTTGTGATCGCATCTCCAAATTTTCCCCAATTTTCACGATAACGAGATTTTGTCTCGTTTATGTGTTCATATCCATAATACTTATAAAATATATATATATATAAGCATGATTATATTCATCTGATTCGGATATTTTGGTGGCCTCAATCATCCGACTTGCGACCTAATACTTTTACAATCTTATTACTGGACAATCATTTAAACTATCACTTGCATGCAAAGCTTGTTTCTTGTCTATTGGAAGTTATTTTACTATACGATTAAACTATACTTTTTGAAACGTAGAGACTTATTCATTTGTCTCAAAATAGATAGCAATGCGTCTGGAATGACATAGTCAGACCACGTTAGAATTGGCGTAGAACGGGTTTTTTGTGCAACCCAATGAGCAACCTCGTTTGCAGTTTTAGGAATGAACTCGAGTAACATCCTCGAGCGAAGAAATATTAGAATGAAAGTTTTCAACAACTTGACCCACTAGTGAGAACAGAGGAATACATCCAGAATCATCCTCACCACATTTTGGGAATCGCTTCGAATAATAACATTCGACCGCCCCCATTCTCGAACCCAGGATAGAGCTTGTTGAATCCCCACTACTTTCGCCATGTCTAGGGCCAAACCCCCTGGAAACACCACTTCGGCCTTCCACAACCCGTGCACTATCATCTCTGCAAAGCGTACTCCAACCCTATATATATATATATAACAACAGTGATTTTTAAATAATTTTTAAAAAATAATTATTGAAGTGTAGTTGAGGGTATTTTCGTTATTTTAGCTGACGGAGGGGTTTCTAGTTACAAGTTGTAACTTCAGGGTATGTATCAGTAGTTTTTAAACTTTAGGGTCAGCATCGGTTGAACGTGCCAACTTAAGGGTAGTCATTTGTAGTTTACCCAAAAATAAAAAAAGAGGTTACTCCATGTCCTACCCCCCTTTGGAAAATTATTAAAATTGTCAAATCCGCACCCAAGATTTAGAAAATTGTCAAATAGTAACGAATTTCAAAATCGAATTATTAAAAACCAAAAAGTACTATTTGAATTGAATGTTTATGTGAACAGTGAATCACGTGCGTCTCACGTGACTCATTTTATAATGGAGCTTGGGCGAGCTGAGGTCACGAAGAGATGAAATTCGAAACTCGGATACAAAGAGATGAAGTTCGAAGAGCTGAGATGAAGAGATGAGGTCACGAAGAGATGAAGTTATGCCAAGTTAACATCCGAAGGAAGAACATATTTGAGGGTAAACTCGACTTTTCACTTGGCCTAGTTAACGTTCGTTTAAAATTAGAAACAGTTGACAATTTCAATTAATTGACCGTTACTACATGACAATTTCTATTATATAGGGTTTGGATTTAACAATTTCTAAAAATTTGACGTTAGGACATGGAGTAACCCCCCATAAAAAAAATATAAACAGAAAAATAGAAGACGTGCGAATATATTTCAATATACAGTTTGAAAGATCACCCTGCTGTCCAGAAAATTAAAGTCCTCCTAAGAACAAAAGTGGACCTAAACAAGGGCACTTAGTGTTAGATCAGGAATAAGAACGGAGTTGCAGTAAGGCGTTGCTAATGACTTTCCGTAAGGAATTTATGCCCCCACTATGTTGGGCATATCCTTCGGGATACAATACTGCTATATTATAGTATAAACCTTTCTATGTACAAAGATGAGAGACTGAAGTTCTGAACAAAAAGATTGATATATATAGCAGATGATGTGGCTGTTCATAAGAGTCACAATTCTTCAATTGGTATCAGTTAAGCAGTTACATAACTGTTAATGGATAATAAAATATTAATCCAAAATGAAGAATCAGACACACATGCCCACGTGCCCCAAGTGCCATAGTCTTGATTAATATAATATAGTAATAACCATGTCAAATCTATCAATAGTTTGATCACTTGGTCACATACTCAATTTAATTAGAGTATGGATACATTGCTATATAAACACTTAAGTTTGATCCATCTTTTATAATGTGGCACCCACCACATTTACACAAACTTATAAATGTTCCAACACTTAGTTCCTAAGCAAGGACACTTAGACAAATACTGGGTGTCCTATCACTCACAGTCCCCCACTTATCAAGTATCCTTACCCCATATCTGGTTATGCCTCATTTGGGTCTCAAACAGAGATGGAGCCATAAGTTTGAATTTCATAAGTTTCAAATATTTTTATTTTTTATTTTTCTTAGTACAAAAAGTTTGATCTATTTTAAGTTATTTATAAATATGGTTGTAACTTGTAAATGAGTCTTTTTTTAACGGGTAACCGAGGAAATGTATTATTGCAAAAAAGAAACCGTACAAGGTAGAGCGTAACCGTCCAGGGTTCCAGATATTTTTCTGGGCCGACCTTAGCAAGCCCAGCGCTTATGGACCCATAAAGATAGCCTACTTGATATCGTAGACAATAATTGAGGACATCCCTTTACCGACGTCTCAAAACAACGAGACATAAAGTAAAAAGTCCTAACCAAAACAGAAAAGAAAGTGTTCCAATGACAAACATAATAATGTAAAGACGAGCAGAAATAGAGTTGTTGATGTAGGCTGCCCGAGACCTCCCAGCACTAGCTGTCCCGGGTCTGTGGATATAGGCCAGCAGCGGCCAAACCCACCTCTACCGAGTCGGTTCATTCCTGCATAGGAGGCTGCCCAGCCTCCGGCTGCTCCATTTGGTCCTCCTCGGTCCTGACCGGCTCAAAATCTCCTGGCGGGAGGCCCGGCTGATCCAAAGATTTCTTCGACCCCGGAACTCTACCATACAGTTGCCCGCTACGCATCTTCAAGCTTGCCTTTAATGCCTTCTTCCTGATGGGGCCCGCTTTCCCGAGTATCTCCTTGGAGTCTTTCTCCTTCCCCGCCTGACTGCCCAAGGCATCTGCAGGACCATCTGTGCAAAGAGGACTCTCAGCATAATGAACGTTAGCCAGGTTGTCAGGCTTCGTAAACCCCGTCGGCCCCCCACATACTTTTGGGGGCCCTCCCTGCATCATATTGACCACCCCTTCCGGGGCAGTCTTAGCCAGGTTGTTAGACTTCGAATGGAATTCTGCAACAGATACCTTGTCCCCCTGCGAGACCCCCTGGAGCTACCAATGGGGTTCAGTGAGAGCCCATTCAGGAGGTCATCGACTTCCGACGATTCTGTGTGACGTGGTGGATGCCACACCGTCTTCAACAAACGATCCACATCTAGTTGCAGCGGGACCTGTATGGAATTGTCATAGCGGACCTCCTCCCGCCCTATCCCTGGTAGTTGGGTCGTACACCCCGCCAGTCGATGTGTCAGCCTCCCGCACCGATGACAAAGTCTAGTATCCTCTCGTATTGAAGTTCAATTAGCGAGGTGGTAAACTTGCAGGGAAACGAAGACGAAGGCGTCTCCGCAGTGGCTGGTCCACCTCCATACGAACCCTCATCCACAGAAAATGATCCCCCCGCCGAACAAAAGGTAGATGGGCCGAAATTACCTGAGTGCCCATGGAGGAGGCAATTAGGTCGCGGACCCTCGGTGTCCGGGCACCCCACGGGACGTTCAGCACTCGGGCCCCGATCTCAATATGACCGAAGTCGATATCATTGGCTTGCATGTAGGGCCGAAGGGGTTCCAGTAACAGCGGGAAGCCTTTGAAAATCCACGGCCCCCGATGGCGAATATTCTCCATAGTCGCCTCAGAAGGGAAATGAAAGCCTGTGACCTCCGGTGATAGGTACTCGACCTGGATGCCATACACCTTCCACTTTTGCAGCATCAGGGCGCAAACTGCATTCTGGTTGTGGGTCTTTCCCACTGCGACCCGTGCCGCCAACGAATGCAGATACATCCCTTTTTTGAACGCTAGAACTGCCTCAAGCAGGGCCACCAGATCTTCATCTTCTTCCTCCCAGTCCGGCACCAAGGAGATACGCTCAGGTGGCTTTCCACCCTGCTGCCCACCACATCTGAAGGTAGGTGTTATGCGGCCCCTCTAGGTTGAAGCATGCACGCTCAGGGGACGACACGTCGGATATAGTACCAGCGGCGGAGTGCGTTGAGGGTGCACCAGATCGGGGTGAGCACCACCGACCTCAGCATAGGACCGACGTGACGGCATCGACGATTGAGGCTCGTAGAGAATGATGGCACCCTCCTCGGCTGAGCCCAGCTTGTCTTTCACCGGCACGGACCCGCTGCTGGCGTGACCCAGATGCTTTGCCAGCAACTGAGCAGATCTACCGGCGAGTGGCAGAGAGAATGTGATATCGGGGAGAAAGCCCGGTGGGGGCGGTTGTGCACCGTCGGGTGGCTTGGTTGGACAGGTTCCATTTGACGGCAGAGTCGCGGTAGACAGGTCGGGGAGGATTGCGAACGCGAGAGGGGCAACCAAGGGTGGCCGGGGAGAGAGGGAGGAGTGACGCCGGTTGAAGGAGTCCGGCGTTGCACAGGGCGTGGACGAGATGAAAGGGAAACGAGGGACGGGATGGCTGGGCCGATAACGACCGACGAGCGGCAGTAGCTGAAAATGGAGGCGAAACTAGTGAAACCCTAGAAAGGATAGGTTTGAACCCGAAGAGGGTGTTCACGTTTTTTTATGTACGGAAACTAAAGTTAGTGAAATTACACGTTTCTTGTAAATGACACCAAAGGGGTAAATCTATTTTTGGTAATGAAGGTGAGGTTGTGGATGTCCATTTATTGGTAAACCCAAATCAAAGATGATATTTTTCAGGTTCGTACGACACAAGGGGGGAACAGACTACCCCAAGATAGTGGATTTATTTAAAGGGGCGACATTGGAAGGGAAAACCTTGTTTGTTGCTCAATCTCGGAAGAAGTGAAGTAGGTCGGGTTAGAAAAGAGACTTTGATATAATGAAGTCCTTACCAAGAAAAAGAGGGTCCCAAGTTGGCGGTGAAGGAGTAGATCATGGAGAGGAGGACTTAACAGACATCCCTATTAATACCCAGTTGAAGACGGTGGAGGATTTTTTCTGGTTGGGAGTGGCCCACCATAATGCAAACATGACTCAAATTTTGGATCTGATCATTAGGAAAGGGGTGTTGGATATCGAAGTTCCTTCTTCAGGAAATATGGTGGTGGTCGTCTACTGTGGGATCGTGTGTTTGAGAAAATGATGATTGAGAACAGATATGGGGTTGGTTGTCCAAGTGTGGCTTGGGAAGGAAGACTTACTCAAATGAGGGGGCGTTTTCAGATGAGTAAGGGTTCAGGGCATCTCTGCTCATGGATGGGGTAATGAAATCATCAAGAGGGTAGCTCAAGTGTTTGGATCGATAGTTATGGTAGATCGATAGTTATGGTACACCTAGAGTCGTGTTCGCATGGCCCTTTGCTCTTGGTTCATGTCGAATCAACCTCTCATATTCAGCAAAGGTTTGAAATGCTTGTTGATGGTGAGAGTTTCCCAATCTTGATTATAATTGTAGATCAATCTTGAGTACCGTTTGTTGTTGTGGTCCAATCCTCGAACTTAATGAAAAGCACCGACGGATCGGGATTGACAAATCCCCTAGGGGTGATGAATCACCATTCAAGCATTGGAAGGGCAGTAGATTCTACTATTATGGCTAGCGAGCATGTGGTCTTGAAGATTCCAAGTAGCCCTTTGTATCCATCTTTTAATGTATGAAGGGACACTCAGAGCTGGCCTTGAGGCCAAACAACCCATGTCATGGCTTGGGGCTCAAGAAAAATAAAAAATATTTGAGGGTATATATGTAATTTTATATTAATAATAAAATATTAATCAATTAGCTAATTTTCAGTTTTGGCGTTTAATTAGTGAGGGATACAAAGCGTTTTTATGAGCTGAATGAAAAAAGTGAGTTCTATTTCGGTAAAAAAAATATATTATATGGTTTCGGTAAAAAAAATCGATATTAAGGGGCTCAAAAAAGTGAGTCGTTTGGGGCTCCAAATTCTCAGGGCCGACCCTGGGTACACTACTCCGAGAGTTGAAGAAACCTACAGAGATGATTGATTAGGAGCAAGGGTCAGATAACACAACGGATTATGAGAAAATGGTCTCTGCCGCCCTTGTAGCATTAAACCCCTTGGCCGAAAAGGTGACAAGAAGTGGGTATGTCTTCGGAAGTTAGGGGATGTAGATAGTCCGGGTTCTGCTAGTAACAAGGCATGGGCCTTTTGTAGCTTCGCATGCTTTAAGACAAAGCAAATGAGACCTATATCAAGCAACAACTTGATGATTTAAATTGAAAAAGCCCCATTTTTGAAAACCTCTATAGAAGCTACAGTATTTGCACTGTACATCTTCAACATCAACTCTGTTTTGTCAATGTTTCTTCTTCATCCACCGGTGTAGTGTCCTGGTTGGCCTTCCGACAGGCCATCGGACCACCGTGGAAGTCAGGGCACTTTTGATCTTGGAGCCTCCAATTTTTTGGTTTGGAACTGCAACAACTTTGAGACATGTCTTCATCGACTGCATCTGGTCCACCGCCGGGTTTTGAAACCTTACAGAAGCATAGCTTGGGACCTCAACAACTCAAATATGTGATCATTGCCACTCAACCACAGATGGGGGCTAGGGTTGAACAATAGAGGATTGCGAGTGAGCTTCGAAAGGGAAGCTCTGAAAATCATAAGAAACCTCTGGGCACTAGTTGGGAGGAGAAAAGATTATTTGTCTACAATCTTCCACCAAACACTTCGAACGTCTGGCTTCAAAACCTCGTTCTTGAATGTGGAGATATTTTGAAAGCGGAGGCTCTCTCCTCTCCCAATAAACAAGGTTTCTGGTTTGGCTTCATTACTTTCAAAAATGCTGAACATTTAAAGAAGGGAATTCAAGTCTTCAATGGTTTTATGCTCATAGGCTATAGATTGAGGGTTACAAAGGCTTGGTGCAAAACTAGAGAATTTAAAAAACCACAGATGGTTGGAGAATGGCATAGGAAAGGCGAACAAATTCTTGATTCGCAGATCATTAGGGGTACTGTGGTGGATTTTAATCGGGTGTGGTTGGAAAAGGGCCATCTTGCGCTACTACACAACGAAATTTATGTGGAAGCTATCATGGAAGATTTTTATGCGGAGAGAGGTGCTGAGATCAAGATCAAAACTTTGGGCAACCGAGTAGTGATCCTTTACTTTCCTGATGAAGATACTGAAAAAAAGGCTTTAGAGTGTGGAGCGGCTTGGCTACTACACTGGATGATCATCATCATTGGTAAATCTCATCTTTGCAGACAAGGTGGCAAATTCTCCTGGGTGGCCATCTATGGGTTACCAATCCTGAGCTGGTCCTCAAAAAACTTTGAAACTTGTGTGGAAGATTTGGGCAAGGTCGTGTGTATTCATCCTTTGTCTATTGAGGGACACTCCATGGAAGCTGCTTATGTCTTGCTACACTCCCAAGAATACCTAAAAGTTTAAAAAGAAGCGGAATTTTGGCTGGAAGAGGATCATTGCAACATTATGGTGTGCTCAGTACATCCTTCTGTGGTTCCCAACATCATTGTTCATTTGGAAACAGAGGACTGTTCCTCGGATCATACCAAGTCAGAAAATTCTCTCTCTAGTGAATTTATTGTGTCTAATACTAGAGAGAATGTTCGAGAATTGATTGTAGTGTCGGAGGAAGAATTAGAAGAAGTTATTGCGACAGATCCTGTGGTGGAAAAGATCGCTAATAATTCGATGGTGGAAGATACTCCACAACCTTGCACTAGACCTGAGATTGATTTTATTGCTGAGGATTTTCCTCGATTAATTGTGGGGGAGATCATGCAACATGTGACTCCTCTTGCTGGTGTGTTATCCTACAAAGAAACTTTGATTGCTCCTGATTCGTTTGGAGAAGAAAATTCAGGCAAACTGATTATTGTGCAAGCTACTATTCCAACTACATTGGGGACTGAAGTGCAAGCATCATTAGCTGGAGTAGATGTCACGCCCCAAATCCGGTTTTGACCGGACTCGTGACGTGACTTAAAGAAGTAATCAAATAATAACGTTTGAAGACAAATTTGAGCAAATGTAAATCTCAAATATTAGTTGCGATCAAATCTCAATACAAAATTTCCATAATAATCAAATAAACACCAGGTTCAAAATAAAGTAAGGAGCAAAAACATCTCTAAAAAATAAAGCACCCGAACCCACAGAAGCTCCCGAGCCTCGAGTCCACTACTCATCGAGCAAGCCTGTAAAAACAGTAAACAACAAAAAGGGGTAATAACTAACGAAGGGTAACCCTTAAGCTTAACAATTAGAAGTTCACAATTTCGTTCGTGTTTCAATACTACGAAGAACCAAGAAGATGTTGAAATACGGGAACAAAACAGGTATTGAACGCTTTTAAGAAGATAGCAATAATTCTAGAAAGTAAGGGAAACAATACACTTCTTGACAAACAATCAAAGATAGAGCGTTTAAATGCCACAGTGGAACATGAAGTCACCACACTTCGATCCACAATACTCTTTGTGTCATGTCGGATTTTCCCTCGGTCCAGAGGAGACACATACATCGGACTACCGGTAATATCCCTAAAGGGGCACACAACGTCGGTATTACCGGAAGCATCACCAAAAGACCATAGATCATCGGGACAAAATAGAATAAACTTCGAGAATGCTCCCGCAGGACGCATACACTCGAGGTAAAGCCATAAGTAACCATAATCTTCCCCGCAGGGTGAACAATCTCTCGGCTATAATACTACCCCACACCGGTATTCCCTTCGGTGTAGGTACCATGCCTAACCACGTATAACCATCCCCGCAGGGTAAACCATCCACCGGCTATGATACTACCCCACACCGGTATTCCCTTCGGTGTAGGTACCATACCGGATCACAAGTCATTGGCTTAGGTACTACCCCACACCGGTATTCCCCTCGGTGTAGGTACCTTACAGGCACTACCCCACACCGTAGCGTGGGTGCCATACCGGTATACAATCCAACTTAAGACCCACAAGAGAATAACATACTAAACAATCATGGAACAACCAAAGCTTAGAAATTCACAATTCTATCATTACACACCACAAGAATCAATATAACTTTACACTTACCGATATACTTACCAATCGCACTCCATCGGTATATCAATCACCCGATCATGTACCTTTTAGCACAATCAATTGCACTCAACATTCAAACAATCATTCATCCAAGCATTCGATCAAATAGCCATTCAAGCATTCATAGTTCAACATTCAAATCATCTAGTTGAATTAGACTCTTATCCTATCCAAAACTAGGCAACCAAGGCATGTGAAGCAAACACCAACAATCCTAGAGCTCATCACGGCCATCTACCAGCATGGCAATTCCCAAGTATTGAAAGCGAGTTAAACTAATTATTCACATCCTATGCATGCATACTAGACACATCCAGTTATTAGTAATTGAAATACGATTATTCTAGTTATTCGCATCCTATATGCATTTCTAGGACCTTTCCGATTTTATTAACCTAATGGGCATACTAAAGCATTAAATTACAAGAGGTTTAGTACTTTCCCTACCTCAAGGTCTTCCTCTAACAAAACTCCTTGTTGCCGACGTCCGAGCTAGTGTCTTCTCCGTCTTCTCACGGGTCCAAGTCCTCGTCTTCCTTCGAGCTCGGTCTCACGGTCTTGGATCACAACAATACCAAAAATTAGTGACTCAACGGAGCGTTCCTCGACTTAAATCACAGAACAGTCCTCTACGAACAGAAACAGAGCCAAAGGAATGAACTTGGAATCGAATTGGACTCAAAAAGGAAGAGTTTTGGTTCTGGAGCTCAGGCTCGAAATGTGGCCCGTCCCGTATCACTGTCCGACCCGGGATCCGATCCGTAACGTGTCACGGACCGTGCCGGAACCAGACACGGACCGCATCACAGACCGGCCCGGTATCAGACACGGACTGTGTGAGGTACCGTGTCGGTACCTGGCCCGTTCCGTAAAAGGTCATTTAAACCCAATTTCTTCTCATCCAAGTCTCTAATGCCATGTGGCATTGTGGGAGCCACTTTATTTTCATAAAATTCCAGCAGTCCAAATTTAATCGGAAAAAGTCGATAAAAAGCTCGGGTTTGACCAAAAGTTGACCGTTACAATATTACAGTCAAACGGAAGGAAATGACCCAACTAAGCTAACCGTGATGACGGCTAAGCTTTTTGGGCCCCGGAAAGGTCCTGAATGACTTCCAGAGTCATCAGTTGACTTTTCCGATCGAAAGTCAAACTTTGCTAGAATTCACCGGTTTGACTGGGATCGACCGGGGGCGGTTCTTACAGTAGATGGGATTGATTTGGGGCTTAAAGGGATTAAAGAGGCTTTTGTTGCAGGCAACATTAATGAGGAGATCTGCCCAACACATTTAAACACTGTTTTGGGCCCCAAATCACTATCAACAAACCCTAATCTCTCAGATTTGGAGGGAACTTGTTTTTCAAAACAAATTTTACCATCTCTCACCACTCCCTCAGCTTCATCTAAACTTCTAGCTACCAAAGTTAAAAAGAAGAAAACCGCCAACTCGGTTGCTTACAACACAAAGTCCAAAAGCAAAACCTACCTTCCCCCCAATACCACTTCTGCTTCTAAATTGGGATCAAAATCAGTTCAAAACTTCAAACCTGGGGGTAGTGGCACTTGGGATTATTGTAAAGCATTGGGGCTCAAGGCCTATATTGCTGATGAACTTGTTGCTGAACAATTTGACAATCTAGAGCTTGAGGTTAATTAAGTAGTGGAATTGGAAGATGGTTCGGATGAAGACTATTGTGAATTAGAGGAGCTTGAGGAGGGACAAATATCTCCTCTTTCCAACATTCCCTCTTTTCATTTAGCCTCTCCATGAGAATTCTCTCATGGAGTATGAGGGGGGCCTCTTCTAAGCAAAAGAGAAGGGCTCTTAGAAATGCTTG
This sequence comes from Erodium maritimum, assembly GCA_963921825.1. Taxonomy (NCBI): domain Eukaryota; kingdom Viridiplantae; phylum Streptophyta; class Magnoliopsida; order Geraniales; family Geraniaceae; genus Erodium; species Erodium maritimum. The sequence goes on along the minus strand of OY997595.1, from coordinate 62,565,376 downwards.
TGCTAAATTACATCTCTCCATGGTTCTATTACAGGAAACCAAAATCAATCTTTTGCCTGATTATTTTGTCTCTGCCTGTGGCTTCTCTCAATCTTGGGAGGCTATATTTTCTCCTGCTGAGGGTAATTCAGGAGGCATTATTACTCTTTGGGATAGGGACATCTTTCAAATCCACTCTCATCTGATAGAGAAGAATGCTATTTACTGGTCTAGTACACTTGTTGCCTCTGATCTTAATATTACCATTGTGAATGTGTATGCTCCGTGCTTGGTACCTTTGAGAGCTATCTTGTGGCAAGAGATCAGTTTGAAGATCAATCAATGTGGTGATGCATTAGTGGTGGCTGGGGATTTTAATGCAATATTAGACCCTCTTGAGAAAACTGGTGATAGATACTCCTCTTCTAATATCAGGGATTTTAATCACTTCTTGGACTCCGTAGGACTGGTGGATTTACAGTTGGGAGGGGGTAATTTCACTTGGTTTGGACCTGGTTCCAAAGCCTCTAGGATTGATAGATTCTTAATATCCCCACATATCTTGAATTGTTTTGGAACAATCACTCAGACTTGTCTAGCAAGAGTGTTATCTGATCACAAGCCCATCTTTCTCTACAATCCCATTATTGACTGGGGACCAAGGCCTTTTAAGTTCATTAATGCTTGGGTGGAGGATCCTACTTTCTATTCTGATATTAGAACTTTCTGGTTATCTATCCAAGGCTCTGGTTCACCTGCTTACATGCTTTGGTTTAAGCTAAAATCATTGAAGATTTATTTGAGGTCCTGGAATGTGAATACCTTTGGTTGGCTGGAGAATGATATTGACTCCTTAAAATCTAAGATCAAAAGTTTAGATGGTGAATTAGATTTCAGAACACTTCTTCCCTCTTAGGTGGCACACAGGTCTCTACTGAATGCTAAGTTAATTGGGAAACTTAAGCTACAAGCTAAGCTCTGGAGTCAAAAGGCAAGACTTAAGTGGTCTAGAGATGGAGATAGATGCACTAAGTTCTTTCACATAGTGGCTAATCTCAATCACACAACGAAACTCATTACACAAATACAAGAGGGTGGTTTGAGCTTCACTACACCTGAGGAGATAAAATCAGTGGCAAAAGCACATTTTCAAAGAAGATTTCTTAAAGACTGAGATTTGCATTGATCTCTCTAGCCTTCCTTTTAATACACTATCAGCACTATAGGCCACTAAACTTGAAAAACCTTTTTCTGAGGATGAAGTTTGGTTGGCCATTAAGTCCTGCAATGGTGAGAAGGCCCCTGGTCCTGATGGATTCACCATGAAATTTTATCAACACTGCTGGAATTTTTTGAAGCAGGATATATTGGCAGTTGTAAATCATTTCTCACCACAAGGTTCTTTGGGTAAAGGGATCAATTCCTCTTTCATTACCCTCATTCTCAAGACAGCAACACCCTTTTCTTTTGAAGACTATAGGCTAATTAGTTTCATATCAAGCTCCTATAAAATCATCTCTAAATTGTTGGCAGCCAGATTAAAGAAGGTGATGGACTATCTTGTACATGATGTTCAGTCTGGGTTTATAGCAGGCAGACATGTATTAGATGGTATACTCATTGCTACTGAACTCATTCAGTCCATTAAGGCTACAGGCCAAGAGGTTACTATTCTTAAAGTTGATTTTGAGAAAGCATATGACCATGTCAGTTGGGAGGCTATGCTGAAAATCCTTGGATTCATGGGTTTTGGCTCTTTGTGGATTGAGTGGATCACTGTATGTTTGAAGGCTTGGTCCTCAGTTTTGGTCAATGGCTCACCATCTGGAGACTTTCCTCTTCTGAGAGGATTGAGACAAGGCTGCTCTTTATCCCCTCTCTTATTTGCACTACTTGCTGAATCTCTTCATCAACTGATGATTAAAGGAATTGCTACTGGAATGTTTTATGGGATTAAATGTAATGATTCAGGTCCTGAGATATCTCATCTTCAATTTGATGATGACACACTTATCTTTATTCAAGCTGGACTACAATAAGTGATCAATTTGAAGCATACTTTGCTTTGTCTCCAAAAAGCCACTGGCCTAAAAATAAACTTCAACAAGTCAAAAGTCCTTGTTCTTAATCCCTCATCTGTGTCTGTGGAGGAGATTACTCATGTTCTAGGATGTGCAGAGATGGTGCTTCCTTTCAACTATTTTGGTTTTCAATTGGGCTCCAATCCCAGAAGGTTGAAAACCTGGGAACCTGTGATCAAGAAATTCAACAACAAGCTCAATTTGTGGCAAGCCAAGGCTAGATCATTTGGAGGCAGATTAACCCTCATCAAATCCTCACTTAGCTCTCTCCCTTTTTATTATGTCTTTATATCAAACCCCTAAAGGAGTGATCAAGGAGATGGAAAAATAGCAAAAAAGGTTCTTGTGGAATGAGACTGTTTCTAAGAAGGTTTTACACAAAGTGAGATGGAATTTAATCTGTAGACCAAAAATTTCTAGGGGTTTAGGCATAAAAATTTACATATTATGAACAAGGCCCTTCTTGCTAGATGGTGGTGGAGATTTGCTCTTGAGAAAGACTCTCTCTGGAAACAACTCCTATGTGCTAAATATGATTGGGATCAAAGTTCTTGGGACTTGTCCAAATTGCTTATTCATGATGATCACTCCTTCCTGAGACACATTCAATCCTTGCTTGACTGCCCAAAATTTGCTAGTGCTTTTGGTGCAATGGGACTGCATTGGACAGTTATTACTGGTAACACTGTCCTGTTTTGGGAAGATATTTGGCTACTAGATGTGTCACTCAAATTTGTATTTCAAAGGTTGTATCATTTGAGTACTCAGAAGAGGTCCACTGTATCAAACTTCTGGTTTGAAGGTGATTGGTTTCTTATTTTTAGAAGATATCTTAGGGGTTGGGAAGTTAATATTTTTGTTGAGCTTGGGGATCATCTGAACTCATGTAAGTTGCAACTAATTGGGACTGATAAGGTGTCTTGGAAGCTTGATGAGGCTGGCTTTAAAGTTCACAAGATGTACCAATTTTTGGATGAGAATATGAACCAATCTTTGGAGTGGCCTTCCCTACTTTGGACTCCACTGCTCCCTCCAAAAATGGCCTCTTTCTCTTGGCTCCTTTGCATGCAAGCTGTGCCTACCAAGTGCTTTCTATTCTCTAGAGGCCTTTATTCAGAAAATATTTGGTGCCCAAATTGTTTTCTTGAACCTGAAGAAATTTATCATCTATTCTTATCTTGTCCATTGGCTTGGGATTGTTGGAGCTCTTGTTTGGATTGGTGGGGGATAAAAACAGCAAGACCTGATTCAATCTTGCTTTGGTTCCTTTCTTGGAATGGTCTGATCCCTAGATCTACAACAAAATATTGGAGCCTCATTTTATCAATTGCAATATGGAGGATCTGGGAGGCTAGAAACTCGGTCATTTTCAAGGGAATATCCTTTACTTGTGAGTAGATACTTCAACAAATACAAAATGACTCCTTCCAAATATTGTGGGCATTTTTCAAGCCAGGTTTCTCCTTCTCTTTTGTTTGCTAGCTAAATGATCCTCTCAACTGCATTAGAAGAATTACCAGCTGGAGACAGTAATTGGAAAATCACTTTGTGCATTGGTTCTTGGTTTCTTGATTGGGGGGTTTGGTTTGGGTACACTGGTGAGGTTTTAGGTTGGTGAGGTTTAGGAGAGGAATTGGGTGTTTTTTTTTCTTTTTTCTGTGAGTGGCTTCTTCTGTCTTCCCCTGTCTCCTTTTCATCTCTGGTGTGAGGGTAGATTTAGGGAGTGTTTTTTGCTTTGTTCTAGCTTGTTTTGTTTCTCCTTTGGTTGCTGCAGACCTTTTTTGTCACGCCCCAAATCCGGTTATCGCCCGGACTCGAGGCATGACGGGTAAGAGAAGACAATAAAGCAAAGAAACAATATTAAATCTCGAAAATCTCCAGTGAGTACCTCAATCCTTAATTTCAAATACAGTATAAGTAACCCTCAGGGGGTGTAGTAATAAGTTTTTACAAAACTGTTTTTAAATAATGGGAATAAACATGAAGTCTCTATGAACCCACACCGAGAAGCGCCCAAGCTTCTACTCCTCAATCAAGCCTGTAGACACAACAGCAAAACAATGGGGTGAGCTCACGCTCAGTAGGGAAAACGCATAACAAGGTAGACCTTAACTCGAACAAGATCAACAATAAAGTTAACAGAATATAACTTAACAAAACAAGGGTAATAAGTAAACCAATCAATGCCGTGGCACATGAAGTCACCACCCTCCGATCCACATGATGTGTCCTCTCGGATTCTCCCTCAAATCCAGAGGAGACGCATAACATTGAGGCGACCGGAAACAACCCTTCGGGGCGCTTATCATCGGGATTCTCAGAAACATCTCCAAAGGATTTTATGTCATTGGGAACCCAGGGCCATACTCCCGTAGGAGCGCACACGTGGGCAATTTAATAAATAACCAATATAACATCCTACACCGGACTCCTCAACGGTGTAGGGACTATACCGTATCAATCAGAATCAGATAACAACTCAGGAACACACTCAACCGAAACACGACGCAATCCAATCCCAACTACACCAATCCAATAACACACATAGCTCACAAATCACCGATTCACCATAGCACACCGCACACAAATCACCAAATCAGATCACACCAATCACCCAATTACTACTTACCGTTCACTTACCAGTTTCGAACCACCGGTGCATCGATCACCTGATTGTACCGCTCGGTACAACCAGTCATACTCGATACCCCCAAAAACCAAGCAAGTAAATCAAGTAATCATTCGAACACAATCAGCGAGCAAATACGAGTGTGATCGTAAATCCTTCAAAATAGCATTCAAGCATGCAATTCCACTAGTTTCATTAGACTCTTTAGCCTATCTACTAGACAATCAACAATCAAGCATGTGATCCTAACACACAACTAATCCGAGGGCCTTGCCAAGGCTCCTCTACCAGACAATCATATACCAAGTATTGAAAGCGAACTATACTAGTGATTGACATCCTAATCGGTCACCACTAGACACTCCGGTTATTAGCAATTGAAAGACGATTAAGCTAGTTATTCGCATCCTATATGCATATCTAGGACCTTTTCCAATTTTATTAACCTAGCATGCATACTAAGCATCGTAAACGAGAGGTTAAGGCTTTCCCTACCTCAAGGTCCTCCTCTTCAATGCTTTGGTGAAGTCTGGTGATCACCTCTTCGCTCTTCCCTCGTGTCTCGGCGTGATCCTTGCTCCTCTAGCTCGATCCCCGAAGTCTTGGACACAAAGAAACACTAATTAGGCTCCACTTAAACAGCAAGGAAGGCCCCCAAAACCCTTCCAAGGTTCAGCTCAAAACCAAGATGTAAAACCTTCGAAGAACTCCCAAGAGAACCTCACCCTGGTAGGTCACGGACCTGGTCACGGATCCGTGACGTTAACCCTCACGGTTATCGTCACGGAGCCATGACGAGTGCCGTCATGGTCTCCCTCACGGAGCCGTGACGTCGCCCGTCACGGGATCCGTCACGGATCCATGACGCACCAGGACAGATTCGCCCTTCTTCAACCTCCAGCTCCAAAACTCCGAAAAACTACCATCAACCCAGAAAAATATCCTTTCCAACCCCCAAAACAGTCCAAATCCTCCAATACTCCTCTACCCATGGTAGGAATCAACCCACAAACAACTTTTCCAAGGATTCATCAAATCAAACCCACTTCAAAATCTCCAACAACTAGTTATTTCTCACCAAAATCCAACAAGGTTCATCATCAACACCATCTCCTATCATTTCTACTCAACCCAACATCATCTAGCCATTTTTCACCCAAAACCCAAGGAAATAGATGAAGAGTAAAGATGAGTAGAGAGTCCCATTACCTCTAGGATGTGGAGATGAAGAGGATGCTAGTGTTTTTGAGGGTGGGAGGCTAGAAGATGACTCCACAAGGCTCCTTCTTCTTTGATTCTCCTTCAAGCTTCCATGGGAGCTCTTCTCCCTTTCTTCCTCTCCAAATTTCGGCTACAACAATGCAAATAGGAAATGATTTTGCTTCTCCAACACATATAATACCTAAATGTTGCAATGACTTAAAGGCCCTTGAGCTAGAAACCCATGTAGGAGCTTTTGGGAGGGTAAAAGGGACAATGACTATCCCTTTTTCTCTCATTCAACCAAAATAGGACAAGTGTCCCTCTAGCTCATTTAATTTCCCAATTTAAATTCCAGCACTTTTAAAATTGAAGCTTTAGTCGATATAAAGTCTCGTTTTGACCAACATTGACTTTATGCAATATTATACTCAAACAAAAGGGTTTTCTTCCCTGAAGCCAACCGTGATAATGGCTACTTCGTTTGAGTTCCAGAGAAGTCCCGAGTGACTTCCGGAGTTACCGGTTCGACCGGAAGCGGGTCTTACATTTTTTGCTGTGTTTGGTTGAGTTGCCCCTGTGATACCCTTGAGTTTCTTTGCTTGGGTGACAACACTTGGTACTATTGTGTTGAGGTTTCTTCTGTTTTGGGGGGTTGATATCTTGGCTGACTGTAGGATTTGGATTGTTGTTCTACTCGGTTATGTTTTGAGAAGATTTGCTACTTGCGCCGCAAGCTTCTCCTACAGGTCTTTGGTTTCAATGGTCTCTGGTTGGTTTTGATCATATTTTCGATTGATAAGTTTGTTGTACTGGGTCTTACCTTCTTGCTGGGTGGGTTTTGGGTTATTGCTGTAAGGGTTGGGTTAGTAAAGATGCTGATAATATTGTTTCATGTACTTGTTTGTTTTAATTGCATCACAAACTTTAGTAGGGGACATTGTATTGTTTCCCTTTTGGTTGTAATCTCTCTGAGGGTTAAATCCCTTGACCTTGTATTTCTTTTCGAAATCTTGGTTTCAATAACAAAAAATTTGCTGATTAAAATAAAACTTGATGATTTGCATGTTGAGTTAGAACCGTGGGTTGACGACGACAAGTTTGATATTTTGGGACTAAAGACAAACTTGCATATTCTTCTAGTGGTGGCACAGATTATCCGGGGAGACAATTGTTTTAGTCATGGGCACAAATAATGGTTTTATTCCAACCAAAACTAATTATCTCCAAAGGAGATGAGTACAAGAAGGAAGAGAAAAGAACAAAAGAAGCCCCAAACCTAAATTAGATTACAACAAGCCTAAACACATTTAAGCCTAAAGTAGATAGGAAGAGGCAAAAGCCTTAGGTTGATAACCAAAACCGCCAAACCCAACAGCACATGTGAAACCGAAATGGCGCCTTGAGACATACCACCGAGAACATACATCAGAATAGGAAGGGGTTCTTGTTCCACTATCGGCCAACACCAAAGAACTGCGACAGAAAAAAGACCCCTACCAAAGCTGCATGAGAACGCCACTAGGATCCCGATCCGAAGAACCAGAGAAGAAAAACAAGGATAATGAGATCATCGGGGTCAGCACCCGAGAATGGCGATAAGGGAGGCCTCCGGAGACGGGAACAAGGAGCGGTCAGGACAAACAAGATGATGGAGGAACTGTGGATGAGGAGAGAGCACAACGGACTGCTTGATTCACTCCCACGAGCGACAAAGCGAGTACGCATCGATCGAACCAAAGAGAACCCCAAGCTCGCAACCAACCTTATACACATGAGGCCGTATCCACCAGAGAGCGGAGTGAGTCTAGAAAAGAGGTGGTGGGTGGGTTCGCTACAGATAAGATTCGAGGAAGAAGGGGGTCAGTCGAGGACGAGAAGAGGAGACAGTAGAGACCGGTGTGATAAACGACGGCATGAACGTAAATATGACAAGGAGATTCCGGTAGGTAGAGGAACTGAGAAGGTCGACGACAAAGAGCGGTTGAAGAAGAGGCCTAGCCCGGATAGAGAATCAGATCTGGAACCATCCACACCCGATGAGGTCAGATCTAAAACGGAGGATGACCCGAAACCAGAGGGTCAAGGGAACGAGCCACCGCTTCCTGGTCGTCGGGGAAAAGGAGGCAAAAGCGCGCGGTTGAGAACAAACAGCAAGAAACGAGATAAGAAAGGCATCGAGAGGCGTAGAGGTAGCAAAAAAAAGGACTTGAGGTAGAGGAAATCCACCACGAGACGGAAAAGGAGAAAGAGAGGGTCCGACGACCTCCAAGCAAGTTTAGGGAAGAGGCCTAGAGGTCGTGGCCGACAGAAAAGACGAAGCATTTTTAGGGGACTTTTCTAGAAAGAGTGTGAGGGGAGAGGAAGGTGTTTTGTGTGAACCAATGCAAATTATAATCTTGTAGTTACCCGTTATAATCTGTTATAATAGTCACTTATTGTTTTGAATAAAATAAAATTAATATTTTAAGTTTCTATGCTATTTATTGTTAGGAAAATAATTATCACTCCCTCTCAATGGAAAAGCTGACTGTTTCCATCCGATTTCATATACAAGAACACAATTTCTCTCGCCCCAAAACTCACGAATTATTTTATCTCCTAGAAAACCCATACGATTCTGAATTCGACATTTTCTATATGAATATTTTTCTTATTTAGAGAAAGAATAAATATGACAGAAAAATTGTATTGTTCAAATCGTGGAAATGCCATCTCAATAATATAAATCAAATTGCCTCATTATAACCCTATAGAGAGGAGAACAAGATGTGATCCATAAACAAGATGTTGTGATTCAAAAACCAGAAGAAAATCAAGATCAATAGCAACAACATCTTATAAAATCAAATCAACTCCTTACGATTAATCAATTACGCAGTGCTGATACATTACACGACACGAATTTCATGTCTCAAACTAATAAAATATGACAAAAATAAGAAAAATAGACCGCAATATATGCGAAACAAGGCCAAGTACAGACCTGATCATTATTATATCACACACAATACATTACCCGCCAGCCAAAACAAGCTAGCAAAGTGGAGAAAAAAAAAGACAAACAAAAAACAAGGGACATACATAGTTCATAATCATAGGTTCGGAAACATTGCCAAAGTATCGAAGTTGCCCTATCAAGACAAGGCCAAACCGCCCTCGGACGAAAGGGCAGTCCAGTCATTTGTGCAGCAACCGTCACCACTTCCTCGTTTCTCTCGTCGCCACCGCCATCACGCCTGGTCGGAGAAGAATGTCGGGCGGCGGTGGGACGGGGAGCCAGAGCGTCACATGATGGCCGGAGCTAAGAGGGGTTGGTGATGAAGATTGTGGGGAAGGTTATAAGAGAGGAGGGTCATGAAAATGGCATGAAAAAGTGTGAGGTGACTAAAATGTAGAGTGTGATGTGCTCACTTTTTTATTGTTGGTTGCAAAAGTTAGAGCCAAAAAGAGCAAAGTAGAGAAAAAGAGAGGTATGGAGGGTTGAGGACATGGCATCTTCCATGGTATATGCCAATTGCTCTATCTATTCACATCCTTCAAAAATCTCGTTAATTTGGTCCGATAAATATATCAGTTGTTAATTTCTTGAAACGTTAATTAAGTCGTTTAACTTCTTAGTTAACTTCTGTTCCAATGAAAATAATTGTAGTATCCAAGAATAAAAAGTTCGGTAACTCAATTATTACACGAGTCGAATCTTGTTAAAGTTGATTACACTTAATATTTTTAATTTATTTTTAGATCAAATAATTAAGTAACTTTGGGGAAACCCTATTTCTTTTGCATTTGAAACCGTTGTGTTTTAAAGTTATTATTGAGGGAAAACTTGACGTTTCATATGATCAGCTAACGAGACTTGACGGTTAGAATGGATTTTGATAGTTTCGAATAGTTATCAATAATGAACTATATGATTTCAAAACAAAACTTGTCTAAGGATATGATCTGCAAAACGATATTTTTCTAGTGTTATACCCTAGAGTCATCTCTTTAGTTTTTTAGTAACTTCTGTTTGACTGGAAACAACTGTGATACCAAGAATAAAAAGTTCGATTACTCAATAACTACACAAGTCAAATCTTATTAAAGTCGATCGTCACACCTATTTTTTTATATAGTTTTATGTATATAAATGATGAGTGAGGTGAGGAAGATGTTGGAGGAATCAAAATATGCATATGCTCGTGCGTTGGGAATGTACCATCATGAGACATTATACTTGGCTCCCACTAGGAACTAGTCGTCACCTTAATTACTCTCATTTTATCGCCATGAATCGTGTCCGTTGGATTAATTTCTCATCCCTTTGGTGCTTGTACACAAGTTTTGTTTTCAAAGGTTTCTATATTATTAAATTTGATTGTGTATGTAATTTAATTGTTTGGTCCGTGTTTTTAGTTGGAGTTCTTTATTCCTTTTCATATGTTTAAAATAAGATGACCAGAACTTGACATGGCTCGGACCAGTTCGATCAAAATGGGATTCAAAATATTCTATCAAAAAAATTGTGATGAGGAAGTTGCTCAAGGAGATTGATTACTATACTTGTAACTAAGAACTAGTCACTACAGTTGAGTTCTTTGATTTATTAGAGCAACCACAACAATATGACCCGTGCACGCGACCCATGACCCACATTTAGTGAGTCGGAACCGCCTGCAACCAGCATAGTTGAAATTACAGTTCTCCTTACCCAGGGAACAATGACTTCTATTTATTTCATTTACATGTATATTATTTTCCAAATTTGTACCATATCCTTACATAATCTGTTCATCAACTAATTCATTATTTACTAGAAGCCTTAATTTGGCCGTTGAAAACTAATTAATGAACTCCTAATCCTAAGATATGTGTTTCTCTGCCTACTAAAATAAGGAACATGAGCTTAAGTTTCACAGATCATCCTCACCTATGAAAACCATCTATTGCCATTCTTATTGGCCTTGAGCTTCATCACAAGTTCCTCGCGTTCAGCTTCTACCTCTGCGTATTGAAGGCTCATGTGCAAGTAGCGCTCACGAATCTCTTTCAATTCCGCCTCTAATGATGATTTCGTGCGTTCAAATCTTTCTTTTGGTACTAATTCACTTTCAGTGTGACTGGTTAGATCTTCTGAAACCAACCTACAAGAAGAATTGAAATATTGACCCGAGAAGCATTCATGAATTGCAATACAATCTAGGGGTAACTCCAAAAAAGTACCTTGAAGTATTTATTTTTTGCAACTTGTAACCTTCTTCTTTGATAGTGCAGAAAAATACCCTGAACTTGTCTTTTTGTTGCAATTTGTTTCAAAATGACGATTTTACCCATATAATTTAGATTTTTAAAATATTAAATTAATATAAATCCAAATCTTCGTATCCCTTAATTTTCTTCCTCTTTGTACATTGCAAAGAGAAAATTTAAGGGATATGAAAATTTGGATTTTTTGGATTTAAATATAAATTTCTAAGGGTAAAATTGTCATTTTGAAATACATTTATACAAAGTGCGACAAAAAAGACATGTTTAAGGAACTTTTTTGCAATTTGCAAAGAAGAGGGCTACAAATTGAAAAAAGTAAATACCTCATTGTACTTTTTATTGCAATTGTCCTTACAATGTAAATAGACTAAACTGTTATGCAGACATCCTAGCATTCACAAAACTGAAGAATTGGAAAGATTTTTTCTTCTCATCTCAGTTGTAACACAAATGGTAGTGTGTGTGTGTGTGTGTTTGCTTGTCAACATATTAGGATATATTCTCAAGCCTTATAAAGTATGTTTAAGCTCACCTATGAAGCTGAGCTTTGTATGTGTTACTTGCTTCGACAGCCTTGGCAAGTTCAGTTTCAAGAAACTGGATCCTTGTAAGAGAGTCGGAATCAACGGCTTGAAGACCAATGATACTAGATCCATTACCACCCTGAAGAGGAGTTCAGAAGAAAGATAACCATAAGCCTCAAAGAGTAGGATGAATTATTAACACAAGGACAATTCTTACGCAACTACATATCATGGAGAGAAAATCAAAGAAACAGAAGCATGTTAAATGGAATAAGCTATATGAATTGTAAATGTCTAACCTCCTTATGATGTTGGGTGTTGTAAGATTTTGGTCGATCTTTCACAAGTTCTTGTACTTGATCATTTTTCAGAGCTGTCTTCCTCCTACTATCACGGTGGAGATTGGTGCTCTTTATAGTTTCACTCTATAAAATTGAAACATGATAAATAGAATGGAAATGCAAAGAAATTAAGTTCCAGTCATGAGAATAAACTTGACGTGTATTTGAATAAGCAATGTCACTAACCTTTGAGAACCTCAAGTCTTCTCGGACTGGACTGACTTTGGCATTGGTTTTATTCGTACTGTGAACTCTTACACTGCTGGGCTCCCTTTGGTTCTGTTTTTCTTCTTTCATCAACTTGAGCTCTTCTTCAAGGGTGTGACTTTTCGTCATGTACTCATCTTTGTCCTTTTCAAGTTGTTGTATCTTCCTCTGAAATTGATTGTTAGCTCTGCAGATCTGGTTAAGATCACTCTCCATGTGCATAAGCTTTTCTTTGCAGTCCTCGAATTCAGACACAGCTGTCTGCAAGGAAGAAATTTTCTCCATGAATGATTTTTTTTCTGCCTTCAGCTCCTCACATTCTCCTGATAACAGATGTGATGAAGCTTCGAGATTCTCTTTCTCAAACTTGGCATTAGTGAGCTCATTCTGAAGTAATGCAATCTTCTGCAGCTGGACATTTAATTGGGCGATTTCTTCCAGAAGTTGTTGGCGTTCATATTCAGAAACACTAAGCTTTGATTCAAGACTGTTTATTGCAGTCTTCAGTTTCTCTTCACTCGCTTTGTAGTTCTCCAATGAACTCTGAACTTTTTCATAGTCAGACATCAACACATCCTGGTTCTGTCTGGAGGCAGAAACCTCAGCTCTCAGTCCTTCTACTTTCTCATTCAATTCCACTTGAACCGCATTGAGTTCATTCTCAGTCCATCTCACTTTTGATTGGACTTCTTTAAGGGAAGACTCGAGTATGCCTTTATCTTCACGTAAGATCGATACTTCTTGCATAGCATCATGAACTGCTTGGTCTCTTTCATCATAAGCAGCAGAAATTTTATTCATGAGGTGTAGTACCTCTTGTTGAAGATTCTCAACTTCAAACTTTTTCTCCAAATACAACTCATTCAACAAGCTGTTTTCCCGAATAAGATTTTCTTTATGTGTTCTGTTTTCCTCAAGAAGCAAGTCCAATTCTGAAGCCAGGTTTTTCTCCTTGGAGGCAATATCTTCCACCATTGAAGAAAGACTCGCTTCTAAAATCTCAACCTTTTGAGAGCATTCAGAAACATGGTTACTCGATTCCCTTAAGCTGGCCTCTACCTTGGTACAATTCTCATGCAACTGTAGATTTTGTTCTCTCAACTCATCATTTAACTTCAAGAGAGAACTTTGTTCTTCAATGAGATTCTTAACTGTTGCTTGCAGGCCTGGATTTGCTCTCCTCAGATGTTCGAACTCTTCTTCAAACTCCGACCACCTACTCTGCATGAACTGTAGTTTCTGTTTCAAGCCTACCTTTTGAGTCTCCGTCCCTTTTCTCAATCTTATGATCTCATCTTGTAGATTGTCAGCAAGAGACTTAGAATGCTCTAATTCTAATCTACCAGACTCATTCTCATCAGTCAAATGCCTTAGTTGAGCTTCCAGACTTGATACGCATTCCAACAACTGAGTATTTTCTTCTTCCAGTTCTGTTAGTCGAAGTTCAAATTCACCTTTTCCACTTTCTACTTCTGAAGACTTCCAATCAAGCATCTTATTTCCAGAAAAATGGATATTGCTTTGCAAATGATTCGAGCATTGAGAGATCATATCACTTTCTCTTGCAACAGCTTCCATGTTTTCTTTCTCAAGACCAGCAATCTTAACCTCTAGCTCAGTCTGGCTCTGTCTAAGTTCCGAAATTGCTTCTTCTTTTGACATCAAGTTAGCCTCTAGTTTGTTGATCTTGAGTTCAAGCTCCAAGTTCAAACTCTTCAGTTCTTGCACAGAAAAATCACAACCATCTTCAGTTTCCCCAAGCACCTCCTTGCTCTCATGAACTTCTTGAGAGTAAGACTGGACTTTTTGTTCAGGAGCCACTGTGGACTTATTATTAATCTCCTTTAACCTGATCAGGAGCTCCAGATTTTCCTCAGTCAGCTCATTGCAATCCCTTTCCAGCTCCTGCATTTTGTCCTTCAAAGCATCCATTTCTTTGATCAGATTCACAGCATTCCTTTCAGCTGCATGACTTTCTTTGACAGACTCGGAGAGCTTTGCTTCCAACACTTGCACCTTAACTTGCAAATCCTTCTCCGACTTATGCACTTCTTGCAACTGAATAGTCAACTCCTTGTTTTCTTGCATCTTTTCTCTCGCAGAGTTCTCCATGTCATCAGATTTCGATTGTACTGTTGATTTCTCGAGTTCCAGATCCTGGACAAGAGAAACAAGCTCGATATTCGATTCTTGAGTCTTCTTCAACTGCATATCTAAATTGGCATTGGATTCTCTCAGAAACTTGATCTCATCATCCAATTCTTTCTCCACATCTTTTGGTTTCACTGATGGAGTTTCTAACAACAATGTCAGCTGTTCCACTTCTTTTCTCAAACCATCGCGCTCTTCACATGTTTCTGAAAGCTCCTTATCCAAATCTTCATTGTTTTTGGACTGATCACGGTACTCTTTCCTCAACACATCCAAATCCAACATCAACTTCCTGGCATTCCTCTCCCACATCTTAGCTTCAGCGCGGAGCTCTTCAATTGCACTTTCAGCAGCTTCTAGGAGGATTTTAGAAGAGCTAGAAACCCTCAGTGGTGATGTGGAATGCTCTCGCCAGTTGTTTTTGGAACTGTGTCCTGATCCTGACCGGCGTGAATTGAAATATGGTTGCTGTGATTGAGAAGCATCACGCACAGGATAATTCCCATTGGAGCTGGAGGAGTCTCGTCTCTGATTGAGTCCATTGCCACCTAGATTGATGTTTGGGGAGGAAACTTCCTTGCTCAGAAAACCTTCTGCTGAATCATCGCTGTGATGTGAACCTGAAATGGAGAAACTGACTTCCTATGGAAAAGAGCGAACATTAAGTTAGTTTCAGATACAGACAAGGAATAATGACAAAAAAAAGTACCATGCACACTCTTTCGTGGTTGATACTCTTACTTCAAATCGTTTTTTTCGTGGCCTTGAACAGTTGAACTTGTAGTTTGTTGCATTGTGTCAAATTGTTCTAAAAGGATGGTTTTACCCTTGAAAATCTAAATTAAAAAAAAAAATCTGGAATGGAAATTTTGATTATGGTGGTAAATTTTGAAAATTAGAAATTCAAAATTTTAAAGTTTCACGGCAAAATCATCATTTTGGAATAAATTGACACAAAATACAACAAAATCTAAGTCTAGGACACAACCTACATCGATTTGATAATAAGGGTTCAACCTGTGAAAAGTTGATCGTACGAAGAGCTTTTTCGTCATCATCTCTATAGATGATGAGGATCACAGCCTTCAACAAGAAATAAGTTCAGTTTGCAATGGAATTTCAAGAGCTTGGTTTGGTAGTTGGCACCATCTTTAGCATGGGTTTTGGTCATCTTTATATCAGAATGTGGTATATATGAATGCCATTGGAACATAACCCTATAGATAGGACAATTGAATGAATATGGCATAAATTCCAATGTTTTTAGGTTTCAACAGAGCAAAAGTTGGAGATGATCTTGGTAACAAAATGTAACCATACCCTGCTCTCAGGTTCTCCAGGATGAGTGGCCGAGACTGCAGAGTTCGTATCTTTGCTGGAGGTAGATCTTATGCTGTCAGACACATCTGACTTGACATCCTGGTCATGATAATCTACCTTCACATCCTCCACATCAGAATTCATATCTTTTGATTCTCCATCTCTGAAAATTTCCAATTTCTCATAATCATTAAGAACAAAAGACTGAGAATATAATGAAATTTACCAGAGTATTATGCAGACCTGAGTTTTGTTCTTGGGGTTAGGCAATGAATCACAACCTAAAAAATCACAGACAAGCAAAAACTATGAAGTTTAGAATTCAACACCTGCATTCTCTTCTGGCAATCTTGCAAGAATAATATACAAATGTAAACTCAAATATTAAAGAACATGCATCAGTCTTAAAAATACATTTCCAAATAGCAAAGCCTAGTCTACCTGACTAATGGCATCTGATCTCCGTGACGTGTGACCGACTTTAATTACTCCTCTAAATAAACAAGAACACGGTGCAATTGACATTTTTCACCAAATTGTAAAAGGATGCTAAGAGCAAGATATGATTGTTCAAGACTTAAACTTCATGCTAATAGTAGTGCCTTATCATACAAGGGTTGGGAGCTAAAGATGGCACTATTTGAAATGTTAAGTTTCCGACAAGCAATTGCCAACGTTATGGTAATGCAGATTTGAAACTTGAACATGTTCTCGAGTATAAAATTTAAAGTCACCACGCAAAAAAAGGTTAAAAACCGGTAAAAAAAACTATTACTGAGAAGAAGAAAAAAAACATTAACGTCAATTTTCCACATTCACAATGATAAAGATGGCCATTTTTCACCATCATACATGAAGTCTGTTTAACTTTGAGAAAAATATCTTGTGTGAAGTACATTCCCAAATTGCAGCATTGATTAACATTTTACAACAAACATAATACCAAAAATACATGGAATTCAACGTACCAAGTACAATGTAAGCATGAGAGAAAGAATCAAAGTTTACCAAATCAACATAGTCCTTGTTTAAAATAATGAGTAACCAGTCAGAAAGATGGCAAGAGAAACACAGCACAGAACTGTAAAAACTCACTTGTAAAGTTGTCCCATTGTTGCCTTTCTTCAGCGGCCAAGATACAGACAGTGCATCACTTGAACTCGTATACCCTGTCATGTTAATTAAAGCCTCACCAAGGATCCCGGATTTTCCTGAACCCTATGATCATTAAATTGAAAATTCAACCCATCAGTCATTATTGTAGCCAGACAATTAACAACCCAAATAAGTGTTAGGAACTGGACAGTTAGATTTAGCATTGACAACTAAATGTTTGGGCACAAGAGTGAGCAAAATAATACCATGGCAACCACAAACTTGAAGATATAATCATCTAGCTCCTTCAAACATTCATTCTGGGGTAGCCATATAGACGCTGACAGTGTATCCGTCCATTGACAACTTCCGTTCTGCACTAATGCTTTGCTTGACTTCGCAATTGTTTTTCCCGTCTCTACATAGATCATATACACAGACAGCTTGTCCCATCCTTTTGGTACCTGTCAGTCAGACAAAGTAGTATTCAGCATGAATCTGTGCACTGAAGGGAACAGAGAACATCAACAGTTAACCGTCAAAACAGTCCTCGTTATATCAAATTAACAAACCTTTTTCTCTTTAAAAAAAAAACAAGATAACTTATCTCTACCAAACTTGAAAACAGAATCTTCATTCACTTATTTCCCCATATAGAAAAGGGGAATCCATGTATCCTAACCCCATTTGAGCTTTGTTTTTCAATTCCTAACCCAGGTTTACCTTTGGCGACATTTCCCAACTCACCTTTCAATTTTTTGCAGATAGTATCGTTTACCGTTTATTTTGACGATTCCGTTAGTTTTTTTGCCACGTGTCACTTCACCGTGACGACACGTGGCCGACACGTAGGCAAAAAACTAACGGAATCATCAGTTTTGACGATTTTTGATACTTTCTGCAAAAAATTGAAAGGTGACAGTCGGGAAATGTCACGAAAAGTAAACCTAGGTTAGGAATTGAAAAACAAAGCTCAAATGGGATTAGGATACAGGGTTACCCCTATAGAAAATTCAATCACAGAGACAAACCATTACCTATAATTATAGCATATAATTACACCGGGCCACACAAAAGCTGAGATTACAAATAGCTGCTCTTTTAAAGCCAGGTACATTGTTAATTTCTGCAAATTTATCCATTCTTTAACTGATAATGAAATCTATTTACCATCTAACTGAGGTTTCCCACGTAAATTCCATAAAAAAAAAATTCCTACCCAATTTAGAAGGAATCATCATGAACAGTAAAACCCCACAGCACATTGAAGAAACAAAATGACCCACAAACAGGAATTAGGTACTAATGAACTCTTCCACTTCATTAAACAAACTCAAAACATGCAAAAATCCAAAACATTACCAAATTTATCACTAATCAATCATCTCACCCACCCTTCACGCCCTAAATCAGGAAACATGCAAAACACCGCGACGATGGAACAGTAATAAATCGGTGATCAATCATCAACAAGCTCTAAAACAACACAAAATCAACACGCGAACCTGAACGGCCTTAAAGTTGGAGAATCTGAAATCAACAGACTCTCCACATTTAGCCGGCTTGTTTCTGCTCAACCTGAACATCTCTTCTTCTCCGCACAGCTCCGCACCATCCACCACTGCACTGTGCCTCGATCAAATCCTCTGAAATCACAGAATTGGTGCTCAGTTAAGAGCTGGGGCGAGGATGGGATGGATCGGAGAGACGAGAGCAGAATGCGAGAACGTTAGCTCAGTGGTCATAATAGCGAAGGTTGTGGTTTAATTCTCTGTCGTCAGCTAAAAACAACGAAACAGAAACAGAGGAGAGAGAGAGATAAATCGTTATGAGGTTGGGTCGGGTTGGGTGAGTCCGGTCCGTACGATTCGGTAACAGCAAAGTCTCGTGCACTGATGGGGTCAAATGCTGGCGACGTGGCGGACGCCGATTGGGTGGGGAACGGATTTTGGTCAGGAGGAGAGGATAGGGGGTTGGTCTTTCCGGCGCACGGTAGCGGGGCCGAGCTTGCGGGTGGTGAAACGGTGGTAAGTGTGCGTTTGGTTGGGAGATTAATGCTGTGCATATGCTGGATAGAGACAGGCCATGGATCGATTAGTTTTTTTTTTTTTGGTAATAATAATCTAATTTTATTTTATTTTGAAACGTAATGAGGTCAAGATGCATTATTGTTAATATCAGTTATAAAATGACCGAGGTCCTGAGCTCTAGAATATAGTCCGAGTCCCCTCATGATACTCAGCGTTCGTGGATCCGTAGAAATAGTATATTTTGTGGTACAGACAACAAAAGAAATTGAGAACACGTTCGACCGTCCCAAAAACAGGGGAGGAGCCAAACCATAAAAAAAATCCAGAATTCCAAACTAAACAGAATATAGAAAAAACTGAAATTGAAATAAAACTTCAATGCTTCCAACCTATTCCCGGGACGAACAAGCACCACCCATCTCGGGTCTACGGGAATAGGGCTGGTGCCCCTTCCCCCCTCCCGTGGTCACCTCATTGGCCTTGACGGGGTTGTTTCAGAGACCTCGTATGTAAATCATCACCTACATCCTCGTGCTCCAGCTGCCGAGAAGAGATACCAAAGAGATCTAAGACCCTTTTCAGCTTGATAGTTCGGGTATAACATTGTCCTGCCTTGCCTTTTCCTTTGGCCTTTGCTGCCTTCATCCTCATTGTTCCTGGGTCATCTAGATGTGCATGAGGCTCCTTTTTCTTTCCCATACCAGCCACCATGTCGATCACTGGTCCTGCAAAAGATGAAAAACACTCATCCTTGGATAGGTTAGTTAGGTCACAGGTCTTTGAGGTCCCCGCAACCCTAGTTAACGGTCCTGAATGTGCCCACTAAGTAGATGGAATTATCCCATCGGGATATTCCTTAGTCATGTCACAGGTCTCTGAACTGACCTCCCTATCATCTTCGAGTGTGGGGAATCTTGGAGGTGGTAGTAAAAGGAGTCCCTTACCACCCCGACGATCCAGAGCCGGACCCAAAGTGAGAGATATAAGGAGCTCATCCACCGAGAGCACCCGTAGTGCCCTAGGTGCTCCCCAATCCGTACGGATCAGACGGTCCACATTAAGACCCATTTGCACGCGTAAGGAGTCATGAAACCGGATCTCCCCTCTTCCCACTCCTTGGATGCGCGCTTGACAAGCCCCTATTCGATGGTCGAGTCGTCCGAACCCAATATAAAAACCCGAAAAATGCTCATATTGTAGCTCCACAATGGTGGCATCCAGATGTCCTGGGAACTGGAGTTGGACCCTCCGAAGCAAAGGCCTGTCCACATCAAGGCTTACCCGAAATCACAAAAACTCATCTAATCAGCGCGGAGTCGGGATAAGAGCATATATTACCTCGATACCCAAGGCGTTAGCAAGGATCGATCGAATCAAAGCATTCCAAGCGTCCCCCGGGACATTGAAAGCCCAAATCCCTATCTCCATGAACCAAAACGGGATAGTGCTCGGTTGCATGCAAGGTAGGAGAGGGACCAGCAACATCAGGTATCCGCTAAAAGACCATGGTCCTCTATATTGGATATTCTCCAATAAAACACTAAACGGAAAGTGGAAGGTTGCTACTTCTTTGTTCAAGCACTCCACGGGCAAGCCCAAAATCTTCCAGCTTTATTTTATCATAAGATTGTAGAGGATGGTGACGTTGTACTTGGCATCCACCACAATTTGGCCTGCTAACGAGTGACGATACCGACCATATGTGTTGTCGAAACAGCTTTCACCGGGAAAATGAGTACCTCGTCGTCCTCATCCGGGTCCTCCTCAATCAGCAACAACAATCGGGGCATATGGATCTCCTTTGGTGGTTTTGGGACAACGGGCGAGGAGGGCTTCGTAGTGACAAATTGGGTGATGAGAGTCAGCTTCGTGGGGGTAGCACCGACCCCTCGATGTTGCAGACGGGAGTTGCAGTCGTGGCAAGGCCGGACGCGGGGGACCGAGCCGAGTTTGTCTTTATGTTCACACCCATAGTGGTCGGAGAAGCCATAGATTCTGGCTTCTGTTGCAGGGGAAGATTAGGGAGGACGACTTGTACATCTTTCCGGTTGGCTGGTTCGGACTGCCCACGCCTATATGAGCATGCATAAGAAGATTTGAAGGCTCCGGATCCCTTTTTGAAGAGGGGAGACGACCAGCCTTGTTATTTCTGATCGGGGAGTCGCTGATTTGGAATGAACCATAGTGGAAAGGAGGATTTTGGGATAGGTTTTGACGAAGAAGATGAAAAAGGAGGCGGAGGAAATAGAGAGGGTGAAAACCCTAGTTTTTTAGTCTCTCAGACTCTATTTTCCGGTATCCGTTAATCTTGGGTCGATTTGTACGACAATTCGGCGGACAATCGGTCAAGAAATGGGGGGATGTTGGGAGGAGGTAAGTCGGTTTCGATTGGTGTGATGTTGGAGGAAGGTAGGGGTTTTGTTTATAAGTGGATTTTTAAAGACAAAATCACCGAACCGTCGATTGTCACTAAGAGTATTTTGGTCATTTTGTATGTTTGGATAATAATTTCACTCGATTCAAAGAGAGATGAATGAAAGTTATGAAATTATAATGAAATTCGGTCTGAATGCAACGCAAATACAACGAAAATGTAGCACACATGTAGTAGAAATGTCACGCCCCAAATCCGGTATTGACCAGACTCGAGACGTGACTTGAAAGTAATACAAAAAGTAACAACAAAAGTGTCTCAAATCCACTATAACTCTCCAATTTAGTTTCCATAAAAATATTTCAATTAAAAGTTCCATAATAAATTCTTTAAACATAAGGTTCGCAACCAAGGATAGGACCATAATCGTCTCTAACGACAAAAGCACCCGGACCCACCGAAGCTCCCGAGCCTCGAGTCCACTACTCAACAAGCACGCTTGAAACAACAGTCAATAAAACAAATAGGGGTGAGCTTACGCTCAGTAGGGAAAATAGATAAACAGTTTAACCCCCAATTTAGTAATAAAATAACTTTAGCATGACAATACATATTACAATTAATGCTTTTAAACAAAATGATGTTATAACAAAGGCAAGATAAGAACAATATCTCATTCTTAAGGATAACGGTCTTTAAGTTTAACAAATAGAAACTCACAATTTCGTTAGGGCCTCAAAGATACGGAGAACTAAGAAGATGTTGAAATACGGGAATAAAACGAGTATTGAACGCTTTCAAAGAGCCAGTAACAATCATAGAAAATAAAGTAAACAATGCATTTATTAACAATCAATAGAAGATAACGCGTTTAAGTAATGTCGTGGGACATGAAGTCACCACCCTCCGATCCACAATACTCTTGCGTCATGTCGGATCCCATACTCCGATCCACGAGCGTATTCGTGTCATGTCAGATTTTCCCTCGGTCCAGAGGAGGCACATACATCGGGTTACCGGTAACAATCCCTGAGGGGCACTTATCGTCGGGATTCTCGGAAATGCCTCCAAAGGACCATATGTCATAGGGAACCAAGGTAATGCTCCCGCAGGACGCATACACTCGGGTGAGTCAATGAGTAACCATTCCCCGTAGGGTAAACCATCAATATCCCGCAGGATCAACCAACCAATACCCCGTAGGGTCCACCAATCAATATCCCGCAGGATTAACCAACCAATGCCCCGCATGATTAACCCATCTATGCCCCGCAGGGTCCACAACCAATATCCCGCAGGATTAACCAACCAATGCCTCGCAGGGTCCACCACCAGTCAATATCCCGCAGGATTAACCAATCTATGCCCCCGCAGGGTCCACAACCAATATCCCGAAGGATCAATTAACCAAACACAAAAGACCAACAGGTCAACACATTACACAATCAAACTTAGAGGTTCAAGGATTCACCAATACACACCACAGGGGATTCATGCCCTCAATCACACTTACCATCATACTTACCAACCACATTCCATTGGTCCATCGATCACCTGATCCTACCATTTGGCACAACCAGTCATACTCGATCATCCATTCAATCATTCAAGCATCCAATCAATCATTCAATCATTCAATCAATCACTCAATCATTCAAGCATTCATTCTATCAATCAAGCATGCAATTTATCTAGTTTCGTTAGACCATTAATTTATCTTAAACTAAGCAAACAATGCATGTGAGGCAATCACAACCAATCCTATGGCTCATCTCGGCCCTTCTACCAGTAAAGCAATTTCTCAAGTATTGAAAGCGAGTTAAACTAGTTGTTCACATCCTATGCATGCATACTAGACACGTCTGGTTATTAGTAATTGAAAGACGATTATTCTAGTTATTCGCATCCTATATGCAATCTAGGACCTTTTCGATATTATTATCCTAATAGGCATACTAGGTATTAAATTGCACGAGGAGTTTAGTATTTCCCCTACCTTGTGGTCTTCCTCTAATAATTTTTTGTTGTAGAGTTCGGCTAGCATCCCCTCCGTTCTTCACACGGGTCCCGGAGTAGTCTTCGTCCCTCTAGCTCGGTTCCAAGGTCTTGGAACACAAATAAACTCCAACTAACGGCTAGCCAAAGAGAACTCATCTAAGTTCAAAAGACTCCCCCCAATGTTTCCAAAACACTTTCTTGAAGTAAACGAGAAAAAAGTCGAAAAGGGTTTAAAAGAACCAAAACTGGTCTGCCACAGATCTGGTCGCGGATCTGTGGGCTGCGCCGTCACGGATCTCCTCACGGAGCCGTGTCAGACGCCGTCACGGTCTCCCTCACAGAGCCGTGACATCCACCGTCACGGTCCCTGTCACGGATCCGTGACGGGTCTGGACAGTTCCGTCCTCTTCCTCCTTCAGACGCGATTTTCACGAAAAACACTTCAAAAACTCCATTTTCAGTCCTCCAAAACTCCCAAAAACAGTCCAATAACTCCACTTCTCCTCTACCCAAGGTAGGAATCATCCAACAACAAGTACCCAAAGGATTTTATCAATCAAAAACCATCTAAACTCAAGGATGTCAACAACAAATCATCCACTTCTTCTCCACAACACCATCTAACACTAAATAAGCTAAAACCCAACAAGTTCTAGTCCAAAGTAAGAAAACCCAAGAGATGGAAGTGATGGAAATGAAGAGTTGAGGATGTACAAACCTCTAGGAGAATAAGTTGATGAAGATGAATGGATTTTAGAGAGGATTTGGGTAGAGATTGATACAAAAGATCTCTCTTTTCTCTTGCTTTCTCTTCAAGACACCATGGAAGCTCCAAGCTCTCCTTTCTCTCTCAATTTTCAGCTACTACAAGGGACTAAATCTGATTTTGTGTCATCTAATGCCTTAAAAAGACCTAGAGGTGAAAAAGACCAAAAAACCCTTTAGTTCTTATCCCTTTTATGGACAACTAGTGAGGACAGAGAGGTCATTTGAGCCTCTTCCCTTTCCTCCAAGCCATTAGTGACACTTGGCATAGTGGGGACCACTCTCTTTTATTTAAAAACCAGCAGTCCAATTTAATTGCATTTACTCGATAAAAAGTTCGGTTTTGACTAAAGTTGACTTTTTCCAATATTACAGTCAAACGAAAGGTAATGGCCCAACTAAGCTAACCGTGATAGTGGCTAAGTTTTTTGGGCCCCGGAATGTCCCGAATGACTTCCAGAGTCATCGGTTGACTTTTCCGGCCGAAAGTCAAACTTCGCCGAAATCCACCGGTTCGACCGGGATCGACCGAGGGCGGTTCTTACAAGAAATTCGAAGGAAAGTTTCATTAAATTAAAAAAAACAAACAACGGAAATTGTAAAACAATGTGGTAACTAGTAGGAGAAAACAACGAGACTACTAGCAGGAGAAACAACAAAAGTCATTGACTAAGCTTATACGCCAAATTCGAAAGGACTTTCCAGTAAAGAGCACGCTTTTTAAGGGACATTATAGAATTGTCATTGGTCCTTTCCCCTTTGTGTAGCTCGAAGTACGGGTGGAGACTAGCGAGGAGCTTGCGTTTAATTCAAGCGCGTTAACAATTGCTTCTTGTGCCTCTTGAATTGTTGCAATCTTCCTCGTTTCGGCTTTCTTGGCCCCCGACACTTTACTTTTTCCCTTTATCCTTGTACCTTTGATAGTCTTCTGACCCATAGGCTAGATATCTTAAGCATATCTTGACCCAGTGGTATGCTCACTCTCGTTGTGGGACACATGTGTGTCCTCCCGCATTCTCTTGCTCGATTCGTTTGAAACTGGTTTGACGAGTTCAGGCGTCGCTGCATCAGGTACTCCAAAGTGTTGTGTCGTCCACTTGGGTTAATCTTTCACAAGTAACCATCAATGCTTCCGAACGAAGTCGTTCCCTTCGTCACTTTTGCACAATGCGTATGCCAGTTGTATAATTTGGTCATCGGATTGACCGCTTAGGTGATCATTCTTGGTGTGTGTAGCACCTTTGAAACTTCATCACCCGTAAGTTGACTGTGCCCCAGTTGTCTTTGCAATTCTTCCTAAACCGAAGCGGATCGTTTAGTCTCCGCAAGAAAGCAACCTTTTCCCGATGCCCTCCCAGTAACCATATTTCCTCTTATTATTCCTGAATATTGAGTCAAATGAATTTACCATCTGAGTACGAACAAAACATATATGCTCCCATGTGTTCCATTTGATGCACGTTCTTTTCGTTTTCATCACGGTAGATCGATTTGAAGCTAATGGACGAGGAGTTTGATAGACTGCTTGAGAATTTGGGGATAGTTTCGAGCCATGAAAAAAGCTCCACGGTATCATCATCAAGCTGAGTTTCTTGGGTTGATGGAACATGATCTTCTTTACCAAACAAGGATTGAATGTCATTGTGGCGAAAAAATAAATATGTAGAAGAACAGGATGTGAAGTGGTATTTAGAGTGGTGTGACTTTGAAGAGGAGTGGTGTTTAAATAGGGGAAAAATGTTTGGGGGTGCAGCCCACCACGTGTCGGCAATATATTGATTGGCAACGGTCAGTGCGGCTTTCCCCACGATCAACGTTGGAGACCGCTGCCAACGACCATTTACGTGAATTGTTCCACGCGGCGGTAACATTAACAGCACGTGGAAACCGCCAGCACAAAACGCCTGCGAAAATGTCGCCACCGAACCATTTTTTTCCGGCGTTTACAAAACGACAACACAAAAACGCTACTATTCCACCGCCGTCTACGGATGCTCTACAAGGGGCGACTTACGCCCAATCCCACTGGGGATCCTCTCTTGGCTCCAACTCATGCTTCTAATTATTAATCCGATCTAATTTTATTCTCTCATAACAGCTATAGCTTAAGCACACATGAACCGAAGACACTAATATTTCAACAGAACCAAAGTCGTTATCACGAGCACTAAAAACAGTACTTTCTCATATGGTTTTCGGGTTCATCTTCTCTAAGAGGTTAAGCAACTAAACAGCTAAAAACACATTACTTCTGGAATTCAAGGATGGTGTAGAAATGGTCGATATGGACGGCCCGAAAGTGAGGGAAGCCTGCAGAGACACCGAGCTGCTTGAACTCTTCCTCAGTCCGGTGCTTCCCTTTGGCTCTATAGATAGTCATCACAAAAATGTCTCCTTGCAGTAGGGCACGGGTCCTGTGACTGTCATCTGATTGCTTCGGCAACACTGGCTCGCAAGCGATCATCCTTCCTCCCACCGGCAATGCTTTGCAACAGTTCTCCATGATCAACTTGCACTCATCATCGGTCCATGTTGTCAAAACCCACTATACAGAAACAACAGAGGTTAAGTTACAATAAACTTACTAGGAATTGCCAAAGTTCTTTTTATAAGTATGAACCATTTTCAACTAATTATCCGCAAGTTTAAAAAGTTTTTGGCAAGCCCCTCAAGTTTTTTTTGTCTCATTTTACCTTTACAAAGTTGATGCCATTGGGGTAAAATGAGTTTTAAAAAAACTGAAAGGTTGTCAAAAACTTATAAACTGAAGGGTAGATGATTGAGAAATGTGTATACTTTTAAGGGTAGCTCAGTTAGATCATCCCCTTCATTATTACTAATAAAGCATAAACAGCTGAGGTGAACTTAGAATAAGCTTACTAGAGATTGCCAAGAGTTGAATTATTAGAAATAAAGCAATTATTAGCTCCCAAGCAGATGATCTACTAGGATCTTACTAATGCAATGCTCATTTGCACCAACAAAACTAAATGAATGGGAGAGATTGCTCTAGAGGTTGATTATAATAAAAGCTCAAGTGCTCTCAACATCAATTCTTAAGGCAAGATTTAGGAAATTCTTGACTTGTCAAGATCAAGACATTTGTGAACAAACTGAAGGCGCATATGACACAAAAATGGGCAATCTGAGGTCATGAAAGAGCAAAAAAAAAAAACATAACCTACCACCACTAGTAACCAAAAATTGGTTCATAAGTCATTATGACTACATTAATTCACAGTAGAAAAACAAGACAAGGACAGACGAACAACTAGTCAAAGTTTCGTGTGAGGTTGTTTGGCATGTAACCGAGATTCAACTGTGCATAAGTGGTGAAGGTAAAGCCTATATCTGACAGCAACCCAAGTTCTTGTTTAATTGTTAGTACAGTAGGAAAGCGCATAAAGCCAAGGCACTTTATGAACTTATCTTATTACTTGGAATCATGTCATCTGAATATCAGAAAGCAAGATTAATTTTATATTGCGAGTTCCAAGAAAAACCTAAACAATCTCTTGAAGTCTTAACTTCTATAATCTAGATGATAAATTTTCTATATAGCTAGTACTGTACATGCACCAATGTTTTACAGTGAACAGTGTGTCTAACTGATAACTAGCATAATCAAAGCATAACTTCACTTGTTCTTGCTGAAAAACTATATTGAACACTCATTGCAGAATGAGAGTATATTATATTCCCAGACAGCTTAAGGATACCTTATAATAAAGCCCAAAGCCCGACATAAACTTACCTTTAGAATATACTGAAATGAATCTTTCTCACGTTTCAAGAATATATTGCAGAGCAAGTATTTTATAAAGCCCATTAAAATAAGAAACTTGAGATTCTTGGTTTGATATCATGTATTATAAATCTATCTAGCGGTGTTAGAGAGGTCATCTATACAATTCAATTGACAGAAGTATCAGGTTAACATGTGTGAGAAAAGTATATCAATTACTGAATCTAGATAAAACCTCTGATCAAATATTAAGAGATATTTCAGCAGAATTTGTGGAATACCTTCATGAAAATAGCATCAGCATCTGGAATTGACTTGAACATATCTCCACCAACATGGGTCACACCTTGCACACAATTAAATCCAAACATAATCAATACAATCAACAAAATAACTGCAAATCTACCCAAAATGAGGTAATGAAGAAATTAAATTCAATTCTTCGATAAAATACTGAACCTGGGATAATTGGGGCTTTGGCAACCACCTCAGGCAGATCAAAATTGATGGCCTCTTTAACATCAGGATACTTCTGTAAGATCATCTTGAGGCAATCTCCTCCGCTCCCACCCACATCCACCAATCTGCGCACCCCACCGAACCCATCGTAGCCTTCGAGGATCGCCTTCATGAACGGCACGGATACTCCGGACATCGCCTTGAGCATCAAGCCGTTCATCTCCGGCTTCTTCCCGTAGTAATCGTAGGCAGGCTCACCGTTGGCCTTCACGAACGGCTCCGATGTAGGGTCCAGCACCGCCTCGTGAACCAGCGGCCACGCTCTCATCAGTGCGTCCTTTCTCACATTAATTACACGATGAATTGAATCTCTGGAGTATAAATTAGATGAGTAATTGGTGGTTAATTAATTACCTGGTGGTGTTGAAGGACGTAGGGGGCGTAGGAGAGGCCGTCGGCGTCGGTGACGAGAGTCTTGCCGATGTCGGTGAGGGAGTATTTGCGGTGGGATCCGGCGAGGTGTTCGGCGAAGACGCCGTAGGTGGTGAGCATGCGGAGGATGCGCTGGAGGTTTTCGGCGTCGGCGTCGGAGGGGAGGGAGCGGGAGAGGATCTCGGCGGCGGAGAGCGGGGAGTTGGATCCGCCCTGCCAGATGGTGTCGGGGACGTTGAGGCGGACGACGGCGTTTAGGGACATGGGGACGCTGATCATGTTGGCGAGTTCCAGAATGGCGAGCCTCGCGCTGTTCCTGGCTTCTCCGCTCTCCTTCTCCATGGCTGCTCTGCCTCTGCGAAGAAGAAGATGGTTGGTGGACAAATCACAAATGTGCTGAGCTTGTAGCTGTAGGGACTAGGGAGTGAAATGGTGGGCGGTTTGGGCGGTAGTCATCTTCATTGGGTTTTGATTCGCTGCTGTGATCTCTGTGTACCTGGGCATGCTAGCCCAACCGATTTGTTACACGTGGATCTCGACTCAAGGTTCTGCAACTCAATCATATGACCAAGTATTTCAAACATGATTTGAGCCAGACAAACGAATTGGAAAGTTATCACTGTTTGTTGTAAAATAGTTACAAGAAACTGTTGTGTTGTAATGTGACCTCAAGATCTTGAACAGCAAACTAATAATATATTTAGCACGTGAAAAAGGATAGAGAACACACGATAACAGCAAAGTATGTGTATTTCATTTTTGTGTAGCAGTTTGTTTAAAAGAAAGTATCAACTAAAAATACTAGAACAACTCCCGTCTCGAGCCTCTCTCTACTGTGTTCTCTGGTCACGTCTTTTCACCTTCCTTTTTCTTAAGGTAAGTGAATGATGATGGTAATCCTTCTTTTCCTTTCTTCTTTCTCTCATTGGAGTTTTTTGAAGCCTTGATCTTTCTCCATCTCTTCTTCACCTCTAATCTCCTTTTCTAGATAACACCCCCAGCCATGACCTCCCTACTTCGACAGAGGTTCTCTCAAACCTTCCCACGTTTTGATAGCGGTGGCCGGTTCTCTTCAGGTGCTAGATTTGGTGGAGGTGGGGTCCGTGGAGAACGCTTTGGAGGGCCTCGCTTTGATGACTGTTTTGATGGTGGGCGAGATCGCTTGGATGTCAAAGACAACGACCGATATGGAAGCCTTGATCGGTACTACAACGATAGGTATCCTCCAGCTGGTGATCGTTTTGTGGCTGATAGGTATATGGTCCGGGAGCCTCAGAATGGGTATGGCAAAGAGAGAGGAGGTTTTGAGCGGGATGTTGGGCCACAAGGTGGTGTTGACAGGTATGGAGGAGGAGGTCCGGTCCGTTTTGAGGGGGGAAGTTACAGGGATAGGCCTGCTCCTTATGATCGACCTAGAAGGGGTGGGCGGCCATATGACCGCTACTGATTTGTGGTCGTTCTATATCATTAGATTACTCTGCTACTCAGTTTGTCCGATACAGCCAGTTCTATATCATTAGTAACCCCCACTACTGGTGACGACATCCACAAACTCGATTACCCCCTGCAACGAGCGGTGACCAGTAGACCGACCTTCCCCTACCTCGGCCCAGAGATTAAGGCCCTGCCAAAAGGGAACTCGGCTTGACCGAACTACTTTGTAGATCGGCCTAGAGATCAAGAACCCCTCTCTAGTGTCCTCATCATGGCAAAATCACCAGCGAAAAGCACCATTGAGGATACCCATCAACCCCCGATGAAGGATGCGGTTGGGCCAGCCATACAACCTCTCATAGAATATGTTTAACATCCAATGAGGGACCCAGAGGAGGGCTAGCTTCTTCCCTCGAACAATCAGTCCACCAGATCTTGCCCTATTGGGATGGATAACAAAACCACCAACTCAAGATTTCTTACCTAGCACGTCGGCACGTCTTTGGAGCTGGAAGTATGTGGCACACCGACCTGAGCCAACGCCCCCAATTCCTAGTGAAGGAGGACCAAGTGAATCTGGAAAAACACAAGATCTCCTGCCTAATCAAGAGATTCTTGTCGTTGGACCTAAGAACTTGCAAGCCTCAAGGGAAAATGATGCCCCCTTCAGGGTATGACATCGGCTTACAGGGAGGTCCCAAAGGCGATGTCTACGAGGCAGCCTCGCATGGGACAATTAGTGTGAGATCGAGCAATGAGGTATGTATGGGATTCACGCCTCGCCCTTCCAAGGTCGGTGCAAGCCCGACACCCTAGTTCCCCCATTCCCTGATGTTCTCCCTGGATGCACATTATCCCCTCAAATGTCCCATACTAATTTCCATGGCATTTTTAGGTCAAGTCAAGAAATGATTACCGTGAGCTACAACTGAACAACCACCGAGTTAAAGATCGTTTACCAATATTTGTCCCTAGAACAGTCGTGTATCTAGTTATAGGGTTAGCGTCTGGAACCTACTGGTTTGTTATTTTTATCAGAAAAAAATAAATTCATTAAAGGAAAGGAAACAATTACTAGCGGGGATGAAAAGTGACAAAGTTAAAGATACACGATCATGTGACACCGATGAGTCTAGAAACCTCATTACTGTAAGTGTGGCAAAAAGAGCTCGTTTAGCTTTGAAAATCCCTTGTATGTAAGACCCCAGTAGGTGACCCTTATGATTGCAGCAAAATCCATTTACAGTCGGAGATACTCTCCTTTATGCGAGAATCGATCAATGAGGAAGAGTATCTTGGAAGAACAATGTAGGACATCGATATAGATTGCCTGGCGAAATGGTGGTATCTAATTTGAATATGAGGGATGAGGGACTTGTTGCAAGTCCCGACCAGTAGTCATGTATGTAATGTTAATTGATTCCCAACTCAAAATCATTTTGGACCATGTCATCTTACATGTCAGACTTACTGTCTAACAATCCTAAAATCCCAATACCAACTATCGGACCCTAAACCCCATGGTTCATATCATGGAGGGTGTGTCATTAATTGGCAATTCGGTCCAACAACGGTAGTGCTCTTTGGGTTGAGAGCATAAGCTTGAAAATCACCTAATCTAGAGTGTTGTGACCCCCGGCGTGTCGTTGTCTGCATTGGAATCAGTTTTACCGGAAATCCAGCCCTCACCCAGCCGCTCACCAATTCGACTGTCCCTTCTAGTGTCACCTTCGTGCTTCCCTATACTAAGGTTAGCCCCAAAATACCTCCACCGTCCATCATTATGACAGAGCCCCCCCCCCCCCCCCCCCCACACACACACACATAGGGCCACTCTCTCCTTAGGCCCTGTCGTCGTCCCCCCCTCGCGGGTTTATAAAATTGTCATGCCCCAAATCCGGTATTGACCGGACCCGAGACGTGACTTAGTGAAATTAAATAAAAACAGTTTAAAAGTTAATAATATCTGATAAAAGGAAAACAAATGTGAACCAACAAAATATTCAATCCCTGAGTCCCAAGCTCAGTCATATACAATAGTCAAACGACAGTTGTCTCTAAAAAATATAAAGTAAAGATAAGTCCCGAACCCTCGCTAGCTTCATGCTCCGCGATGTCCCTCAATACAACTCACAGCTAACACCTGTAGAAAACACAGTAAGGGGTGAGCTTGACGCTCAGTAGGGAAAATCCACGAAAACCATCTCATTACAGATTTACAAGAAAGCCTTTCCACAGTTTAAAGTTTATTAAAAGGTTTGATACAACGGTGTGACACTTAAGCCATTTAAAAGACAATACCCCTCTTTACCCTGACACTCACCAACCCAACCACACAACTTTAACTCAACACCAACTACTATACCCAAGCACACACCGAAGGGAACAAACCAAGTAAGACACCCATAGCCACAAACCCAGCAACACTCATTTAAATCCAAGGCATTCTCAAACACACAACTCGTAACCATCACACGGTCTCGGGAGCAACCCGCTCGGCCCGGCGTAGCCGCACGCAACTTCCCCAACACAAAGTCGGGATAGGCGGTCGACCTCATCGCGGAACACAACGTTTTATCGATCGACGGAAGACAGGGAAATCGCCTCTTCGCGGCCTGGTCCCTCACGGAACACAACACAACGTTTTACCGAGTGCTAATCGGAAGGTAGGGAAACCACATCTTCGAGGGACACCGCGTTTTACCGACTCCAGGTCGGAAGGTAGGGAAACCACCTTTCTCATGTAACCACAGTACCACAACCACAATCACATTCTAAATTTACTCCTGTAACCGTCACACACTTACCATCACTTACCGACACCACACTCAACGTGGTAACACCACCGGCTTAACCGATATTCATTCCCCCAACCCCCACATTTGAACATGTCAAATAAACAGGGAACAACCACTCAAGTCACTAATATGCATCACTAGTTCAACTCTACTCATTTTCATGTTTATTATTTATTAACCGTTCAAACAACACAAAACACACAAGCAGATACACTCAGCAAACAACCCTACAGGAACGACATGGCCCGATTCTACCAGCACGACAATTCCCAAGACTATAATCGTAAATGTTCACAATTTATACATCTACGCTAGTTATTCACATTCTACATGCATACTGGTTCTTTATCCGGTTATTAGGTTTCCCTATATGCATTCTAGTACGTCCGTAATCAAATGGAGTTCCGAGGTATTTCCCTACCTCTCAGTCTCTATCTGGATCCCCTAGCTGCTGACGTCCGTACCTAGTCCGGTCTTCTCCACGCTCGGGGTAAAAGCCTGGTTTTAACAAAAAGGGACAGTAATCAGTCCTGGTCCAGTCCCTAACGGTCCTCTAATTATCAAAAGACATTTAAACTGTCCGTTAAGTTCTTGAATTTATCTGATTTAAAACCAATTAATTAATTAATTTAACTAAACTGCCCTAACCCGGATCCGAAACCCGGACCCGAATCCGACCTAGACCTGACCCGAGCCCGACCTAGACCCGGATCCAGACCCGAGTCCGGACCCAAGTCCAGAATCCAGTCCAGGCCCGAGGCCCAAACCAGGTCCAGGCTAGAGGTCCAAACCAAGTCTGGCCCGAGGCCCATACCAGAGTTGGAGCCCAAGTCTCGGTCCTGGCCTGAGAAGTGAACGGAGGCAAGAACGGCTAGGGTTCCGGTGAAGGGACGACGAGGGAGAGGCGGAGTCAAGGAGGGTTTTCAACAGCGTGGCGGTGTCAGGGAGGCTCGAAGGGACGAGGGAGATCGATGGTGCGAGGCTCGAGCCTCTCCGTCCAGATCTGACAGCGTGAGGTGCTCGCCGGCGAGGAAACCTCATATCTGGAACTTGAGAGCTTCGGCGAACCTCTCCAACCAATCTCGGCCATCAACAAGCTCGCGTGCATGCGGATTTCGGGGAAGGGTTTGTCGGGGATGGCGAATCAGGCCCGAGGGACGGCTCACCTGCACGAATTCACCGTTTCTGGAGACTGCGTGGCTCGAGACGAGGCAGCGGTACTGGTTAGCTTCGATTCGAGGAGGAAGAATGGAGAGAGGGGTTTTCTGGCACGGGGCGTGGAGGTGGTAGGTCCTGGGTGGAGGAGGATGGTCAGGCGAGGAAGAGGAGAGCTCCGGCGTGTCTGGTTCGAGAGGGAGGGAGAGAAGGCGAGAGAGAAGAGCGAGAGGAGGAAGAAGACACGTTGGGAAGCGTGCGTGCGAATGAGGAAGCGAAGCGGCGCAGCGAGGGTTAGCTCGCGTAGGGTTTGGCGTGGGCGTGGGCCGGTTGGGCCTGGTCTGGCTCGGCCCAAAGCTGCGTCTGGTCAGGCCCAGGCCTG
Source organism: Erodium maritimum (assembly GCA_963921825.1). NCBI lineage: Eukaryota > Viridiplantae > Streptophyta > Magnoliopsida > Geraniales > Geraniaceae > Erodium > Erodium maritimum. The sequence continues at coordinate 62,531,024 of OY997595.1, read as the reverse complement.
TTTTCCCACTCCTTTTTTTTGAAAAAGATCCAAAACTCAACTCGTTCTCCAACCAACGACGTTCCAAACAACAAGTTTCGATATTAAATCTTATAACCGGGGCGGTCTTTACAGTCTACCCACATTAAACGAATTTCGTCCTCGAAATTTAAGACGAACGTACTCCACTTCATCCTACCTCAAGGAACGTCCGATTAAAACTCCCAGTCCATTGTCACCCAAACACAAGGAAACACATAAACCAGTTAGCCGATACTGGAATCCTCCGTCGGTAGAGGTCGCACCGACACACGCAGCTTGGTCGAGATACCTTGTACCGGAACCGTCTGTCGGTATAGGTATCCAGCCGGAACAATTCTCACATCGCACTTAAAGCGGATCCAGCACACAGACACTTCTCCTCAACTACTTACTTCACTTTTTTAAGGTAAGCCCACGTCCCGTACCGCAATCCTCGACTCCGTCGGCTGTCCACCGCTCGACTCCCATGAAACACACAACTTCGGTTCAATATCCTCCCAGAAATCTGTCGGGGCACAATCACAACACCAAGTGCCAAAACACAAACTGTCGGCCTATGCTCCCATCTCTGGGACCTTCGGTCTGACCACCCTACACAGTCCACTATGTGGCCACCCAAAAGAGCCTCGTAAAACCAACCACGGCGGACTCATTGGAAGGACGTCACGGAACTGTTACGAAGGGCCTTATTCCAAACAAATCCAAGGAGGATACGGCGTCTTTTGGAAATGGGGAACTAAGAGATACGACATTGTTTCGGCAAGTTGGGGTGCGAGAAGAATTGCGAGCCGATGCGGTGCCGTTTCACGCTTCTTCTTCAACCCTTCGCATATATGAAAGGGCAGCCCCATTTTCAGATCCATGAACATTTTGGGTATTGTTTTTCTTATCAGTAGCTTAGATTTCCAGTAGCTTGATTGTAGTAGTCGTTCCTTTCATAGTTCATACAAAAAGGGCCAATTTGATGGCTGTCTTGCTGTAACTTGCCAAAACATCTCATCAATCCAAGTTTGCTATTATTATTTTGTTGTTATGGAAGGGTATTCGAGTTCCATTCATGACAAAGTGGTATCAGAGCTTTCCTTCTCGCAGCCTGTGGAGACGATGTGTGCGATTCCGCGAGTGGAAAATTTGGAGAAGAACCTCAAATGGTGTGAAGATAACCTGAGTTACTTGTACTCACTCTGGAGGGGAAAAGAGGCTTCATTATACAATCCATTCGAAGTTGGATGGGGGTGGGAGAAAACTTTCATCCAGGCAGAGATGCAAGGGCTCTGGGAACAAATTCAGGTATGGCGTCAATATGAGTACGGGCTGAAGGAGCAACTAGAAGTGGAGAAGCATTTTCTAGCCGAGCAACAAGCTGTGGAATTTGAGCTTCAGCGAAGAACGAAAATAGAGAAATTGTCGAAGAGGTTCGCTAAGATGGAAGATATGCTGGTGAAAATGAAACAACAACAACAAGCGAAAGATGAACTCAGGGTTAGGAAATTGATACAAACTCGATTGTTGGCTGAACAGCATGCTTGGTCAGCACAACAATTAGCCATTGAAGAGTATATAATGGAGAAATTGGCTGAACTGTTGGAGGAAGAAGAAGAACAGCACACTGTTAAGACATTAAAGGACACACAGAGCATGGTTTTTAGCACGAAGAAGGTGCTTGATGTAATGCCAAGAAGAAATTGTTTGGGTGACATCAAGGGCAATAGCTTTTCAATCACTGAAATTGGGTATGCTGAGCCATTTTGCATTATTATGGATGCTCTGGAATTAGTGTACCACATATTGTTCACAAAAATGCCTATGCAGACACCATGGAGCAATGAAAAGGTAAAATCAACTTCAATTGGTTTATGCTATTACCTTCTAGCTGAACAAGTTTCTGGAATTATAAATTGGCCTACTGGTATTGGCACCTTACTGCTTATCATTAGAAGCTTAAGATGTTCGTTTATTGGGTTAAAATCTGGTTGGATTGAGTCTTATGGTGTTGAAATAAATCAGATAAATGGTTTTGAAATTGAGGTACATCTATTGGTGCTTGTGGTGCATAGTGTATTGGACAAGTTCAATAGTGAGGATGGTGTTGATGACCCATATATGATGTTCGAGGTGAAGAATGTCTCTGGAAATTATAGGTTGGGGAAGTTGCCATGTGTATTTCTAGAGGGTGATAATGGTTTTGGAGTTACTGAGAATTGGGTTAATAGTTATGGTAAAGATAGGAGTTATGGGGGTATTGAGAAGGCTAATATGCTGGTAAATTATACATTCAGTGATAATTTAAGGGTAATTGTAGTGCATAGTGTGTCGTTGAAGTTAGATATTGACACTTTATTGTTTATGAACAATATGAGTAGCTTGCATGAAAAAGCTGTTGTGGGGGATTTTATGGTAGAGCTAGTATCTGTTGATGTATGGATTGAATTCTTAAATGAAATGATGGAGGAGGATGTGTCCCATAGAGTTAAAAAAGGAGTCGACATACATTTGGTCATTCAGGACATAGAGGTTGAATGTCATGGGCTTATAAATTCGCTACATGAATTTTTTTATGTACGGGTTGATGTGAAAGAGATTAAGGAGCATTCAGAATTGATTGGAAATATGTTTTGAAGGTGGAGTGTATCATTTAGTAATGATTTACCTGTTGTTTTGAGAATGGCTGGGGTGGAAACAATGCCTGGGAGTTTCTTGATATCATGTTATGGACAAATTGAGATAGTTGAAAAAGGTTTGGGTTCAGTTTCCTTTAATCACAAAATGTCCAAATATACGTTTGTGTCACACTCCTTTCTAAACATAATGGCTATGTGGGATCACATTTCAATACAAAGAGCTTCCAAAGGAGGGTCCTCAAGCTTTGCTATTGAAATTGGAGTTAATCAGCTGACTATATATCTTATGCTCAATTCAATGAGTCATGGTCAAGAGAAGCTTTACTTGACTAAGGTTCCATGGACTAATATATGCTGTTTTGTTAAGCTCGGTATGGGTTTATTGTCTTGGACTGCTAATGAAGATGATTTTCAACATCAACGTGCTCAGGAAGCCATGTTTGTGCTATCTAATACTATTGATGACAATAGAGAAAAAATGGACATCATTAATCTCCCTCTACTAGGTCTATTTTATATTATGGCTGAAGAGATTGCAGGGGTTATTCAAGAAGCAAAACCAGTATTTAAGGCTAATTACTCAGTTCAAGTATACAATATACAGGCTTCTTGCTTTGGTGAAGGTGGGTACCCAAATGATGATCGTGAATTGTTCTCGTATTACTGGAATTATTTGAGGAAGCAAACAATTGTTATGAAATCATATATCTCATTCAACTTTGTGAAGCATGATAAATGTCTGGCACAAAGGCTCTGGGTTCTTAAACTTGAGAACAAGCTCATACAAGCTGAATATGTGTCCATTCATGTTATTTTTGAGAAAAGGCTTGTGAATTCTCTGGTAAAAGTGCTTACTATTGCTGCATTGACAAAGGAAGCTTCAAAAATTATTTCAGCATATAGTGATGTCTTCACTGTGAAATTCTTGAATGTCGAGCAATATAAGGAATTGAAAATAGAGTCTTATTTGGGAGTTGCTGCTGCATCACATAACTCGTTTTATCTCATCTATACATGCTACCAACCTTCAAGTGGACTTGTTATAGCTAACTTGGCCTTAGTTGGAAAAGGATTGATTTTTGACCGCGATGACTACAACATCAAGCCAAGACTTGTTTGTTCAATAGAACTCCTGAATTTTGATATGGGAGGTATTGGAGCAGTCCTTGGAGCCTTGTCCCACAAACCTGCAGAACTCCAAGCCCAACAAGTAAACCACTATTCTCTACTCTCCAATATTTACTCATTTACTGGGGTATGGGACAAGTTCATGGATAATGGGTATGTGGTGTGGCGGAAATTAATGCTTGCAAGCTATGTGAGCTATGGGTTGGAGTATTATGAATCTATGAAGGGTATAAGGCTGGATATTGAAGAGCATGAGTGTCAGAGGAGTGGGAAAGGAGGTGCTCAAGTATGGAACGTCAAACATCTTGATGCTGGAAAAGAATTTGTGGTTAATAGTACACATGTGCAGAAGAGTGAAGTTTTTGGTGATTGTCAGGCATTTTTGATGGCTGGTAATACTGCTGTGAAAACATATGATCATATGCATGGGTTTCAAATGTTGAAGATGGAAGAGCACCAACTTGCATTGAATCTTGGTGGGTTTGTTAATGCTATGGTTCAAGCTATGAAGATAGAGCTCATAAACCAAGCTTGAGGACAAGCTTTTTTAAAAGGGTGGTGTAGTGTTACGATACGCCTTATTCCAAACAAATCCAAGGAGGATACGGCGTCGTTTGGAAATGGGGAACTAAGAGACACGACATCGTTTCGAAAAGTTGGGGTGCGAGAAGAATTGCGAGCCGATGCGGTGCCGTTTCACGCTTCTTCTTCAACCCTTCGCATATATGAAAGGGCAGCCCCATTTTCAGATCCATGAACATTTTGGGTATTGTTTTTCTTATCAGTAGCTTAGATTTCCAGTAGCTTGATTGTAGTAGTCGTTCCTTTCATAGTTCATACAAAAAGGACCAATTTGATGGCTGTCTTGCTGTAACTTGCCAAAACATCTCATCAATCCAAGTTTGCTATTATTATTTTGTTGTTATGGAAGGGTATTCGAGTTCCATTCATGACAAAAACCAACCACGGCGGACTCATTGGAAGGACGTCACGGAAGTGGAGATGCCTTCACTAGAAGCCAGAATGCTCTTGTCGGCTACCAACCACCCCCACTGCTTCCAAACGCTCTGGATCTCCGAGGCATGCTTAGGGCTTTCCAAATGATCTTCTGGTCGACCAAGATATGGGTTCCCACTCCGCTAGGACGGATGCTCAGAATCACAACCTAAGATCTCCTACCTACCAAGCCAGCACGTCTGTGGTGTTGGAGGCACGTTTGCCTCTGCTCGATACAATTACCTCACATTCTGAAAGTTGCAAGGCCAAGTGAAGATCGTGCGACACAAGATCTCTTGCTTAACTAGAAGAAACTTTTTGTGTGTTTCCAGTATCTAGACGGGCCACTGGTTAAGGCATCGGCTTATATGGGAATCTCCCAAGCGGGGACTACTCAGCGTCCTCGCCTATGATGATGACTAGATCATTGACCATCGGCCGTGTACGGGGATGCATACTTCGCCCTGCTAATGTCGGTGAAAACCCAATGACCCTTTCCCACCATTATCTGGAGTTCTCTCTGGATACCAGTTATCCCCTCACACGCCCCAGATCTCTCACCATAGGCAGTTTCAGGTCGAATTAGATAATGAGTACTACGAGCTACACATGTGTAGCCACTTGAGTGGTTTTATTCCACTATTAGTTTATCCCTGGATTAGTCGAGTATCCTGTTTTAGGGTTAGCGTCCTGTACCTAAGGGTCACGACTTTAGTCTTACATTTCTATTTCGTTAGTTTGATATTCTTTTATACTGTTTGGTCGATCCTATATTTGTAAGCCTTTTATAATTCAATAAAATTCCCATTATATACTAAAAAAAGTCTAAGATAATGTAGATGTCTTTATACATTAAATCTAGTACAAATTTATTTCGGGTCTCTAGGTTTCCTTTCGAGTTGAGGCTAAACATACATAAATGCCTCATCCACTCTTGTTTTTGTCACGCCCCAAATCCGGTTTTGACCGGACTCCAGACGTGAACTAAAATAGAGTAATAAAAATGCATATTTAAAACAGAGGAAACTCCAAATTAATGTTCCAAACCGATAATTCCGATAATAAGAGTCAAAAGCTCGAAAACCAAGTAATAATAAGTTTAAGGGAAAACTACAAATACCTTCCTAGTTACCCGAAACTACCAAAATGGACCCAAAAGGTCCAATTCTGATCCATCACGGTTCGGGTCACGGAGCCTTGACGGGCTCCGTCACGGTTCTGGTCACGGAACCGTGACCTGCACCGTCACGGGTGACGTCACGGAACCATGACGTGTGCCGTCACGGCCTTCGTCACAGAGCCGTAACGCACTCCGTCACGGATCCGTGACGAGTTCGGACAGTTTCGTCATTCTTCTTCCTCCAGCTTCTTCTCCACGATTTTAACTCCCACAAACTCCATTTTAACCTCCAAAACCTCCAAAATCAGTCCTAAAACCCTCAATACTCCAAGCCCCATAGTGGGTTTCTTCAAAACAATAAAAACCCAAATGATTTCTATCCAAAACTCCTCCTGTTCTTCACAAATCAATCATCTAAACAACAAAATCCCAAACCCATAGAAACCCAACCTAGTTCATGTTTTTTTTTCTATCAACCCCATAACTCAAACTTCATCAAAATGAGTTTTGATTGAAGGCATACCTTAGGAAATGAAGAAAGGAAGAGGAATATGATGTTTTTGAGAGGTTTTGGTGGAGAACTCAATCCAAGCTCTCTCTTTTCTTCTCTTTCTTCTTCTTCAAGTTGTGGAGCTCTCCTTCTCTTTTCTTCCTTGCAATTTTCGGCCAACAATGCTAAATGAGCTTAAATATGCTCTCAAGTGGCCCCTTTAACCTAATTCAGAATGGACCAATTTGCCCCTTTCTCCTTTGCCTCTTATGCCCAAAAATTTAGGGGTAAAATGGTCATTTCTCCCCTATTTCTTCTCCTCCAAGCCACCATGGACATGTGTCCATGTGGGGTCCACCTCTGCCCAAAGTATCTTAGCCCATTTAATTAAATTCGATACGATTCCGAATTTGACCCCGTTTGACCCGGATTGACTTTTTCGCAAAAATAATCATTTGAAAGGAAACGACCCAACTAAGCTAACCGTAACGACGACTAAGCTTTTTTGGTCCCGGAAAGGTCCCGAATGAGTCCTAGAGTCTTCGGTTGACTTTCCGGCGGAAAGTCAAAATTTTCTAAATTCCACCGGTTCAACCGGTGTCGACCGGGGGCGGTTCTTACAGTTTTCCCTTGTCCTCCTCATCTGACACTCTGATCACCTCCTCATCACCTCAGGCTTCCCGAGCACATTGTACTTGGTCATCGTGAATGTCAGGTTCCGCTACGGAGTTCAATGGTCTATTGTCTCCACCATTATCTCTTAGGCTATCCACAGTGGCTTTGAAACAACGCGCATTTGAGGCATCAAATCCGACGTGGCAGCAAAAAATTGTATCGAACCTACGTCGTAGAGTCGGGTTTACGTCGAATCTGCGAAAATATAGATTCAACGTCGAGGTACATATAATTACATGAGACCACATGAAAGCTGAGATTACAAATAGCTGCTCTTTTAAAGCCAGGTACATTGTTAATTTCTGCAAATTCCTCCATTCTTTAACTGATAATGAAATCTATGTACCATCTAACTGAGGTTTCCCACGTAAATTCCATAAAAAAAAAAATTCCTACCCAATTTAGAAGGAATCATCATGAACAGTAAAACCCCACAGCACATTGAAGAAACAAAATGACCCACAAACATAAATCAGTTACTGATGAACTCTTCCCCTTCATTAAAAACTCAAAACATGCAAAAAATCCAAAACATTACCAAATTTAACACTAATCAATCATCTCACCCACCCTTCACGCCCTAAATCAGGAAACATGCAAAACAGCGCGACGATGGAACAGTAATAAATCGGTGATCAATCATTAACGAGCTCTAAAACAACACAAAATCAACACGCGAACCTGAATGGCCTTAAAGTTGGAGAATCTGAAATCAACAGACTCTCCACATTTAGCCGGCTTGTTCCTGCTCAACCTGAACATCTCTTCTTCTCCGCACAGCTCCGCACCATCCACCACTGCACTGTGCCTCGATCAAATCCTCTGAAATCACAGAATTGGTGCTCAGTTAAGAGCTGGGGCGAGGATGGGATGGATCGGAGAGACGAGAGCAGAATGCGAGAACGTTAGCTCAGTGGTCATAATAGCGAAGGTTGTGGTTTAATTCTCTGTCGTCAGCTAAAAACAACGAAACAGAAACAGAGGAGAGAGAGAGATAAATCGTTATGAGGTTGGGTCGGGTTGGGTGAGTCCGGTCCGTACGATTCGGTAACAGCAAAGTCTCGTGCACTGATGGGGTCAAATGCTGGCGACGTGGCGGACGCCGATTGGGTGGGGAACGGATTTTGGTCAGGAGGAGAGGATAGGGGGTTGGTCTTTCCGGCGCACGGTAGCGGGGCCGAGCTTGCGGGTGGTGAAACGGTGGTAAGTGTGCGTTTGGTTGGGAGATTAATGCTGTGCATATGCTGGATAGAGACAGGCCATGGATCGATTAGTTTTTTTTTTTTTGGTAATAATAATCTAATTTTATTTTATTTTGAAACGTAATGAGGTCAAGATGCATTATTGTTAATATCAGTTATAAAATGACCGAGGTCCTGAGCTCTAGAATATAGTCCGAGTCCCCTCATGATACTCAGCGTTCGTGGATCCGTAGAAATAGTATATTTTGTGGTACAGACAACAAAAGAAATTGAGAACACGTTCGACCGTCCCAAAAACAGGGGAGGAGCCAAACCATAAAAAAAATCCAGAATTCCAAACTAAACAGAATATAGAAAAAACTGAAATTGAAATAAAACTTCAATGCTTCCAACCTATTCCCGGGACGAACAAGCACCACCCATCTCGGGTCTACGGGAATAGGGCTGGTGCCCCTTCCCCCCTCCCGTGGTCACCTCATTGGCCTTGACGGGGTTGTTTCAGAGACCTCGTATGTAAATCATCACCTACATCCTCGTGCTCCAGCTGCCGAGAAGAGATACCAAAGAGATCTAAGACCCTTTTCAGCTTGATAGTTCGGGTATAACATTGTCCTGCCTTGCCTTTTCCTTTGGCCTTTGCTGCCTTCATCCTCATTGTTCCTGGGTCATCTAGATGTGCATGAGGCTCCTTTTTCTTTCCCATACCAGCCACCATGTCGATCACTGGTCCTGCAAAAGATGAAAAACACTCATCCTTGGATAGGTTAGTTAGGTCACAGGTCTTTGAGGTCCCCGCAACCCTAGTTAACGGTCCTGAATGTGCCCACTAAGTAGATGGAATTATCCCATCGGGATATTCCTTAGTCATGTCACAGGTCTCTGAACTGACCTCCCTATCATCTTCGAGTGTGGGGAATCTTGGAGGTGGTAGTAAAAGGAGTCCCTTACCACCCCGACGATCCAGAGCCGGACCCAAAGTGAGAGATATAAGGAGCTCATCCACCGAGAGCACCCGTAGTGCCCTAGGTGCTCCCCAATCCGTACGGATCAGACGGTCCACATTAAGACCCATTTGCACGCGTAAGGAGTCATGAAACCGGATCTCCCCTCTTCCCACTCCTTGGATGCGCGCTTGACAAGCCCCTATTCGATGGTCGAGTCGTCCGAACCCAATATAAAAACCCGAAAAATGCTCATATTGTAGCTCCACAATGGTGGCATCCAGATGTCCTGGGAACTGGAGTTGGACCCTCCGAAGCAAAGGCCTGTCCACATCAAGGCTTACCCGAAATCACAAAAACTCATCTAATCAGCGCGGAGTCGGGATAAGAGCATATATTACCTCGATACCCAAGGCGTTAGCAAGGATCGATCGAATCAAAGCATTCCAAGCGTCCCCCGGGACATTGAAAGCCCAAATCCCTATCTCCATGAACCAAAACGGGATAGTGCTCGGTTGCATGCAAGGTAGGAGAGGGACCAGCAACATCAGGTATCCGCTAAAAGACCATGGTCCTCTATATTGGATATTCTCCAATAAAACACTAAACGGAAAGTGGAAGGTTGCTACTTCTTTGTTCAAGCACTCCACGGGCAAGCCCAAAATCTTCCAGCTTTATTTTATCATAAGATTGTAGAGGATGGTGACGTTGTACTTGGCATCCACCACAATTTGGCCTGCTAACGAGTGACGATACCGACCATATGTGTTGTCGAAACAGCTTTCACCGGGAAAATGAGTACCTCGTCGTCCTCATCCGGGTCCTCCTCAATCAGCAACAACAATCGGGGCATATGGATCTCCTTTGGTGGTTTTGGGACAACGGGCGAGGAGGGCTTCGTAGTGACAAATTGGGTGATGAGAGTCAGCTTCGTGGGGGTAGCACCGACCCCTCGATGTTGCAGACGGGAGTTGCAGTCGTGGCAAGGCCGGACGCGGGGGACCGAGCCGAGTTTGTCTTTATGTTCACACCCATAGTGGTCGGAGAAGCCATAGATTCTGGCTTCTGTTGCAGGGGAAGATTAGGGAGGACGACTTGTACATCTTTCCGGTTGGCTGGTTCGGACTGCCCACGCCTATATGAGCATGCATAAGAAGATTTGAAGGCTCCGGATCCCTTTTTGAAGAGGGGAGACGACCAGCCTTGTTATTTCTGATCGGGGAGTCGCTGATTTGGAATGAACCATAGTGGAAAGGAGGATTTTGGGATAGGTTTTGACGAAGAAGATGAAAAAGGAGGCGGAGGAAATAGAGAGGGTGAAAACCCTAGTTTTTTAGTCTCTCAGACTCTATTTTCCGGTATCCGTTAATCTTGGGTCGATTTGTACGACAATTCGGCGGACAATCGGTCAAGAAATGGGGGGATGTTGGGAGGAGGTAAGTCGGTTTCGATTGGTGTGATGTTGGAGGAAGGTAGGGGTTTTGTTTATAAGTGGATTTTTAAAGACAAAATCACCGAACCGTCGATTGTCACTAAGAGTATTTTGGTCATTTTGTATGTTTGGATAATAATTTCACTCGATTCAAAGAGAGATGAATGAAAGTTATGAAATTATAATGAAATTCGGTCTGAATGCAACGCAAATACAACGAAAATGTAGCACACATGTAGTAGAAATGTCACGCCCCAAATCCGGTATTGACCAGACTCGAGACGTGACTTGAAAGTAATACAAAAAGTAACAACAAAAGTGTCTCAAATCCACTATAACTCTCCAATTTAGTTTCCATAAAAATATTTCAATTAAAAGTTCCATAATAAATTCTTTAAACATAAGGTTCGCAACCAAGGATAGGACCATAATCGTCTCTAACGACAAAAGCACCCGGACCCACCGAAGCTCCCGAGCCTCGAGTCCACTACTCAACAAGCACGCTTGAAACAACAGTCAATAAAACAAATAGGGGTGAGCTTACGCTCAGTAGGGAAAATAGATAAACAGTTTAACCCCCAATTTAGTAATAAAATAACTTTAGCATGACAATACATATTACAATTAATGCTTTTAAACAAAATGATGTTATAACAAAGGCAAGATAAGAACAATATCTCATTCTTAAGGATAACGGTCTTTAAGTTTAACAAATAGAAACTCACAATTTCGTTAGGGCCTCAAAGATACGGAGAACTAAGAAGATGTTGAAATACGGGAATAAAACGAGTATTGAACGCTTTCAAAGAGCCAGTAACAATCATAGAAAATAAAGTAAACAATGCATTTATTAACAATCAATAGAAGATAACGCGTTTAAGTAATGTCGTGGGACATGAAGTCACCACCCTCCGATCCACAATACTCTTGCGTCATGTCGGATCCCATACTCCGATCCACGAGCGTATTCGTGTCATGTCAGATTTTCCCTCGGTCCAGAGGAGGCACATACATCGGGTTACCGGTAACAATCCCTGAGGGGCACTTATCGTCGGGATTCTCGGAAATGCCTCCAAAGGACCATATGTCATAGGGAACCAAGGTAATGCTCCCGCAGGACGCATACACTCGGGTGAGTCAATGAGTAACCATTCCCCGTAGGGTAAACCATCAATATCCCGCAGGATCAACCAACCAATACCCCGTAGGGTCCACCAATCAATATCCCGCAGGATTAACCAACCAATGCCCCGCATGATTAACCCATCTATGCCCCGCAGGGTCCACAACCAATATCCCGCAGGATTAACCAACCAATGCCTCGCAGGGTCCACCACCAGTCAATATCCCGCAGGATTAACCAATCTATGCCCCCGCAGGGTCCACAACCAATATCCCGAAGGATCAATTAACCAAACACAAAAGACCAACAGGTCAACACATTACACAATCAAACTTAGAGGTTCAAGGATTCACCAATACACACCACAGGGGATTCATGCCCTCAATCACACTTACCATCATACTTACCAACCACATTCCATTGGTCCATCGATCACCTGATCCTACCATTTGGCACAACCAGTCATACTCGATCATCCATTCAATCATTCAAGCATCCAATCAATCATTCAATCATTCAATCAATCACTCAATCATTCAAGCATTCATTCTATCAATCAAGCATGCAATTTATCTAGTTTCGTTAGACCATTAATTTATCTTAAACTAAGCAAACAATGCATGTGAGGCAATCACAACCAATCCTATGGCTCATCTCGGCCCTTCTACCAGTAAAGCAATTTCTCAAGTATTGAAAGCGAGTTAAACTAGTTGTTCACATCCTATGCATGCATACTAGACACGTCTGGTTATTAGTAATTGAAAGACGATTATTCTAGTTATTCGCATCCTATATGCAATCTAGGACCTTTTCGATATTATTATCCTAATAGGCATACTAGGTATTAAATTGCACGAGGAGTTTAGTATTTCCCCTACCTTGTGGTCTTCCTCTAATAATTTTTTGTTGTAGAGTTCGGCTAGCATCCCCTCCGTTCTTCACACGGGTCCCGGAGTAGTCTTCGTCCCTCTAGCTCGGTTCCAAGGTCTTGGAACACAAATAAACTCCAACTAACGGCTAGCCAAAGAGAACTCATCTAAGTTCAAAAGACTCCCCCCAATGTTTCCAAAACACTTTCTTGAAGTAAACGAGAAAAAAGTCGAAAAGGGTTTAAAAGAACCAAAACTGGTCTGCCACAGATCTGGTCGCGGATCTGTGGGCTGCGCCGTCACGGATCTCCTCACGGAGCCGTGTCAGACGCCGTCACGGTCTCCCTCACAGAGCCGTGACATCCACCGTCACGGTCCCTGTCACGGATCCGTGACGGGTCTGGACAGTTCCGTCCTCTTCCTCCTTCAGACGCGATTTTCACGAAAAACACTTCAAAAACTCCATTTTCAGTCCTCCAAAACTCCCAAAAACAGTCCAATAACTCCACTTCTCCTCTACCCAAGGTAGGAATCATCCAACAACAAGTACCCAAAGGATTTTATCAATCAAAAACCATCTAAACTCAAGGATGTCAACAACAAATCATCCACTTCTTCTCCACAACACCATCTAACACTAAATAAGCTAAAACCCAACAAGTTCTAGTCCAAAGTAAGAAAACCCAAGAGATGGAAGTGATGGAAATGAAGAGTTGAGGATGTACAAACCTCTAGGAGAATAAGTTGATGAAGATGAATGGATTTTAGAGAGGATTTGGGTAGAGATTGATACAAAAGATCTCTCTTTTCTCTTGCTTTCTCTTCAAGACACCATGGAAGCTCCAAGCTCTCCTTTCTCTCTCAATTTTCAGCTACTACAAGGGACTAAATCTGATTTTGTGTCATCTAATGCCTTAAAAAGACCTAGAGGTGAAAAAGACCAAAAAACCCTTTAGTTCTTATCCCTTTTATGGACAACTAGTGAGGACAGAGAGGTCATTTGAGCCTCTTCCCTTTCCTCCAAGCCATTAGTGACACTTGGCATAGTGGGGACCACTCTCTTTTATTTAAAAACCAGCAGTCCAATTTAATTGCATTTACTCGATAAAAAGTTCGGTTTTGACTAAAGTTGACTTTTTCCAATATTACAGTCAAACGAAAGGTAATGGCCCAACTAAGCTAACCGTGATAGTGGCTAAGTTTTTTGGGCCCCGGAATGTCCCGAATGACTTCCAGAGTCATCGGTTGACTTTTCCGGCCGAAAGTCAAACTTCGCCGAAATCCACCGGTTCGACCGGGATCGACCGAGGGCGGTTCTTACAAGAAATTCGAAGGAAAGTTTCATTAAATTAAAAAAAACAAACAACGGAAATTGTAAAACAATGTGGTAACTAGTAGGAGAAAACAACGAGACTACTAGCAGGAGAAACAACAAAAGTCATTGACTAAGCTTATACGCCAAATTCGAAAGGACTTTCCAGTAAAGAGCACGCTTTTTAAGGGACATTATAGAATTGTCATTGGTCCTTTCCCCTTTGTGTAGCTCGAAGTACGGGTGGAGACTAGCGAGGAGCTTGCGTTTAATTCAAGCGCGTTAACAATTGCTTCTTGTGCCTCTTGAATTGTTGCAATCTTCCTCGTTTCGGCTTTCTTGGCCCCCGACACTTTACTTTTTCCCTTTATCCTTGTACCTTTGATAGTCTTCTGACCCATAGGCTAGATATCTTAAGCATATCTTGACCCAGTGGTATGCTCACTCTCGTTGTGGGACACATGTGTGTCCTCCCGCATTCTCTTGCTCGATTCGTTTGAAACTGGTTTGACGAGTTCAGGCGTCGCTGCATCAGGTACTCCAAAGTGTTGTGTCGTCCACTTGGGTTAATCTTTCACAAGTAACCATCAATGCTTCCGAACGAAGTCGTTCCCTTCGTCACTTTTGCACAATGCGTATGCCAGTTGTATAATTTGGTCATCGGATTGACCGCTTAGGTGATCATTCTTGGTGTGTGTAGCACCTTTGAAACTTCATCACCCGTAAGTTGACTGTGCCCCAGTTGTCTTTGCAATTCTTCCTAAACCGAAGCGGATCGTTTAGTCTCCGCAAGAAAGCAACCTTTTCCCGATGCCCTCCCAGTAACCATATTTCCTCTTATTATTCCTGAATATTGAGTCAAATGAATTTACCATCTGAGTACGAACAAAACATATATGCTCCCATGTGTTCCATTTGATGCACGTTCTTTTCGTTTTCATCACGGTAGATCGATTTGAAGCTAATGGACGAGGAGTTTGATAGACTGCTTGAGAATTTGGGGATAGTTTCGAGCCATGAAAAAAGCTCCACGGTATCATCATCAAGCTGAGTTTCTTGGGTTGATGGAACATGATCTTCTTTACCAAACAAGGATTGAATGTCATTGTGGCGAAAAAATAAATATGTAGAAGAACAGGATGTGAAGTGGTATTTAGAGTGGTGTGACTTTGAAGAGGAGTGGTGTTTAAATAGGGGAAAAATGTTTGGGGGTGCAGCCCACCACGTGTCGGCAATATATTGATTGGCAACGGTCAGTGCGGCTTTCCCCACGATCAACGTTGGAGACCGCTGCCAACGACCATTTACGTGAATTGTTCCACGCGGCGGTAACATTAACAGCACGTGGAAACCGCCAGCACAAAACGCCTGCGAAAATGTCGCCACCGAACCATTTTTTTCCGGCGTTTACAAAACGACAACACAAAAACGCTACTATTCCACCGCCGTCTACGGATGCTCTACAAGGGGCGACTTACGCCCAATCCCACTGGGGATCCTCTCTTGGCTCCAACTCATGCTTCTAATTATTAATCCGATCTAATTTTATTCTCTCATAACAGCTATAGCTTAAGCACACATGAACCGAAGACACTAATATTTCAACAGAACCAAAGTCGTTATCACGAGCACTAAAAACAGTACTTTCTCATATGGTTTTCGGGTTCATCTTCTCTAAGAGGTTAAGCAACTAAACAGCTAAAAACACATTACTTCTGGAATTCAAGGATGGTGTAGAAATGGTCGATATGGACGGCCCGAAAGTGAGGGAAGCCTGCAGAGACACCGAGCTGCTTGAACTCTTCCTCAGTCCGGTGCTTCCCTTTGGCTCTATAGATAGTCATCACAAAAATGTCTCCTTGCAGTAGGGCACGGGTCCTGTGACTGTCATCTGATTGCTTCGGCAACACTGGCTCGCAAGCGATCATCCTTCCTCCCACCGGCAATGCTTTGCAACAGTTCTCCATGATCAACTTGCACTCATCATCGGTCCATGTTGTCAAAACCCACTATACAGAAACAACAGAGGTTAAGTTACAATAAACTTACTAGGAATTGCCAAAGTTCTTTTTATAAGTATGAACCATTTTCAACTAATTATCCGCAAGTTTAAAAAGTTTTTGGCAAGCCCCTCAAGTTTTTTTTGTCTCATTTTACCTTTACAAAGTTGATGCCATTGGGGTAAAATGAGTTTTAAAAAAACTGAAAGGTTGTCAAAAACTTATAAACTGAAGGGTAGATGATTGAGAAATGTGTATACTTTTAAGGGTAGCTCAGTTAGATCATCCCCTTCATTATTACTAATAAAGCATAAACAGCTGAGGTGAACTTAGAATAAGCTTACTAGAGATTGCCAAGAGTTGAATTATTAGAAATAAAGCAATTATTAGCTCCCAAGCAGATGATCTACTAGGATCTTACTAATGCAATGCTCATTTGCACCAACAAAACTAAATGAATGGGAGAGATTGCTCTAGAGGTTGATTATAATAAAAGCTCAAGTGCTCTCAACATCAATTCTTAAGGCAAGATTTAGGAAATTCTTGACTTGTCAAGATCAAGACATTTGTGAACAAACTGAAGGCGCATATGACACAAAAATGGGCAATCTGAGGTCATGAAAGAGCAAAAAAAAAAAACATAACCTACCACCACTAGTAACCAAAAATTGGTTCATAAGTCATTATGACTACATTAATTCACAGTAGAAAAACAAGACAAGGACAGACGAACAACTAGTCAAAGTTTCGTGTGAGGTTGTTTGGCATGTAACCGAGATTCAACTGTGCATAAGTGGTGAAGGTAAAGCCTATATCTGACAGCAACCCAAGTTCTTGTTTAATTGTTAGTACAGTAGGAAAGCGCATAAAGCCAAGGCACTTTATGAACTTATCTTATTACTTGGAATCATGTCATCTGAATATCAGAAAGCAAGATTAATTTTATATTGCGAGTTCCAAGAAAAACCTAAACAATCTCTTGAAGTCTTAACTTCTATAATCTAGATGATAAATTTTCTATATAGCTAGTACTGTACATGCACCAATGTTTTACAGTGAACAGTGTGTCTAACTGATAACTAGCATAATCAAAGCATAACTTCACTTGTTCTTGCTGAAAAACTATATTGAACACTCATTGCAGAATGAGAGTATATTATATTCCCAGACAGCTTAAGGATACCTTATAATAAAGCCCAAAGCCCGACATAAACTTACCTTTAGAATATACTGAAATGAATCTTTCTCACGTTTCAAGAATATATTGCAGAGCAAGTATTTTATAAAGCCCATTAAAATAAGAAACTTGAGATTCTTGGTTTGATATCATGTATTATAAATCTATCTAGCGGTGTTAGAGAGGTCATCTATACAATTCAATTGACAGAAGTATCAGGTTAACATGTGTGAGAAAAGTATATCAATTACTGAATCTAGATAAAACCTCTGATCAAATATTAAGAGATATTTCAGCAGAATTTGTGGAATACCTTCATGAAAATAGCATCAGCATCTGGAATTGACTTGAACATATCTCCACCAACATGGGTCACACCTTGCACACAATTAAATCCAAACATAATCAATACAATCAACAAAATAACTGCAAATCTACCCAAAATGAGGTAATGAAGAAATTAAATTCAATTCTTCGATAAAATACTGAACCTGGGATAATTGGGGCTTTGGCAACCACCTCAGGCAGATCAAAATTGATGGCCTCTTTAACATCAGGATACTTCTGTAAGATCATCTTGAGGCAATCTCCTCCGCTCCCACCCACATCCACCAATCTGCGCACCCCACCGAACCCATCGTAGCCTTCGAGGATCGCCTTCATGAACGGCACGGATACTCCGGACATCGCCTTGAGCATCAAGCCGTTCATCTCCGGCTTCTTCCCGTAGTAATCGTAGGCAGGCTCACCGTTGGCCTTCACGAACGGCTCCGATGTAGGGTCCAGCACCGCCTCGTGAACCAGCGGCCACGCTCTCATCAGTGCGTCCTTTCTCACATTAATTACACGATGAATTGAATCTCTGGAGTATAAATTAGATGAGTAATTGGTGGTTAATTAATTACCTGGTGGTGTTGAAGGACGTAGGGGGCGTAGGAGAGGCCGTCGGCGTCGGTGACGAGAGTCTTGCCGATGTCGGTGAGGGAGTATTTGCGGTGGGATCCGGCGAGGTGTTCGGCGAAGACGCCGTAGGTGGTGAGCATGCGGAGGATGCGCTGGAGGTTTTCGGCGTCGGCGTCGGAGGGGAGGGAGCGGGAGAGGATCTCGGCGGCGGAGAGCGGGGAGTTGGATCCGCCCTGCCAGATGGTGTCGGGGACGTTGAGGCGGACGACGGCGTTTAGGGACATGGGGACGCTGATCATGTTGGCGAGTTCCAGAATGGCGAGCCTCGCGCTGTTCCTGGCTTCTCCGCTCTCCTTCTCCATGGCTGCTCTGCCTCTGCGAAGAAGAAGATGGTTGGTGGACAAATCACAAATGTGCTGAGCTTGTAGCTGTAGGGACTAGGGAGTGAAATGGTGGGCGGTTTGGGCGGTAGTCATCTTCATTGGGTTTTGATTCGCTGCTGTGATCTCTGTGTACCTGGGCATGCTAGCCCAACCGATTTGTTACACGTGGATCTCGACTCAAGGTTCTGCAACTCAATCATATGACCAAGTATTTCAAACATGATTTGAGCCAGACAAACGAATTGGAAAGTTATCACTGTTTGTTGTAAAATAGTTACAAGAAACTGTTGTGTTGTAATGTGACCTCAAGATCTTGAACAGCAAACTAATAATATATTTAGCACGTGAAAAAGGATAGAGAACACACGATAACAGCAAAGTATGTGTATTTCATTTTTGTGTAGCAGTTTGTTTAAAAGAAAGTATCAACTAAAAATACTAGAACAACTCCCGTCTCGAGCCTCTCTCTACTGTGTTCTCTGGTCACGTCTTTTCACCTTCCTTTTTCTTAAGGTAAGTGAATGATGATGGTAATCCTTCTTTTCCTTTCTTCTTTCTCTCATTGGAGTTTTTTGAAGCCTTGATCTTTCTCCATCTCTTCTTCACCTCTAATCTCCTTTTCTAGATAACACCCCCAGCCATGACCTCCCTACTTCGACAGAGGTTCTCTCAAACCTTCCCACGTTTTGATAGCGGTGGCCGGTTCTCTTCAGGTGCTAGATTTGGTGGAGGTGGGGTCCGTGGAGAACGCTTTGGAGGGCCTCGCTTTGATGACTGTTTTGATGGTGGGCGAGATCGCTTGGATGTCAAAGACAACGACCGATATGGAAGCCTTGATCGGTACTACAACGATAGGTATCCTCCAGCTGGTGATCGTTTTGTGGCTGATAGGTATATGGTCCGGGAGCCTCAGAATGGGTATGGCAAAGAGAGAGGAGGTTTTGAGCGGGATGTTGGGCCACAAGGTGGTGTTGACAGGTATGGAGGAGGAGGTCCGGTCCGTTTTGAGGGGGGAAGTTACAGGGATAGGCCTGCTCCTTATGATCGACCTAGAAGGGGTGGGCGGCCATATGACCGCTACTGATTTGTGGTCGTTCTATATCATTAGATTACTCTGCTACTCAGTTTGTCCGATACAGCCAGTTCTATATCATTAGTAACCCCCACTACTGGTGACGACATCCACAAACTCGATTACCCCCTGCAACGAGCGGTGACCAGTAGACCGACCTTCCCCTACCTCGGCCCAGAGATTAAGGCCCTGCCAAAAGGGAACTCGGCTTGACCGAACTACTTTGTAGATCGGCCTAGAGATCAAGAACCCCTCTCTAGTGTCCTCATCATGGCAAAATCACCAGCGAAAAGCACCATTGAGGATACCCATCAACCCCCGATGAAGGATGCGGTTGGGCCAGCCATACAACCTCTCATAGAATATGTTTAACATCCAATGAGGGACCCAGAGGAGGGCTAGCTTCTTCCCTCGAACAATCAGTCCACCAGATCTTGCCCTATTGGGATGGATAACAAAACCACCAACTCAAGATTTCTTACCTAGCACGTCGGCACGTCTTTGGAGCTGGAAGTATGTGGCACACCGACCTGAGCCAACGCCCCCAATTCCTAGTGAAGGAGGACCAAGTGAATCTGGAAAAACACAAGATCTCCTGCCTAATCAAGAGATTCTTGTCGTTGGACCTAAGAACTTGCAAGCCTCAAGGGAAAATGATGCCCCCTTCAGGGTATGACATCGGCTTACAGGGAGGTCCCAAAGGCGATGTCTACGAGGCAGCCTCGCATGGGACAATTAGTGTGAGATCGAGCAATGAGGTATGTATGGGATTCACGCCTCGCCCTTCCAAGGTCGGTGCAAGCCCGACACCCTAGTTCCCCCATTCCCTGATGTTCTCCCTGGATGCACATTATCCCCTCAAATGTCCCATACTAATTTCCATGGCATTTTTAGGTCAAGTCAAGAAATGATTACCGTGAGCTACAACTGAACAACCACCGAGTTAAAGATCGTTTACCAATATTTGTCCCTAGAACAGTCGTGTATCTAGTTATAGGGTTAGCGTCTGGAACCTACTGGTTTGTTATTTTTATCAGAAAAAAATAAATTCATTAAAGGAAAGGAAACAATTACTAGCGGGGATGAAAAGTGACAAAGTTAAAGATACACGATCATGTGACACCGATGAGTCTAGAAACCTCATTACTGTAAGTGTGGCAAAAAGAGCTCGTTTAGCTTTGAAAATCCCTTGTATGTAAGACCCCAGTAGGTGACCCTTATGATTGCAGCAAAATCCATTTACAGTCGGAGATACTCTCCTTTATGCGAGAATCGATCAATGAGGAAGAGTATCTTGGAAGAACAATGTAGGACATCGATATAGATTGCCTGGCGAAATGGTGGTATCTAATTTGAATATGAGGGATGAGGGACTTGTTGCAAGTCCCGACCAGTAGTCATGTATGTAATGTTAATTGATTCCCAACTCAAAATCATTTTGGACCATGTCATCTTACATGTCAGACTTACTGTCTAACAATCCTAAAATCCCAATACCAACTATCGGACCCTAAACCCCATGGTTCATATCATGGAGGGTGTGTCATTAATTGGCAATTCGGTCCAACAACGGTAGTGCTCTTTGGGTTGAGAGCATAAGCTTGAAAATCACCTAATCTAGAGTGTTGTGACCCCCGGCGTGTCGTTGTCTGCATTGGAATCAGTTTTACCGGAAATCCAGCCCTCACCCAGCCGCTCACCAATTCGACTGTCCCTTCTAGTGTCACCTTCGTGCTTCCCTATACTAAGGTTAGCCCCAAAATACCTCCACCGTCCATCATTATGACAGAGCCCCCCCCCCCCCCCCCCCCACACACACACACATAGGGCCACTCTCTCCTTAGGCCCTGTCGTCGTCCCCCCCTCGCGGGTTTATAAAATTGTCATGCCCCAAATCCGGTATTGACCGGACCCGAGACGTGACTTAGTGAAATTAAATAAAAACAGTTTAAAAGTTAATAATATCTGATAAAAGGAAAACAAATGTGAACCAACAAAATATTCAATCCCTGAGTCCCAAGCTCAGTCATATACAATAGTCAAACGACAGTTGTCTCTAAAAAATATAAAGTAAAGATAAGTCCCGAACCCTCGCTAGCTTCATGCTCCGCGATGTCCCTCAATACAACTCACAGCTAACACCTGTAGAAAACACAGTAAGGGGTGAGCTTGACGCTCAGTAGGGAAAATCCACGAAAACCATCTCATTACAGATTTACAAGAAAGCCTTTCCACAGTTTAAAGTTTATTAAAAGGTTTGATACAACGGTGTGACACTTAAGCCATTTAAAAGACAATACCCCTCTTTACCCTGACACTCACCAACCCAACCACACAACTTTAACTCAACACCAACTACTATACCCAAGCACACACCGAAGGGAACAAACCAAGTAAGACACCCATAGCCACAAACCCAGCAACACTCATTTAAATCCAAGGCATTCTCAAACACACAACTCGTAACCATCACACGGTCTCGGGAGCAACCCGCTCGGCCCGGCGTAGCCGCACGCAACTTCCCCAACACAAAGTCGGGATAGGCGGTCGACCTCATCGCGGAACACAACGTTTTATCGATCGACGGAAGACAGGGAAATCGCCTCTTCGCGGCCTGGTCCCTCACGGAACACAACACAACGTTTTACCGAGTGCTAATCGGAAGGTAGGGAAACCACATCTTCGAGGGACACCGCGTTTTACCGACTCCAGGTCGGAAGGTAGGGAAACCACCTTTCTCATGTAACCACAGTACCACAACCACAATCACATTCTAAATTTACTCCTGTAACCGTCACACACTTACCATCACTTACCGACACCACACTCAACGTGGTAACACCACCGGCTTAACCGATATTCATTCCCCCAACCCCCACATTTGAACATGTCAAATAAACAGGGAACAACCACTCAAGTCACTAATATGCATCACTAGTTCAACTCTACTCATTTTCATGTTTATTATTTATTAACCGTTCAAACAACACAAAACACACAAGCAGATACACTCAGCAAACAACCCTACAGGAACGACATGGCCCGATTCTACCAGCACGACAATTCCCAAGACTATAATCGTAAATGTTCACAATTTATACATCTACGCTAGTTATTCACATTCTACATGCATACTGGTTCTTTATCCGGTTATTAGGTTTCCCTATATGCATTCTAGTACGTCCGTAATCAAATGGAGTTCCGAGGTATTTCCCTACCTCTCAGTCTCTATCTGGATCCCCTAGCTGCTGACGTCCGTACCTAGTCCGGTCTTCTCCACGCTCGGGGTAAAAGCCTGGTTTTAACAAAAAGGGACAGTAATCAGTCCTGGTCCAGTCCCTAACGGTCCTCTAATTATCAAAAGACATTTAAACTGTCCGTTAAGTTCTTGAATTTATCTGATTTAAAACCAATTAATTAATTAATTTAACTAAACTGCCCTAACCCGGATCCGAAACCCGGACCCGAATCCGACCTAGACCTGACCCGAGCCCGACCTAGACCCGGATCCAGACCCGAGTCCGGACCCAAGTCCAGAATCCAGTCCAGGCCCGAGGCCCAAACCAGGTCCAGGCTAGAGGTCCAAACCAAGTCTGGCCCGAGGCCCATACCAGAGTTGGAGCCCAAGTCTCGGTCCTGGCCTGAGAAGTGAACGGAGGCAAGAACGGCTAGGGTTCCGGTGAAGGGACGACGAGGGAGAGGCGGAGTCAAGGAGGGTTTTCAACAGCGTGGCGGTGTCAGGGAGGCTCGAAGGGACGAGGGAGATCGATGGTGCGAGGCTCGAGCCTCTCCGTCCAGATCTGACAGCGTGAGGTGCTCGCCGGCGAGGAAACCTCATATCTGGAACTTGAGAGCTTCGGCGAACCTCTCCAACCAATCTCGGCCATCAACAAGCTCGCGTGCATGCGGATTTCGGGGAAGGGTTTGTCGGGGATGGCGAATCAGGCCCGAGGGACGGCTCACCTGCACGAATTCACCGTTTCTGGAGACTGCGTGGCTCGAGACGAGGCAGCGGTACTGGTTAGCTTCGATTCGAGGAGGAAGAATGGAGAGAGGGGTTTTCTGGCACGGGGCGTGGAGGTGGTAGGTCCTGGGTGGAGGAGGATGGTCAGGCGAGGAAGAGGAGAGCTCCGGCGTGTCTGGTTCGAGAGGGAGGGAGAGAAGGCGAGAGAGAAGAGCGAGAGGAGGAAGAAGACACGTTGGGAAGCGTGCGTGCGAATGAGGAAGCGAAGCGGCGCAGCGAGGGTTAGCTCGCGTAGGGTTTGGCGTGGGCGTGGGCCGGTTGGGCCTGGTCTGGCTCGGCCCAAAGCTGCGTCTGGTCAGGCCCAGGCCTGTTTTCCCACTCCTTTTTTTTGAAAAAGATCCAAAACTCAACTCGTTCTCCAACCAACGACGTTCCAAACAACAAGTTTCGATATTAAATCTTATAACCGGGGCGGTCTTTACAGTCTACCCACATTAAACGAATTTCGTCCTCGAAATTTAAGACGAACGTACTCCACTTCATCCTACCTCAAGGAACGTCCGATTAAAACTCCCAGTCCATTGTCACCCAAACACAAGGAAACACATAAACCAGTTAGCCGATACTGGAATCCTCCGTCGGTAGAGGTCGCACCGACACACGCAGCTTGGTCGAGATACCTTGTACCGGAACCGTCTGTCGGTATAGGTATCCAGCCGGAACAATTCTCACATCGCACTTAAAGCGGATCCAGCACACAGACACTTCTCCTCAACTACTTACTTCACTTTTTTAAGGTAAGCCCACGTCCCGTACCGCAATCCTCGACTCCGTCGGCTGTCCACCGCTCGACTCCCATGAAACACACAACTTCGGTTCAATATCCTCCCAGAAATCTGTCGGGGCACAATCACAACACCAAGTGCCAAAACACAAACTGTCGGCCTATGCTCCCATCTCTGGGACCTTCGGTCTGACCACCCTACACAGTCCACTATGTGGCCACCCAAAAGAGCCTCGTAAAACCAACCACGGCGGACTCATTGGAAGGACGTCACGGAACTGTTACGAAGGGCCTTATTCCAAACAAATCCAAGGAGGATACGGCGTCTTTTGGAAATGGGGAACTAAGAGATACGACATTGTTTCGGCAAGTTGGGGTGCGAGAAGAATTGCGAGCCGATGCGGTGCCGTTTCACGCTTCTTCTTCAACCCTTCGCATATATGAAAGGGCAGCCCCATTTTCAGATCCATGAACATTTTGGGTATTGTTTTTCTTATCAGTAGCTTAGATTTCCAGTAGCTTGATTGTAGTAGTCGTTCCTTTCATAGTTCATACAAAAAGGGCCAATTTGATGGCTGTCTTGCTGTAACTTGCCAAAACATCTCATCAATCCAAGTTTGCTATTATTATTTTGTTGTTATGGAAGGGTATTCGAGTTCCATTCATGACAAAGTGGTATCAGAGCTTTCCTTCTCGCAGCCTGTGGAGACGATGTGTGCGATTCCGCGAGTGGAAAATTTGGAGAAGAACCTCAAATGGTGTGAAGATAACCTGAGTTACTTGTACTCACTCTGGAGGGGAAAAGAGGCTTCATTATACAATCCATTCGAAGTTGGATGGGGGTGGGAGAAAACTTTCATCCAGGCAGAGATGCAAGGGCTCTGGGAACAAATTCAGGTATGGCGTCAATATGAGTACGGGCTGAAGGAGCAACTAGAAGTGGAGAAGCATTTTCTAGCCGAGCAACAAGCTGTGGAATTTGAGCTTCAGCGAAGAACGAAAATAGAGAAATTGTCGAAGAGGTTCGCTAAGATGGAAGATATGCTGGTGAAAATGAAACAACAACAACAAGCGAAAGATGAACTCAGGGTTAGGAAATTGATACAAACTCGATTGTTGGCTGAACAGCATGCTTGGTCAGCACAACAATTAGCCATTGAAGAGTATATAATGGAGAAATTGGCTGAACTGTTGGAGGAAGAAGAAGAACAGCACACTGTTAAGACATTAAAGGACACACAGAGCATGGTTTTTAGCACGAAGAAGGTGCTTGATGTAATGCCAAGAAGAAATTGTTTGGGTGACATCAAGGGCAATAGCTTTTCAATCACTGAAATTGGGTATGCTGAGCCATTTTGCATTATTATGGATGCTCTGGAATTAGTGTACCACATATTGTTCACAAAAATGCCTATGCAGACACCATGGAGCAATGAAAAGGTAAAATCAACTTCAATTGGTTTATGCTATTACCTTCTAGCTGAACAAGTTTCTGGAATTATAAATTGGCCTACTGGTATTGGCACCTTACTGCTTATCATTAGAAGCTTAAGATGTTCGTTTATTGGGTTAAAATCTGGTTGGATTGAGTCTTATGGTGTTGAAATAAATCAGATAAATGGTTTTGAAATTGAGGTACATCTATTGGTGCTTGTGGTGCATAGTGTATTGGACAAGTTCAATAGTGAGGATGGTGTTGATGACCCATATATGATGTTCGAGGTGAAGAATGTCTCTGGAAATTATAGGTTGGGGAAGTTGCCATGTGTATTTCTAGAGGGTGATAATGGTTTTGGAGTTACTGAGAATTGGGTTAATAGTTATGGTAAAGATAGGAGTTATGGGGGTATTGAGAAGGCTAATATGCTGGTAAATTATACATTCAGTGATAATTTAAGGGTAATTGTAGTGCATAGTGTGTCGTTGAAGTTAGATATTGACACTTTATTGTTTATGAACAATATGAGTAGCTTGCATGAAAAAGCTGTTGTGGGGGATTTTATGGTAGAGCTAGTATCTGTTGATGTATGGATTGAATTCTTAAATGAAATGATGGAGGAGGATGTGTCCCATAGAGTTAAAAAAGGAGTCGACATACATTTGGTCATTCAGGACATAGAGGTTGAATGTCATGGGCTTATAAATTCGCTACATGAATTTTTTTATGTACGGGTTGATGTGAAAGAGATTAAGGAGCATTCAGAATTGATTGGAAATATGTTTTGAAGGTGGAGTGTATCATTTAGTAATGATTTACCTGTTGTTTTGAGAATGGCTGGGGTGGAAACAATGCCTGGGAGTTTCTTGATATCATGTTATGGACAAATTGAGATAGTTGAAAAAGGTTTGGGTTCAGTTTCCTTTAATCACAAAATGTCCAAATATACGTTTGTGTCACACTCCTTTCTAAACATAATGGCTATGTGGGATCACATTTCAATACAAAGAGCTTCCAAAGGAGGGTCCTCAAGCTTTGCTATTGAAATTGGAGTTAATCAGCTGACTATATATCTTATGCTCAATTCAATGAGTCATGGTCAAGAGAAGCTTTACTTGACTAAGGTTCCATGGACTAATATATGCTGTTTTGTTAAGCTCGGTATGGGTTTATTGTCTTGGACTGCTAATGAAGATGATTTTCAACATCAACGTGCTCAGGAAGCCATGTTTGTGCTATCTAATACTATTGATGACAATAGAGAAAAAATGGACATCATTAATCTCCCTCTACTAGGTCTATTTTATATTATGGCTGAAGAGATTGCAGGGGTTATTCAAGAAGCAAAACCAGTATTTAAGGCTAATTACTCAGTTCAAGTATACAATATACAGGCTTCTTGCTTTGGTGAAGGTGGGTACCCAAATGATGATCGTGAATTGTTCTCGTATTACTGGAATTATTTGAGGAAGCAAACAATTGTTATGAAATCATATATCTCATTCAACTTTGTGAAGCATGATAAATGTCTGGCACAAAGGCTCTGGGTTCTTAAACTTGAGAACAAGCTCATACAAGCTGAATATGTGTCCATTCATGTTATTTTTGAGAAAAGGCTTGTGAATTCTCTGGTAAAAGTGCTTACTATTGCTGCATTGACAAAGGAAGCTTCAAAAATTATTTCAGCATATAGTGATGTCTTCACTGTGAAATTCTTGAATGTCGAGCAATATAAGGAATTGAAAATAGAGTCTTATTTGGGAGTTGCTGCTGCATCACATAACTCGTTTTATCTCATCTATACATGCTACCAACCTTCAAGTGGACTTGTTATAGCTAACTTGGCCTTAGTTGGAAAAGGATTGATTTTTGACCGCGATGACTACAACATCAAGCCAAGACTTGTTTGTTCAATAGAACTCCTGAATTTTGATATGGGAGGTATTGGAGCAGTCCTTGGAGCCTTGTCCCACAAACCTGCAGAACTCCAAGCCCAACAAGTAAACCACTATTCTCTACTCTCCAATATTTACTCATTTACTGGGGTATGGGACAAGTTCATGGATAATGGGTATGTGGTGTGGCGGAAATTAATGCTTGCAAGCTATGTGAGCTATGGGTTGGAGTATTATGAATCTATGAAGGGTATAAGGCTGGATATTGAAGAGCATGAGTGTCAGAGGAGTGGGAAAGGAGGTGCTCAAGTATGGAACGTCAAACATCTTGATGCTGGAAAAGAATTTGTGGTTAATAGTACACATGTGCAGAAGAGTGAAGTTTTTGGTGATTGTCAGGCATTTTTGATGGCTGGTAATACTGCTGTGAAAACATATGATCATATGCATGGGTTTCAAATGTTGAAGATGGAAGAGCACCAACTTGCATTGAATCTTGGTGGGTTTGTTAATGCTATGGTTCAAGCTATGAAGATAGAGCTCATAAACCAAGCTTGAGGACAAGCTTTTTTAAAAGGGTGGTGTAGTGTTACGATACGCCTTATTCCAAACAAATCCAAGGAGGATACGGCGTCGTTTGGAAATGGGGAACTAAGAGACACGACATCGTTTCGAAAAGTTGGGGTGCGAGAAGAATTGCGAGCCGATGCGGTGCCGTTTCACGCTTCTTCTTCAACCCTTCGCATATATGAAAGGGCAGCCCCATTTTCAGATCCATGAACATTTTGGGTATTGTTTTTCTTATCAGTAGCTTAGATTTCCAGTAGCTTGATTGTAGTAGTCGTTCCTTTCATAGTTCATACAAAAAGGACCAATTTGATGGCTGTCTTGCTGTAACTTGCCAAAACATCTCATCAATCCAAGTTTGCTATTATTATTTTGTTGTTATGGAAGGGTATTCGAGTTCCATTCATGACAAAAACCAACCACGGCGGACTCATTGGAAGGACGTCACGGAAGTGGAGATGCCTTCACTAGAAGCCAGAATGCTCTTGTCGGCTACCAACCACCCCCACTGCTTCCAAACGCTCTGGATCTCCGAGGCATGCTTAGGGCTTTCCAAATGATCTTCTGGTCGACCAAGATATGGGTTCCCACTCCGCTAGGACGGATGCTCAGAATCACAACCTAAGATCTCCTACCTACCAAGCCAGCACGTCTGTGGTGTTGGAGGCACGTTTGCCTCTGCTCGATACAATTACCTCACATTCTGAAAGTTGCAAGGCCAAGTGAAGATCGTGCGACACAAGATCTCTTGCTTAACTAGAAGAAACTTTTTGTGTGTTTCCAGTATCTAGACGGGCCACTGGTTAAGGCATCGGCTTATATGGGAATCTCCCAAGCGGGGACTACTCAGCGTCCTCGCCTATGATGATGACTAGATCATTGACCATCGGCCGTGTACGGGGATGCATACTTCGCCCTGCTAATGTCGGTGAAAACCCAATGACCCTTTCCCACCATTATCTGGAGTTCTCTCTGGATACCAGTTATCCCCTCACACGCCCCAGATCTCTCACCATAGGCAGTTTCAGGTCGAATTAGATAATGAGTACTACGAGCTACACATGTGTAGCCACTTGAGTGGTTTTATTCCACTATTAGTTTATCCCTGGATTAGTCGAGTATCCTGTTTTAGGGTTAGCGTCCTGTACCTAAGGGTCACGACTTTAGTCTTACATTTCTATTTCGTTAGTTTGATATTCTTTTATACTGTTTGGTCGATCCTATATTTGTAAGCCTTTTATAATTCAATAAAATTCCCATTATATACTAAAAAAAGTCTAAGATAATGTAGATGTCTTTATACATTAAATCTAGTACAAATTTATTTCGGGTCTCTAGGTTTCCTTTCGAGTTGAGGCTAAACATACATAAATGCCTCATCCACTCTTGTTTTTGTCACGCCCCAAATCCGGTTTTGACCGGACTCCAGACGTGAACTAAAATAGAGTAATAAAAATGCATATTTAAAACAGAGGAAACTCCAAATTAATGTTCCAAACCGATAATTCCGATAATAAGAGTCAAAAGCTCGAAAACCAAGTAATAATAAGTTTAAGGGAAAACTACAAATACCTTCCTAGTTACCCGAAACTACCAAAATGGACCCAAAAGGTCCAATTCTGATCCATCACGGTTCGGGTCACGGAGCCTTGACGGGCTCCGTCACGGTTCTGGTCACGGAACCGTGACCTGCACCGTCACGGGTGACGTCACGGAACCATGACGTGTGCCGTCACGGCCTTCGTCACAGAGCCGTAACGCACTCCGTCACGGATCCGTGACGAGTTCGGACAGTTTCGTCATTCTTCTTCCTCCAGCTTCTTCTCCACGATTTTAACTCCCACAAACTCCATTTTAACCTCCAAAACCTCCAAAATCAGTCCTAAAACCCTCAATACTCCAAGCCCCATAGTGGGTTTCTTCAAAACAATAAAAACCCAAATGATTTCTATCCAAAACTCCTCCTGTTCTTCACAAATCAATCATCTAAACAACAAAATCCCAAACCCATAGAAACCCAACCTAGTTCATGTTTTTTTTTCTATCAACCCCATAACTCAAACTTCATCAAAATGAGTTTTGATTGAAGGCATACCTTAGGAAATGAAGAAAGGAAGAGGAATATGATGTTTTTGAGAGGTTTTGGTGGAGAACTCAATCCAAGCTCTCTCTTTTCTTCTCTTTCTTCTTCTTCAAGTTGTGGAGCTCTCCTTCTCTTTTCTTCCTTGCAATTTTCGGCCAACAATGCTAAATGAGCTTAAATATGCTCTCAAGTGGCCCCTTTAACCTAATTCAGAATGGACCAATTTGCCCCTTTCTCCTTTGCCTCTTATGCCCAAAAATTTAGGGGTAAAATGGTCATTTCTCCCCTATTTCTTCTCCTCCAAGCCACCATGGACATGTGTCCATGTGGGGTCCACCTCTGCCCAAAGTATCTTAGCCCATTTAATTAAATTCGATACGATTCCGAATTTGACCCCGTTTGACCCGGATTGACTTTTTCGCAAAAATAATCATTTGAAAGGAAACGACCCAACTAAGCTAACCGTAACGACGACTAAGCTTTTTTGGTCCCGGAAAGGTCCCGAATGAGTCCTAGAGTCTTCGGTTGACTTTCCGGCGGAAAGTCAAAATTTTCTAAATTCCACCGGTTCAACCGGTGTCGACCGGGGGCGGTTCTTACAGTTTTCCCTTGTCCTCCTCATCTGACACTCTGATCACCTCCTCATCACCTCAGGCTTCCCGAGCACATTGTACTTGGTCATCGTGAATGTCAGGTTCCGCTACGGAGTTCAATGGTCTATTGTCTCCACCATTATCTCTTAGGCTATCCACAGTGGCTTTGAAACAACGCGCATTTGAGGCATCAAATCCGACGTGGCAGCAAAAAATTGTATCGAACCTACGTCGTAGAGTCGGGTTTACGTCGAATCTGCGAAAATATAGATTCAACGTCGAGGTACATATAATTACATGAGACCACATGAAAGCTGAGATTACAAATAGCTGCTCTTTTAAAGCCAGGTACATTGTTAATTTCTGCAAATTCCTCCATTCTTTAACTGATAATGAAATCTATGTACCATCTAACTGAGGTTTCCCACGTAAATTCCATAAAAAAAAAAATTCCTACCCAATTTAGAAGGAATCATCATGAACAGTAAAACCCCACAGCACATTGAAGAAACAAAATGACCCACAAACATAAATCAGTTACTGATGAACTCTTCCCCTTCATTAAAAACTCAAAACATGCAAAAAATCCAAAACATTACCAAATTTAACACTAATCAATCATCTCACCCACCCTTCACGCCCTAAATCAGGAAACATGCAAAACAGCGCGACGATGGAACAGTAATAAATCGGTGATCAATCATTAACGAGCTCTAAAACAACACAAAATCAACACGCGAACCTGAATGGCCTTAAAGTTGGAGAATCTGAAATCAACAGACTCTCCACATTTAGCCGGCTTGTTCCTGCTCAACCTGAACATCTCTTCTTCTCCGCACAGCTCCGCACCATCCACCACTGCACTGTGCCTCGATCAAATCCTCTGAAATCACAGAATTGGTGCTCAGTTAAGAGCTGGGGCGAGGATGGGATGGATCGGAGAGACGAGAGCAGAATGCGAGAACGTTAGCTCAGTGGTCATAATAGCGAAGGTTGTGGTTTAATTCTCTGTCGTCAGCTAAAAACAACGAAACAGAAACAGAGGAGAGAGAGAGATAAATCGTTATGAGGTTGGGTCGGGTTGGGTGAGTCCGGTCCGTACGATTCGGTAACAGCAAAGTCTCGTGCACTGATGGGGTCAAATGCTGGCGACGTGGCGGACGCCGATTGGGTGGGGAACGGATTTTGGTCAGGAGGAGAGGATAGGGGGTTGGTCTTTCTGGCGCACGGTAGCGGGGCCGAGCGTCCTGGTGGTGAAATGGTGGTAACTGGTAAGTGTGCGTTTGGTTGGGAGATTAATGTTGTGCGTATGCTGGATGGAGACAGGCCATGGATCAAATAGTTTTTTTGGAAAATAATAGTTTTTTCTAACGGTAACAAGGTTACGATGTATTACCACTAATATCGGTTATAAAAAAACGAAATTTAGGGTTTCAGAATATAGTTCGAGTCCCCCTCAGAGTATCCAGCGTTAGTGGACCCGTAGAAGTAGTCTGCTTTGACATAACAGATAAAAAAAGAAATTGAAACCACGTTCGACCGTACCAAAAACAAGAGAAGAGCCAAACCATCAAAAGAATCCAGAAATCCAAACTAAACAGAAAACAGAAACAACTGAAATTGAAATAAAACTTCAATGCTTCCAAGCTATTCCCGGGACGAACAAGCACCACCCGTCCCGGGTCTAGAGGAACAGGGCTAGTGCCCCTTCCCCCCTGCTCGTAGTCCCCTCATTGGGCCTGGCGGGGTTGTTTCAGAGCCCTCGCATGTTGATCATCACCTACATCCTCGTCCTTCAGCTGTCGGGAAGAGATGCCAAAGAGATCTAAGGCCCTCTTCAACTTGGTAGTCCGGGTATAGCATTATCCTGCCTTGCCCTTTCCTTTGGTTTTTGCTGCCTTCGTCGTCATTGGTCCCAGGCCATCCAGATGTGCTCGAGGATCCTTTTTCTTTCCCATACCAGCCACCATGTTGATCACCGGTCCTGCAAAAGGTGAAAGACACTCATATTCAGAGACGTTAGCCAGGTCACAGGTCTTTGTGGTTCCCGCGATCTTAGTTAACGATCTTGGATGTGCCCATTAAGTAGATGGAATTATCTCATCGCGAAATTCCTTAGCCATGTCACAGGACTCTGAACTGACTTCCTTATCCTCTTCGAGTGTAGGGAATCCCGGAGGTGGTGGTAAAGGGAGTCCATTTCCACCCCGACGATCCCGAGTCGGAGCCAAAGTGAGAGAGGTAAGGACCTCATCCACTGAGAACACCCGTGGTGCCCTAGGTGCTCCCCAATCCGTACGGATCAGACGGTCCACATTAAGACTCATTTGTACCTGTAAGGAGTCATGAAACCGGATCTCCCCCTTTTCCACTCCTTATATGCACTCTTGACAAAAAATGATCGAATGTCATTGTAGCAAAAAGAAATCTATGTAGAAGAACAGAATGTGAAGCGATACTTGGAGTGGTGTGATTTTGAAGAGGATGTTTAAATAGGCAAAGAAAGTTTGTGGTGCAGCTTACCACGTGTCAACAACGTATTGATTGGCGACGGTCGGTGCGGCTTTCCACACGGTCAATGTTGGAGACCGCTGTCAACAGTCATATACGTGAATTGTTCCACGCAGCAGCAACGCTAACGCCACGTGGAAACCGCCATCACAAAACGCCCGCCAAAATGTTGCCACTGAGTCGTTTTTTTCGACGTTTACAAAACGACATCACAAAAACGCCACTGTTCCACTACCGTCCGCGGATGCTCTACAAGGGGCTACTTATGCCCGACCCCGCTGGGGATCCTCTCTTGGCTTCAACTCATGCTTCTAATTATTAATCAGTTCTAATTTTATTCTCTCGTCAACAATTATAGCTTAACCACACATTGTTGGAAAAATTGGTTGTTAAAGCCTTTTGCCTTTTGGGAGAAGTCCCACATCGAAAACACACCATCCTTTTGGTGTGTTTATATTAGCTCCTCTTCCCATCCTGTTCAACAAGCTCTAATGGGTCCTATGAAGGTTGGGCCGGTCTGGGCCTCGTGCGTACCGTCGTCGCCGTCCGTCCGGGTCGGGACGGGACGGGACAGGACGGGCCGGGCCGGACTCGGGTTCGGTTTCGGGTGGAGCCCCTGCGGGGCGGGCTAAACAGTTTAAAACCTTTTTTTTTTGAAAGATGATTTTATCTGATTTTCTTAGACACGTTTTTCAAACCTTTTGAATATTTTGTAACAGTTCGTTATTAAATATGACGAATTAAAACGTGGTTTAATTCTTGAGACTGAAAATCAGACTTTATTGTCTTGTTAATGGGTTTTATTCTATCTTTAATAGGTTTGAAACCGAAATCAGTTTTGAGCCTATATAAACTCAGCTTTGGTTCTCTTTGTAAACTACGATTTTTTAACCAAACCAGAGCCAAACTATATTCGGTTTTACTCTCTTCCTCTTTCGTTTTACTACACCCTTGTTCTGCTGCTTCCACATCTAGTAGAGCGAGTGGGCGCACTGCTGGGTAGAGCTGTGTAACCTTGGGGAGCAACCGATGCTAATCGCCACCTCGGTCACCCGGAAATATTGCTTTCAAGTCAGTGGTTATGTGCCACGCCACGGCTGATAGCTTATCAACCAACCACTGATACTTTGTGCAACCAACTGTTGATAGTTTGTGCTGCGAAGTGCTGATACTTTACCACTCATCTACTGATCGGCTTCTGCACGTCCAACCGGTTGGTTCTTTACGGTTTTCAATTGTGTCAAAACAAGACACACGAACCTTCTTGAATTAATCCACACCGATCTTGCAAACATTACTATGTTACCTTCATCGACGATTGCTCAAGGTTCGCGAGAGTTTATCTCCTTAGTACAAAAGATGAAGCTGAAGAGATGTTGATCAAGTATAAGAATGAGGTAGAAAACCAACTCGAGAGGAAAATCAAGAGAGTTAGATCCGATAGAGGAGGAGAGTATGACTCAAACTTCTTGAAAGATGTCTATGAATCCAAAGGAATCATTCATGAAACAAGTGCGCCATATATGCCTCAACAAAATGGAGTAGCTGAACGCAAGAACCGAAAGCTAAAGAATATGATGAATGAGATGCTTCTAAGTTCAGGCCTTCCTGATGAAATGTGGGGGGAAGTTGTCTTGTCCGCTTGTCACATACTTAACCGTGTGCCGCACAAGAACCTAGATAAGACTCCCTACGAGTTATGGAAGGGTTATGCTCCTAACCTAAGGTTTCTCAAAGTGTGGGGGTGTCTGGCGAAAGTAGGCCTAAATGACCCTAAGAGAACCACTATCGGATCCAAGACCTATAATTGTGTATTCATAGGTTATGCTCAGACCAGTGCGGCGTATCGCTTCATGTCTCTAAGTGACCGCTCAATTTCTGAGGCTAGAGATGCTGAGTTCTTCGAACACCTCTTTCCTTTGAAGAGGAGCGTCGTTGCTGAACCGATTGAACCCACTATCCCTTTTCTTTCGCCTCCAGATAGGTGGGTTGCCGAAAGCTCTACTTCGCATGATCAAGCTAAAGGACCAAGGAGAAGTAAGAGACCCAGGATTGAGAAGAACTTCGAAGAAGACTTCGTCACCTCCTTTCTATCCGAAGTTGATCCTGAAGGTGTTGTTTCAGACGAGTTTGTTTCTGCCTTCCTACTAGAAGAAGATCCAAAGACCTATGGCGAGGCTTTGAGATCTGTTGATACTAACCTTTGCTGAACTTGACTCTATTACATCGAATCAAACTTGGGATCTAGTAGACTTACCTAAAGGTTCCAAAACCATTAGTAGTAAGTGGATCTTCAAGAGAAAGTAGAGACCCGATGGTACAATAGAACGGTTCAAGGCGAGACTCGTGGTTAGAGGTTTCACACAACGAAAAGACGCCGATTACTTTGACACTTATTCTCCTGTGACCAAGATTGCAACGATAAGGTCTCTTGTCGCTTTAGCTGTCATTCACGGCTTGATAATTCATCAGATGGATGTCAAGACCGCTTTTCTAAATGGTGATCTAAAGGAAGAGATCTATATGTCTCAACCCGAGGGGTTTGTGATCGCTGGTCAAGAGAACAAGGTGTGTAAACTAAAGAAATCTTTGTATGGTCTGAAACAAGCGCCTAAACAATGGTATGAGAAGTTCAATCGAACTCTGGTGACTGTCGGATATAAGGTGAACAACTCTGATTCCTATGTGTACTCGAAGGTAACAGAATCAGGTTGTGTGATTATCTGTCTTTATGTCGATGACATGTTGATTCTTGGTGATAATATTAGTACAATGAATCTTACCAAGAAATTCTTGTCATCACATTTTGAGATGAAGGATCTAAGAGAAGCTGATGTCATTTAAGGTGTTAAGATTATTAGAAACACCAATGGCATCTTCTTGAGTCAATCTCATTATTAGTAAGTCGGTTGAGTCAGTATACACATAACCCGAGTAACGAGCATTGGAATGCTTTGAGCCGTCTGCTGAAGTACCTGAAAGGAACTATGAGTTGGTCCCTGCACTACAGTACATTTCCTAACGCTTTGGAAGGGTACTGTGATGCAAATTGGGTTTCGGGTAATGACGAGATCAGCTCGACGAGTGGTTATGTGTTTACCTTGGGTGGAGGTGCTATATCATGAAAGTCTTCAAAGCAGACTTGTATAGCCAGCTCTACCATGGAGTCTGAGTTCATTGCCATTGAGTTGGCTGGACAAGAGGCAGACTGGTTGAGGAACTTGTTAGCAGATGTGCTTGTGTAGGGAAGGCAAGCAGTGCCCGTCTCAATACATTGTGATTCGCAAGCGGCTATTTGCGTTGCGAAGAATAATGTGTACAATGGTAAGAATAGACACATTCGTTTGAGGCACGCTGTCATTAGACAACTCCTGAAAGATAGAGTGATTTCTTTGGAATTTGTGAGATCCGAAAGAAATTTTGCGGATCCTTTTACCAAGAGTCTACCAAGGAGAATACTCTCTGTTGTGTCCGAAGGGATGAGGCTCAATCCCACATATCAAGAAAGTATGAATGACACGAGTTAGTGGTCATATGCAATCATACTAGTCTTGATGCACTACAACTCTCATTCCCTTGACAATAGTAGTGCATGATGATAAATAACCATTTTTTGTGGTGTCTTGAGACGCACTTGATAGATCTTGTTAAACAATCTATAACCTGTATTGGTGGTGTTTGTGAGACACACTTGATAGATTGTAATCCATAACCAGTTTTGGTGGTGCTATAGAGACGCACTTGATGGATTCTACTGACAGGATGGACCCTATGTCCTTAATAACTCCAGACCCGATTGGGATAGTGTAAGAACCGCCCCCGGTCGATCTCGGTTGAACCGGTGATTTCTAGCCAAGTTTGACTTTCGGCCGGAAAAGTCAACCGATGACTCAGGAAGTCATTCGGGACCATTCCGGGGCCCAAAAAGCTTAGCCGTCATCACGGTTAGCTTAGTTGGGTCATTTCCTTCAGTTTGACTGTAATATTGTAACAGTCAATTTTTGGTCAAACTCGGACTTTTTATCGACTTTTTCCGATTAAAATTGCACTGCTGGAAGTTTATGAAAGGAACGTGGCTCCCACAATGCCACATGTCATTAGAGGATTGGATGAGAAGAAAATAAGCTTAAATGACATTTTACCCCTCCTTAAAGGCTT
Organism: Erodium maritimum; assembly: GCA_963921825.1. Lineage (NCBI taxonomy): Eukaryota > Viridiplantae > Streptophyta > Magnoliopsida > Geraniales > Geraniaceae > Erodium > Erodium maritimum. The sequence goes on along the minus strand of OY997595.1, from coordinate 62,493,566 downwards.
TAATTGGATAGAACTTGAAAGAGGCTTTTGGTCATTTAGCATTTTAGGTCATTTAAGGCAATTGTTGGAGATAATTCAGCCATTTGCTCTTTGTTGCAGCTGAGTTTTGATAGAAGGAGAGAAAGGGAGGAGCAGCTTGGCTTGAGCAAGAAGAAAGAGAGAAAAGAGAAGGTTTTTGGCTCATCCCTTCACCATTCCTCCTCCTAAAGCTTGCTAGCTTCATCTCCTACACATCCTAAAGGTATGGATGCTCTTAACTTCTCATTTCATCCACTTTCTAGTTTGGGTTTTTTGTGGGTTTTGGCTTGAGCTTGAAGAACTAGCTCTATTGGTTGTTGTTTGGAGAAGAATTAATGAAGTTAGGTTGTTTTGTTTGTGTTGGTTGAAGTTTTGATGAAACCCTTGAGGGTGTTGAGGATTGGATGTTTTTTATGGTTATTTTGGAGTTGTTTAGAGCTGGAAATGGAGTATTTGAAGTGATTTTCGTGGAATCCGAGTTGGGGAAGAAAGGGGAAGGCTCTGGTCTGGTTCGGCACGGAACGGGACCCGGACCGGGCCATGTGCCGGCACGGCAGGCCGCACGGAACGGGCCAGGTACCGGCACGGTACGCGGCGCGGAACAGGCTTGAATCCGGCACGGTACCTCACATGGTCCGTGTCAGATTCCGGGCCGGTGCGTAGCGCGGTCCGTGCTGGATACCGGGCCGGTCTATGATACGGTCCGTGCCAGGTTCCGGCACGGCCTGTGATACGTTCCGGACCGTATTCCGGATCTGGTTTCCAGAACCCAAAACCCTTCCTTTTGAGTCCAATTCGATTCCAAGATCGTTCCTTGGCTTTATTTCTGTTCATTGAGGATTGTTCTAACTTTTAAGTTGGTAAACACTCCGTTGAGTTACTAATTTTGGTATTGTTGTGGTCCAAGACCGTGAGACCGAGCTCGAAGAGAGAAGAGGACTTGGACCCGTGAGAGGACGAAGAGTACACTAGCCCGGACATCAACATCGAGAAGTGTTATTAGAGGAAGACCACAAGGTAGGGAAAGTACTAACTCCTCGTGCATTTCAATACTAGTATGCCTAGTAGGTTAATAAAATCGGAAAGGTCCTAGAAATGCATATAGGATGCGAATAACTAGAATCATCGTCTTTGAATTACTAATAATCGGACGTGTATAGTATGCATGCGTAGGATGTGAATAACTAGTGTAACTCGCTTTCAATACTTGGGAATTGTCGTGCTGGTAGATGGCCGTGATGAGCCCTAGGATTGTTTGTGTTTGCCTCACATGCTTGGTTGCCTAGATTTGGATAAGATAAGAGTCTAATACAACTAGCTGTTTTGAATGTTGAATTATGGATGGTTGATTGGTTATTTGAATGAATGCTTGAATGATTGAATGATTGAATGAATGCTTGGATGAATGAAGGATTGAGTGTAATTGATTGTGCCAAATGGTACGATCGGGTGAATGGTAGACCGATGGATCGCGATTGGTAAGTTTAACGGTAAGTGTAAAGGTATATGGATCCCTTTTGTGCGTTGTGATGGAATTGTGGTTTGCTAAGCTTCGGTTGTATGATGTATTGGCGTGTTAGTCTCTTGTGTGTGTTTTGAGAATATTGGTTGATCATGCGGGATATTGGTTATGGACCCTGCGGGGCATTGATTAGTTGATCCTGCGGGATATTGGTTATGGACCCTGCGGGGCATTGATTGGTTGATCCTGCGGGATATTGGTTATGGACCCTGCGGGGCATTGGTTGGTTGATCCTGCGGGACATTGGTTATTGGACCCTACGGGGCAGTTGGATGGTTTACCCTGCGGGGAACGGTTACTTGTTGATTCACCCAAGTGTATGCGTCCTGCGGGAGCATTAAATTGGTTCCCGATGACATATGGTCCTTTGGGGGCATTTCTGAGACTCCCGACGATATGTGTCCCTTTAAGGATATTACCGGTAGTCCGACGTATGTGCATCCTCTGGATCGAGGGAAAATTATTCTACTTGTTCCGATGACATATGGTCTTTTGGTGACATTTCCGGAGATTTCGACGTTATGTACCCTTTGAGGGATACTCCCGGTAATCCGATGTATGTGTCTCCTCTGGATTGAGGGAAAATCCGACATGACACAAAGAGTATTGTGGATCGGAGGGTGGTGACTTCATGTTCCACTGCGACATTTAAATGCTCTATCTTAAATTGTTACTCAATGAATGTATTGTTTCCCTTAAATTCTATGATTGTTGCTAGCTCTTTGAAAGCGTTAAATACTCGTTTTATTCTCGTATTTCAACATCTTCTTAGTTCTTCGTGTCATTGAGACTCGAACGAAATTGTGAATTTCTAAACTTAAGGGTTGCCCTTGTTATTTATTTTCCCTATTGAGCGTAAGCTCACCCCTATTTGTTTATTTACTGTTTTTACAGGCTTGCGTGTTGAGTAGTGGACTCGAGGCTCGGGAGCTTCTATGGGTCCGGGTGCATTTAGTCTTAGAGACGTTTTTGGCCTTACTTTTGAGTTATAAACCTTATGTGTAAAGGATTTACGTTGGAGTTTTTACTTGAGATATTTTGGTTGAACTAAACTTGGAGAGTTATATTGGATTGGAGACATTTTGTTGTTATACTTGTTTTATCTTTAAGTCATGTCTCGAGTCCGGTCAATACCGGATTTGGGGCGTGACAGATAGTGCTTGTGAGAAGCACTTGATGAGTTACTTACGTGTGTGTGATGGTGGGCCGCCATCTATGAAAGACTTTGGGCAAAGTCTTCCTAGAGCACTCATTAGAACCAAGGTATACGCATGGCCTTTAATAACGTTTTTATAGTATCGCGGATTCAGTGGAATCTGAAGTATGGTATGTGTTGTGTGACATATCAACCGAAGCTAAATAAGTTCAAGATTCTATTCACTTACTTTAAGTAAGTTGTTATCACATCTTACTATGCATCAATTCAAATCGAAAGATATTGATGTTTAAGTACCACACCTTCCAGTAACCAGAACATTTGTGGTGTATTCTTTTATTTTAAAATTGTTTTTTTACGTGTTTTCGGCTTTTGTAGCCAATCTGTGGGAGATTGTTGGAAAAATTGGATGTCAAAGCCATTTTCCTTTTGGGAGAAGTCCCACATCGAAAACACACCATGCTTTTGGTGTGTTTATATTAGCTCCTCTTCCCATCCTGTTCAACAAGCTCTAATGGGCCCTATGTAGGTTGGGCCGATCTAGGCGTCGCACGCACCGTCGCTGCCGTCTGTCCGGGTCGGAACAGGACGGGACGGTCCGGGCTCGGGTTCTGGTGGAGCCCCTGCGGGGCGGGCTAAAATAGTTTAAAACCTTATTTTTTTTGGAAGATGATTTTATCTGATTTTCTTAGACACGTTTTTCAAACCTCTTGAATATTTTGTAACGGTTTGTTATTAAATCCAACGAATTAAAACGTGGTTTAATTCTTGAAACTGAAAATCAGATTTTATTGTCTTGTTAATGGGTTTTATTCTGTCTTTAATAGGCTTGAAACCGAAATCAGTTTTGAGCCTATATAAACTCAGCTTTGGTTCTCTTTGTAAACTACGAATTTTCAACCAAACCAGAGCGAAACTATATTCGGTTTTACTCTCTTCCTCTTTCGTTTTACTACACCCTTGTTCTGGTGCTGTTCTGCTGCTCCCACATCCAGTAGAGCGAGTGGGCGCGCTGCTGGGTAGAGCTGTGTAACCTTAGGGAGAAACCGTTGTTGATCGCCACCTCGGTCACTCAGAAATATTGCTTTCAAGTCAGTTGTTATGTGCCACGCCACAGCTGATAGCTTACCAACCAACCACTAATACTTTGTGCAACCAGTTGCTGATAGTTTTGCTGCGAAGTGCTGATACTTTACCAGTCATCTACTAATCGACTTCTGCATGTCCAACCGGTTGGTTCTTTACAATTTTCAATTGTTTAATTCTGTTCGCTTAATTCATTAGTTCTGCATATATATTCCAACACACATGAACCGAAGAATTAACTCACAAAAAGGGCGCGGCAAGCGCACCGGTCGTCAAGTAGTATTTCGGTTCAAGTCCGGTTATCGTACCCAAGGGAGCAATACAACAGTCACTCAATTTAAAATCCGTTAGTTAATCTGTTTCTTGAAAATGGTTGGTTTTGGTTTAAAAATGTAAATAGCAAGTTGAAAAAGCAATTAAAGTAAAGTGAGAACAAATACGAGGCAAAAATAGCAGATGTTGTGAAATTCAGAAGAAAAGGTGATCTAGGACTTTAACGGGGTCACAATATGACGATTAATTCGCAGGGATTTGTGTTTACATGTGCAAAAAAAGGTAAGTTTAAAGGTAACGGAAGTTCTCTCGACTGGTCCTAAACATCTTTCGATCGAATTAGGTCCCTAGTATAATCTGACCACCTAGTTATTTCTAATCAGGGTGTAGTGAGACATACAGCATTACGATTCATGAACTCCTCTAACTTTCGGTTTATACGCTTATAGCTGTTACACTCGTGTTAACCTAGCTTGTTAGAGACTAAATTTAAACCCGAGTTACATAATCCTTAGTCCTTTTATCACTCTCAGCTTTCGATTATTGAGTGCTAAAACCTAATCAACTATCAAGTGATCAATTTGATGAAGCATTAATTCCAAATTATGTAAACATTATCCTAAACACAAATTGCACAATGTAACTACAAACCCATTGAATCAATTAATCATATTGCTTCCCCTAGCCCTAGATCAATGAAAATTTAGTTCATGGAGAAGAAGGAAGAACACAAAGATGAAAAAGAACAAGAGATAAACATAATTGAAAGGTAAAGTTGATACAAAATACCAATTCAATGATGAAACTTCAATAGTTTTGCTTCAATCCTTGTTCCTAAGCACTTCTCTCTCACCAAAACTCAAACCCTAACTCTCAATCTCTCTAAAATAATGCCAAATACAAGTCCTCTTTTTCTTAATGGATGCTCTTCTATATATAGGACTTCAAGACCTCTTTCCCTACTCCAAATAGGAATTGAAATAGGTAAATTTGGCTTTTGAATGAGGAAATTTCCAGTTTTTATGCCAAAAACGGAGCTGGGAGAAGGCCTGACTCGTGTGGCCCGGAGCGTGGCCCGGAATGGGCCTAAAACGGGCCGGAATGAGGCCCGGAACGTGCTGGAATCCGGTCCGGAATGAGACCCGTAATGGGCCAGAAACCGGCCCGGAACGTGGCCCGGAACGGACCCGTTCCCGTATCAGAACAGTGACGGCCCCTTGACGAAAGTGGTAGATCTTTGAATTCTCTTCGATTTGATATATTATTTGAAGCAATTCGGAGTTCGTATGAGGGAGTTATACCCTTCGCAAGATCAGCCAGCTTCCACAACTCCTAAAACCGGGGTTTCCTCTATTTTTGCCCTTTTTTCGATCAAAGCACCTACAAAACACAACGAGAGACAAAGTACGAGTAACGAGAGAAGAGTGCACCAAATTGTACAACCCCGGGACTAAAAAGCTCAATAATGTGGGCTAAAAACATCCAAAACCGATGCATTTTACGCCTACATCAACACCCCACACTTGAACTTTTCTCGCCCCGAGAAAACTAAACTAAGAAAGCAATTTAAAGATATGTCCCGGTTAAACCCCGAGGTTCACCTCGATAGGAGGAGTCCGGGCCTCCTTTATTCAAAACAATGAAAAGTAAAGATGCACGTGCAATGCATGAACTTAAATCTAATGCATTCCTAAGACACACTACATGATGCATGCAAAAGGGCACAAAAGTAGGTGATTTGCCAAGAACGAATGCAATAATGATCAAAAGAGTTTTCTCAGAGTTGTCACATGCTACAAGTCCTTACACACATCAAAGAAACATATAGTCCGATGAATACAGTTTAAGCATGATGCTACTCACATTCAAGAATAACTTTTTCCATTTAAACTTGCATTTCCTCATTTACTCTAATCATGTGTTTTCTCTTTTCCCTATACACGGAGTTTAGAAGTTCATATGCTATCATGTTAGACCCATCTCCACTAATCGTAAGGAATCATAAGTAATTAAGAATCAGAAAGGTCTTTAATTAAGCTTGTAATGTAAGGTTAGGCAAAAGGTAGGGAAGGAACATGAAAAGAAGCTCAAATAGATATCTCAAGACAAGAGTGCTTCATTCTCATACCACTATATATCACACATCCCAAACCCCGTTTGTACACCATTCACCATTTGCCATCTCTAATACCTTTTTTTTTCTTTTATTGAATAGCTAAGTGTAGCACTAATTTGCTCATTCATTTTTTTTTCTTAGCTACCACACTTATACCACCATTATTCAACCCATCTCGCATTACCTCACACTTGTCTTTTTCACTAGGGATATGAAATTGTTATTGTTCCCTCTTTTTCTGTTTTTTTTCTTTTTGGGGTAATGCTATAATAATTTCTCCCACTACAACCAAATGGCATATAAATACATTTTTTTTCTTTCGCTTACTCAACATCCCAAATAATAACCCCTCTCAATGAAGCACCTAAGCCAAAAGATATGGGTTCAAACAATAACGAGGATATAAAAAGAAACGAAAGGCACATAGGATCATAATGTTCGGGTTAGAAACGACAGGCTAAAGCTCAAATGGGGGTGACTAAGAGATATAATTTATGCAAATGTAGGAAATTTTGGCTCAAACGGTCCATAGATGGCCTAAAATCATTTTCTCAAATAACCATGTTCCTTATTCTTATTTCGCCTCGAATGGGTCATGCATGTAGTTCTAGGCTCAATTTACCATGCATAGAAATTAAAGAAATTCAACACTAGTTCTAGCAAACACTCAAAACGCAAGTGGAAGAGCTATTCCTAATGCATGTGCTTTCACTACTCATTAGATTCATTCATGCACATATACAACTTTGATTTATGCAAGGGAATAAGCATATGAAACAGTTCAATCATTGAAACCTTAAGATCATACACACTAGGCTCATCAAATCACCTGAAAATAATCTTTGATTTTTTTTCAAAATTTTCAATTTTTTTGTATTTTTCAAAAAATTTATAACACGAAATGATGCATGAGCACAAAAGAAAACATAAAATGCAAGACATACCCACCCCACACTTTAAAACTAAGCATTGTCCCCAATGCGACTCAATCTTACACATGCTCCTAGCCACATAACTAACAACCCCACACTTATAATCAGCAAATACACAATTCACGAAATCCTATATGCATGTTCTATCAGCACAGAAATTCGGGCACTCAGCGCCCACTAGATAGCATAAAGGAAATACAATAGCGGTATACAATAAAAAATAGGAAGGGAAGAGATACTGCCCCTCGAAGAACCGCTATGCGAACTGCACTAACTGTGGGAATCCTTGTGCATGGATGGATGGAGAGCCATTTCGCCCAAGTGAGTTCACAAGAACTCGGCGCCAATAAATACAACTATAATTCTCACGCTTCCATCCTGTATCACCAACTTGCACAAATAGTCAGAATATAAGAGCAAGACATAACATATACAAAACAAAGAGGGGTAGGGATATTGGGTTGCCTCCCAACAAGCGCATTTGTTTAACATCGTTTGCTCGACGGATAGGAGGCTCAATCAGGAGGCCTCCCGAACGTCTCATACTTCCATTGCGTCCTCCTCTTCAGGTGTGGATGTGCAGGCGGGAGAAGGAACACAATGTAGCACAAGAACCGTTTCCTTAAGTTTTGTAAGAGCTCCAAACTCAAGGCCAATTTCATCAAGCTCGCCTTCACAGAATAATTATGATTTGGTTCATCTTGGCGCAACTTGATAGGGATATGAATCCCATGAAGCGGAAAATGCTCATGACAATAGGGGTCAAGAACATCTACCACAATAGAGTAATATAGGCTCACAAATGGGGAATGAGGACTAGCAAATACATCACAAAAATTATGCTTTATATTAAAAACTCTATGTTCAACGTTAAATTTAAAACTCAATGGGATGGGTTGAACATATAGAGTTGATTTGCTAGAATCCAAAAATGAATCTCCCACACTAAAGGGAATTTCGACATCATGCTCGATGTCTACCAAAATAAAATCAATGGGAGATTCAAATACAACCCCTCTCTTGAGAGCATCTTCCATAGTACCCCTTGGATATCTAATAGATTTGTCAGCCAACTCTATGGATACTATGGAAGGATTCGGCTCAACAAGAGTTTGTGAACTATTTTCTATGATTATATGATCATTATTTACATCTAAAGAATTCACTGCATCAGAATTATATGGAGATGACATAGATAATATACAAGAGGGATTAGAATTTGATACCTCACATTCCGCACTTACCTCTAAACTCATGATTGAATCATGAGTTTCTTGCTTTGTTGTGTCACATAATTGTTTGGAATGATCATCCTCAATGTGAGTTGCTTGATCGGGTAGAGCTCTCTCGTTCATCAAATATTCCATCAACAACTCCTCCCTATATTCCATATCCACAAGTGGGTTAAGCACAGCACGGATAAGTTCTGACTTCTCGTTATTAGACGATTGTGGTTCAACTTGATATCCTTGATCAAAAGCGGAAGCATCCTCCCATAATTGACTATAGGGAATTGCTTGGACATAACCCTCACAATCATAGATAACATGACCGTTAGCTCCACACAAACCACAATACACATTATTATCATACCAATTCTCCATAAACTTTATATTGCAATGAATTAACTGAAAATATATATATATATATATATATATATATATATATATATGAAAAAATGAAACAGTCTCAACACAAATTAAAAATATAAGTGTTGCTTTAGTTGCTCCCCGGCAACGGCGCCATTAACTTAACGCCCTGAGAATTAACTCACAAAAAGGGCGCGGCAAGCGCACCGGTCGTCAAGTAGTATTTCGGTTTTAAGTCCGGTTATCGTACCCAAAGGAGCAATAAAACAGTCACTCGATTTAAAATCCGTTAGTTAATCTGTTTCTGAAAAGATTTTCTTTTGGTTTTAAAGATGTAAATAACAAGTTGAAAAAGCAATTAAAGTAAAGTGGGAACAAATACGAGGCAAAAATAGCAGATGTTGTGAAATTCAGGGGAAAAGGCGATCTAGGACTTTTGACGGGGTCACAATATGACTATTGACTCGCAGGGGTTTGTGTTTACATGTGCAAATAAGGTAAGTCTAAGGTAACGGAAGTTCTCTCAGCTGGTCCTAAACATCTTTCGATCGAATTAGGTCCCTAGTATAATCTGACCACCTAGTTATTTCTAATCTGGGTGTAGTGAGACATACAGCATTACGATTCATGAACTCCTCTAACTTTCGGTTTATACGCCTATAGATGTTACACTCGTGTTAACCTAATTTTATTAGAGACTAGATTTAAACCCGAGTTACATAATCTTTAGTCCTTTTAGACACTCTCACCTTTCGATTATTGAGTGCTAAAACCTAATCAACTATCAAGTGATCAATTTGATGAAGCATTAATTCCAAATTATGTAAACAATATCCTAAACACAAATTGCACACAATAACCACAAACCCATTGAATCAATTACTCATATTGCTTCCTCTAGCCCTAGATCAATAGAAATTTAGTTCATGGAGAAGAAGGAAGAACACAAAGATGAAAAAGAACAAGAAATAAACATAATTGAAATGTAAAGTTGATACAAAATACCAATTCAATGATGAAACTTCAATAGTTTTGCTTCAATCCTTGTTCCTAAGCACTTCTCTCTCACCAAATCTCACACCCTAACTCTCAATCTCTCTAAAATAATGCCCAATACAAGTTCTCCCTTTTCTTAATGGATGCTCTTCTATATATAGGACTTCAAGACCTCTTTCCCTACTTCAAATAGGAATTAGAATAGGTAAATTTGGCTTTTGAATGAGGAAATTTCCTATTTTTATGCCAAAATGGAGCTGGGAGAAGGCCTGACGCGTGTGGCCCGGAACGGGCCCTTTCCCGTATCAGAACAGTGAAGGTCCCTTGACGAAAGTTGTAGATCTTTGAATTCTCTTCGATTTGATATATTATTTGAAGCAATTCGGAGTTCGTATGAGGGATTTATGTCCTTCTCAAGATCAGTCAGCCTCCAAAACTACTAAAATCGAGTTTTCCTCTATTTTTGCCCTTTTTTCGATCAAAGCACCTACAAAACACAACGAGAGACAAAGTACGAGTAACGAGAGAAAAGTGCACCAAATTGTACAACCCCGGGACTAAAAAAGTCAATAATGTGGGCTAAAAACATCCAAAACCGATGCATTTTATGCCTACATCACGCCACCTCGGTCAGTCGGAAATATTGCTTTCAAGTCAGTTGTTATGTGTCACGCCACAGCTGATAGCTTACCAACCAACCACTAATACTTTGTGCAACCAGTTGCTGATAGTTTTGCTGCGAAGTGCTGATACTTTACCACTCATCTACTGATCGACTTCTGCATGTCCAACCGGTTGGTTCTTTACAATTTTTAATTGTTTAATTCTGTTCGCTTAATTCATTAGTTCTACATATATATTCCAACACACATGAACCGAAGACACTAATATTTCAACAGAACCAAAGTCCTTATCACGAGCACTAAAAGCAATACTTTCTCATATGGTTTTCGGGTTCATCTTCTCGAAGAGGTCTAAGCAACTAAACAGCTAAAAACACATTACTTCTGGAATTCAAGGATGGTGAAGAAATGGTCGATGCGGACAGCCCGGAAGTGAGGAAAGCCTGCAGAGACACCGAGCTGCTTGAACTCTTCCTCAGTCCGGTGCTTCCCTTTGGCCTTATAGATAGTCATCCCTAAGATGTCACTTTCCAGTAGGGCACGGGTCCTGTGACTATCATCTGATTGCTTCGGCAACACTGGCTCGCAAGCGATCATCTTCCCTCCCACCGGCAATGCTTTGCAACAGTTCTCCATGATCAACTTGCACTCATCATCGGTCCATATTAACAAAATCCACTATACAGAAACAACATAGGTTAAGTTAGAATAAACTTACTAGGCATTGCCAAAGTTCTTTTTGTAAGTACAAACCATTTTCAACTAATTATCTGTAAGTTCAAAAAAAAATTGGCAACCCCTCAAGTTTTTGTTTTGTCTCATTTTACCTCAACAAAGTCGATGGCATTGGGGTAAAATGAGTTTTAAAAAAACTGAAAGGTTGTCAAAAACTTATAAACTGAAGGGTAGATGGTTGAGAAATGTGCGTACTTTTAAGGGTAGCTCAGTTAGATCATCCCCTTCATTATTACTAATAAAGCATAAACAGCTGAAGTGAAGTTAGAGTAAGCTTACTAGAGATTGAATTATTAGCAATAAAGCCATTATTAGCTCCCAAGCAGATGATCTACTAGGATCTTACTATGCAATGCTCATTTGCACCAACAAAACTAAATTAATAGGAGAGATTGCTCTAGAGGTTGATTATAATAAAAGCTCAAGTGCTCTGAACACCAATTCTTATGGCAAGGTCTAGGAAATTCTTGACTTGTCAAGATGAAGACATTTGTGAACACCTGAAGGCGCATATGACACAAAAATGGGCAGTCTGAGGTCATGAAAGAGCAAAAAAAAAAACATAACCTACCACCACTCGTAACCAAAAATTGGTTCATAAGTCATCATGACTACATTAATTCACAGTAGAAAAACAAGACAAGGACAGACGAACAACTAGTCAAAGTTTTGTGTGAGGCTGTTTGGCATGTAACCGAGATTCAATTGTGCATAAGTGGTGATGGTAAAGCCTATGTTTGACAGCAACCCAAGTTCTTGTTTAATTGTTAGTACAGTAGGAAAGCGCATAAAGCCAAGGCACTTTATGAACCTATCTTAATACTTGGAATCATGTCATCTGAATATCAGAAGGCAAGATTAATTTTATATTGCGAGTTCCAAGAAAAACCTAAACAATCTCTTGAAGTCTTAACTTTTATAATCTAGATGATAATTTTTCTATCTATCTAGTACTGTACAAGTACCAATGTTTCACAGTGAACAATATGTCTAACAAATAATTAGCAGTCATTTCATTTCCTTAATAGGAGTATATTATTATACCCAGATAGATACCTTGTCATCATATATTCAATTGCCGAAAATACTATGTATACAAGAAATTTCAGGTTAAAATGTATGAGAAAAGTATATCAATTTCTAAATCTAAATAAAACCTCCGGTCAAATATTAAGAGATATTACAGCAGAATTTGTGGAATACCTTCATGAAAATTGCATCAGCTTCTGGAATTGACTTGACCATATCTCCACCAACATGTGTCACACCTTGCACACAATTGAATCCAAACATAATCAATACAACCAACAAAACAAATGGAAATCTACGCAAAATGAGGCAATCAAAGAAATTAAATTCAATTCTTGGATAAAATATTGAACCTGGGATGATTGGGGCTTTGGCAACCACCTCAGGCAAATCGAAATTGATGGCCTCTTTAATATCAGGGTATTTCTGTAAGATCATCTTGAGGCAATCTCCTCTGCTCCCGCCCACATCCACCAATCTGCGCACCCCGCCGAACCCATCGTAGCCTTAGAGGATCGCCTTCATGAACGGCACGGATACTCCGGACATCGCCTTGACCATCAAGCCGGTCATCTCCGGCCTCTTCCCGTAGTAATCGTAGGCAGGCTCGCCGTTGACCTTCACGAACGGCTCCGATGTAGGGTCCAGCACCGCCTCGTGAACCAGCGGCCACGCTCTCATCAGTGCGTCCTTTTTCACATTAATTAGATCTCTGGAGTATAAATTAGATGAGTTGATTAATTACCTGGTGGTGTTGAAGGACGTAGTGGGCGCAGGAGAGGCCGTCGGCGTCGGTGACGAGAGTCTCGCCGATGTCGGTGAGGGAGTATTTGCGGTCGGATCCGGCGAGGTGTTCGGCGAAGACGCCGTAGCTGGTGAGCATGCGGAGGATGCGCTGGAGGTTTTCGGCGTCGGCGTCGGAGGGGAGGGAGCGGGAGAGGATCTCGGCGGCGGAGAGCGGGGAGTTGGATCCGCCCTGCCAGATGGTGTCGGGGACGTTGAGGCGGACGACGGCGTTTAGGGACATGGGGACGCTGATCATGTTGGCGAGTTCAAGAATGGCGAGCCTCGCGCTGTTCCTTGCTTCTCCGCTCTCCTTCTCCATGGCTGCTCTGCGAGGAAGATGGTTGGTGGACAAGGAAGAAGATAAGATAAATCACAAATGTGCTGAGCTTTTAGGGAGTGAATCGGTGGCGGTTTGGGCGGTAGTGGTCTGTGGTGGAGGGAACCCCAAAACCACCGCCCTCGCGTAGGAATTAGTGAAAAGGGCCTTATTAGGTTAATGTATATGCGGGGTAACTTCCGTAATTTTGCAGCTCTTCCAAAATACAAAAATACGATTATAACTTTCGATTAAACCCTTTTAACTCCCTAACACCAACGCAATCACCTCATAATCACTTTTCTTCGTCTTCTTTTTTCTCAACTTTTCTCTCTTTGCTCTTTTCTCCTCATCTTCTTTCTCGTTAAACTTCGATCTTCTTCTTCTTCTCCTTACTTCTCCTACCTCCACTCGTCGTTGTCACACTGAAGTTGCCACGAAATCACGGTAGCCTTATTTTTCTCTTCATCTTCTTTTCTCTCAACCCTTCTTCCCCTTATTTTTCTTATTTCTTCTTCTTTACCGTCAATCAGAGCGGATTGGGGGCCAATCAGAGCGGATTGGGGGCCAATCAGAGCAGATTGGGGCCAATACGTCGCCGATTGGCGCCATCCCAATCGGAGCTGATTGAGGGCCAATCTGCTCCGATTGGCCCCCAATCCGCTCCGATTGGCCCCAATCTGCTCTGATTGACCCCCAATCCGCTCCGATTGGGGTCATCCCGCCGCCTATTCGGCCAATCTGCCGCGGGATGGCCAAATCTGGGGGCAAAAAAATTGGGCGCGAATTTCAAAATTTAAAATTCGGGGGGAAATCAAAATTCGAAAAAAGGGAAAAAGAGGAATAATTAAAAATTCATTAAAGAAGGAGGTCTTTTTACAAAACATAAAACATGTGAAGGTTTTTTTACAATAAATTTTCCATAGAAGACCTTTTTAATAAATCGTCCCACCCTCGCAGACTCTTATCCACGCCTTGGTTCTTTACCAAAATGGCCTTATGTTTTGTAAGTGTCATTTATGTAACCTTTAGTTTTTATCTCTAAGCAAAGTAGCACTCTCATTAATGATAGTTCATTAATGCCAAACTTACCCTTTTATTTGATCCATGTCAGCAGCCAAGTGTGCTCCATGTCAGCGCCCACTCAGCAAGAAGTTTGGCGCGAAATCCACGTCAGCACGATAAGGCAGCTGAATTGGGCGGGGTTTGGAGGTTTGTTCTCGGGTTCTCGTTCACCTCCTTCTTCTTCATCCTCGTTTTTCACTTTTACTCGCTGATTTTTTTGTCTCGTGCATTGATGGTCCTCTTATCTGTTTTTTCTTCTTCAATTGGTCGTCCAAAGAGCTCAATTAATTGACAAAGAAGTCTGCATAGAAAAGCCCTAGGTAGAGGTAAGTAATTGGGAAAGACCTAATTTGTAGTTTATGCATACAATTTGAAGATTTTTCGCAATATGTTTGTATAAACTTAGTTCGTATTATCATGGAATGGTTTTGAAGCATATTTCGAACTAGTATTGAACTCAATTTCACGATTTTAAGGTTCAAGGATCGTAGAGTCCTCTCAGTTTTATACGTTCTGGTATGAGGTCTTAGTAGGTCGTCTTGTCGATCTGGTTTTATGTAAACTAGACCCGGGTGTCCATCCAATATTTAATGTAACAAAATGTTGTGTTAATCCGTTATTTACTCATCATATATGTAATAACTAAGCCTTTTTTGGTTTTGTTTTAAAATATGTGTACAAGTCCTTTATTTATTTACAAATTCCTTTTGGTTTTAAATTGTTTGAAACAACTTTTTAAATATTAGTAGAAGTCCATTATGGTAAATTCTAACTTTATATGTTCCTAATTGTTGTAGGAATGGTTCAAGTGCTAATACATGCTTCTTATGGTGGAGAATATAAGGAAGAGAACGAGAATTACAGGTGGATACCACGTAACTCAAAGTCTATGAATATCCTTCTGGATGAGTCGGATACATCATTGAAGAAGAGTTTATGGGATAAACTCTATGAGAAGACTGGTGTGGATGAAAATAAAATGGAACTTAAAGTGAGTTACTTAGTACCGGACATGTCTATCGATATTGGAGCAATGGATCCTATTATTTTAGAAGACGATGAAATTGTTCGGGGTTTTCTTGTGGAATATGGACTTGTGAGTTGAAAGAACATATTGCGTGTGGAGGCCAGTAGAAAGTTTCCCGTGGTATGAAAATAATTCTGCCCCCCGCTGAGTACTTTGGGAACATCATGTGTAGTCCAGTAAATACGAGATTTTCCGTTGATATGATGAGTGGTGTAGGTGGGCAACGCGTTTATCTCCAACGTCGAGCTGCTAGTACGGGTACTACTGATGCACCAATAGCGGGGTCAAATCCTACTCCAGAGCAGTTAAGTTTTGATGATGATTTGTATGAGGACGACGAAGATGAAGAAAAATACGAACGTGAGTATGAAGAACACTACATTTCTTTTGATGATATGGAAGAAGAAGAGTATTCAGAACAATACAGTGTTGATGATGAGATGGAATATAGGGACGATGAAGACGAACAAACACATTATGATCCTGTAGAGCACTTTTACCTGGCTGAAGTGTGTGATGTCGAATCAAACTCGATTGGTTTCCAAGATGGGTCAGATTTAGTAGTTGGTGATGAATTTGACACAAAAGAAGAGTTTCAAAGTATTTTGTCACATATTGCTGTGAAGGCCGGGTTTGGCTATCGAGCTGCCAAATCTAACAAGACGGTGTATGTGGCAAAATGTGTTGACCAGAACTGTGGATGGAGAGTGCATGCTGCCAAAATTGGAAATTCAGATAAGTTCACCATCAGAACATATTTCAATACTCACTTTTGCTCTGCGAAATCAGCGACGCTCCACAACCGTGGACCAATTACTAAATATGTTGCTGAATGTGTGAGGAAAAGTTGTGAGGGTCAAAAAACAACACCAGTCCCCAGATTAATTCAAATTTTTATGCAAAATGCTGAACATGGAGGCTGCCAAATACCATACTGGAAAGCGTGGAAGGCCCGAAGACTTGCCAACATTCTACTTAGAGGGGATCCCGCGAAAAGTTATGGACTCCTTCCGGCACATTTGGAGATGGTTGTAGAGAAGAATCCAGGCACAATCACTCATCTAGAGGTGGATAGCGAAAGCAGATTCAAATATGTATTTATTGCATATGCAGCATGTGTTCGAGGATGGTCGAATATGAGAAAAGTCGTTGCAGTTGATGGTATCTTCTTGAAGACAGAGTTCAAAGGAGTAATGCTTATTGCAACGGCACAAGATGGCCATCATCAGCAATATCCTATTGCTTGGGGAGTTGTAGACTCCGAGAATGATGCTTCATGTACATGGTTTTTTGAGAAGTTACAGGAATGTATACCAGATGGAGATGACTTAGTAATCCTTTCTGATAGGCATCAAAGTATCATCAATTGGAGGTATAAGATCTACCCCAAAGTAGAGCATGGACACTGTAGGTGGCATCTCGGTCGAAATGTCAGAACTCATTCAAGTAATAAGACCGTGGTTGTAGAAAGTTTCAAACAAGTTGCTGAGGCCTACAAGGTATCTGACTTCAACAGATTGTGTGCAAATATGAGCAAAGACTTCCCAACATCCATCGCGTATCTTGAAGAAACAAATATAGAATTACATCAGTGGGCTAGAGCACATTTTAGAGGTGCTCGATACAATATTATGATAACAAAAGGAGTCGAATCGATAAACGCAGCATTGAGAGAGCCAAGAGAGTGGTCAATCATTGCATTGCTTGATGCTATGCAGGCGAAAGTTTCTGAGTGGTTCAACAAGCGTCGCCTTTTAATTGCATGTATACCTCCAGGTACAACATTAACTCAGCATGCAGAAAAACTCATTTGGGGAAGGACAAGAGTTGCTGAAAAAATGAGTGTGATACAACTCAACGCGTCAGAGTTTCAAGTTACTGGTAAGAAACATGTATCCATAATTAATTTATCTGAGAAGCGATGCGAATGTCGTGTGTTCGACTTGGATAAATTGCCTTGTGTGCATGCAATAACAGCTGCCAAATTAAGGAAAATTGATTGTCATCAGTTCTGCTCCGAATTTTACTCGCTCGACATGTGGAGAAGGGCGTATTCTGAAACCTTGTATCTTGTTCCAGCTGAACGAGATTGGTATTCTGATAGCTCTGAACCGTTTATGAAGGTTCTTCCTCCAAAGTTAACATTGAAGCGCGGTAGACCAGTAATGAACCGAATCCCATCCGCCGATGAGCCACGTCATCGGGCACCAAGAAAATGTGGACTATGTGGTATAGTTGGTCATACAAGGACAACATGTGCCATGTCATCTGTTATGTAATTGTCACGAACACTTTGTTAATTTCAACATTAGTTAATTTTCAACACGTTGTGGAGTTATGAACACTTAGTGGTTGTTTTTTTTTTTGTAATAGAGCATTAATAAATTTGTTGGACACTTTGCTATTTTTATTGTCACTAGATGGATTTTATAGCTCTATCCAAACTTCATCAGTTATGTACTTGGAAGAACACTTTGCTCTCTGTTTTACCCGACCCGACCCTAAATACATCCCAAATTGGCAATAAGATCTGACCATATTTCCCAGATTGGTAGTAAGATCTGACCACATTTCCCAGACTGGCTGAATGAACTGAAACTATACTCCCATACCACACTGTCATTCCGGCTAGTAAGTCCCATATGCAAAATATGAACTGCATTATTAACTATAGATCTATTATTATTACGCTAGATCTATTATAAATTTTCCAGATTAGCAGATGTTAGGCAGATGGAGACCCAAATTGGCAGGAATTGATGCTTCAGAAGGTGGATGGAAGTCGTTTGATGCATGATTGAATGCATCATGCCAGATGGACAGAGCATCCATGATCATATCAAATTGTTTCTTCTGCACTTCCATCGACCTTTCTAGATCAGCCTTCAGTTCCAGGAATTGTGTCTTTAGCACCTCAATTTGCTCCATGACAGCCTTCGAAAGTCCATCATCGGACTGTGGATGTGACTGAGGCTCTGACAGTGGGTGTGACGTATCAACCTCTGGTGGGGTTGGCGCTGCCACATGGACGGTCTCATCCTGAGGAAATGAGACTACATAGCCTTGCTCCAACTTGTCAACCATGTTGTCCAACAACGGATTCAGATGTTCTTCTTCAAGGTTTTGGAATTCTATCATCCAAGGCTGCTTCTTTTCTTCCTCATTGGGGACCAACAGACTTTCTATTTCCTGAGCACAAAAAACAAATAAAATTAGTATGTTAAAACTTATATCAAAAGTGGAGTTGCAACTAAATTCCTAACCTCCGGTGTGCTTTGTAAGAGTGCTTCCTTAACAGCACTGTAAGAGGGATTTCTATTCCACGTTGTCCTCCATTTCAAAATCCTAGGTAAGTTTGCGCATAATTCTTGACGAATTGTTGCAAACTTACTTGCTAATGATGATATGACTTCAAATGCAAGTACCTACGACATAAGATACAAATCATAAGAAAGCATGTATACTACGATATTTATTTGGTATTAATGAATATCTACTTACCGTTACAGGAAGAATAAATCCGGTATACGTCATACTACTCTCATTTCTTGGGTTCTTCTGAGCCACACTTGCTTTACTTCTCAACTTCCTTGATTTTATTTGTTTCAGCAGATACTTGAAGGACAGATTACCCCAAGGGTATGTGTAGAACATCTTTAGGTTATTTACTAGTGCCAAATAGTCTCGATCCAACTTATGGTATCGTCTGTCCAATGGCATCAATACTCCCCCGATCATCAACAGCAAACACACCCTAATGATATCCCAATTACGCTTCGTCTGAGGCCTAACAAGCATTTGTTCCTCAACCAAGTCAGTCAATTTCTTCTCTAAGGTCACCATACTAGCTTCTAGGGTCGTGAAGTGTTTGGTGGAAAATACTTTGGACTTCAATTATTTTTTTATAAACTTTATCCTCTGGAAAATTTCCACACCTCAGCCCCGATATTAAACAATATTCATTCAAAGATAATCTCACTGGCCTACCTTGGACCAAAAACCAAATCTCGGACGACCGCTCCAATTTAATTTCTCGAACTAACAACGCCCAAGGAACTTGACAATAATTATCACTATTCGGTTGGACGTCCAACAAATGCCCAAATGGAGATCGTCGCAGCTCTCTCAGGTGGACCTCTTCATCATTTAACTTCTCAACTTCTCCTTTGATGAACTTGGAAGTTGCCCCTAAATGACTTTTGACTAAAATCTTGCAGTCAAAATGTTCATTCTCGGCCAAAACAGGTTCAAAAGGAGGCACCTCAATTTGTACTACTTCTGCATTTTCTTGGCTTGAGCTGGAACTTTCTCCCTCAAAACTAGAAATTTCTTGTTCGGAGGAAATTGTCCTAGCACTTTCAACTTTTTCATCAAATGAGTTTGACCTAGGATCTAGGGATGACAAACTTGCTTGGAAGGGTACACACAAGGAATTACACAAAACAATTCAGCTGCAAAAATGTAATAACACACATAGAACCACATAGAAGGGGGATATAATTTTCCGACATCTAACCAGAACCGGTCTCAATTTTTCGACCTAACCATCCATTCGGGGAGATAATTCCCAGACGTCGAGCCAGGACAGACTACGACCTAGAAATCCCCTGAACCGTATCCAAGCATACCACTCCCCTAAATGCATACTTTCAGACCGAAATTAAATGTATCTACACAACAATTAAACCTATCTAAGCATACAAATGAATGGAAATTAGATGGTTTAGGGATTACTTACCATATCAGATCAGTGGGTAGCTCGGATAGTACTGAAACTGTTCGGAAAATGAGAAGAACTTCAACTGGAACTTGATCCCCCAAGCTTGGAGATGACGACGACGACGGAAAAGAACGGAGATGAGATGAACTGGGCAACGGAAATCAGTTGGGTTGGCCTTCGTGGGGTTTCGTTTGAGTTGAGGTGTGAAGAAACGTGAAGGAGGGGAAAAAAAGACAAGGCTGCTGACTGGGATGGATTCATGATTTTTTGGCTAAGTGTTGAAAGGGTATAAGGGTAATCTTATATTTTTTAAATACAAAAAGAAAATCAAAATGAAAAGAAAATAAGTTTGGTAAATTACGAGGTCTACCCTCCTAACACTTACAAAAAATAAGGCTCTTTCAGTAAGAATCTACCCCCCCCCCCCCACACACACACACACTCACAAGATATTCGTCGATCAACTTAGAGTTCGTTTAAGATAGGTTAATGAGGGTTTCTGTCCAGAAACCAAACATGACGCTTTTGAAGACGACGACGAGGTGATAGTCTCCCCAGCTAATACGGTCCCGGTGGTGGATGACAAATCCGCTACAAATTCGCTCTTATCGGCCGCCTCCTGGACGACAAGAAATTAAGACCTTATGATTTTTGTATTAAAATTGCCAAAGCTTAGAACGTGATGAATCTAAAAGTTCAACCCCTTTCGGATAAGATCTTGGCATTCTATTTTCCATCTCAAGCTACGTTGGAGGACGTTAAAAAGAGGGAGCCATGAACCTTCTACGAGACGGTGTTATTCCACACACACACCCCTCCCTCCACGTACCCAATAGAAGTATCTTTGCTTCTGACATATCCATATATCGGTTAGGGTTCATGATGTCCTAGTAGAGGCCAAAACCCCATAGTTGAAGGCCTTCATTGTCTCAAACCTAGGACGGGAAGTAGATACCAAGATACCAAAAAACCCAAACACCTCAACCCAACCACGGGAATGAGGTCCTTTCTCTGGTTACGGCTGGAGATTGACGCTACGAGACATCTCCGATGTCATCTTAAGCTATAACTCGATGAGAACTCGGACCCCTTGACGATTCGATTTGATTATGAAAATCTTCTGATCTTATCTTACCGATGTGGGTGCCTCGGCCACACTAACTAGACATGCAACGCCACTCTCCCTAGCGTGGATTCAAAAACATTCAGATATAGGTAATCCCTAAGGGACCCCCTGACCACCCAAACGAAAGGGCCTTTTCGCGCAGGGCGGGAAGCTGCGTCCTCCTCGGCCTCAATTATTCTAATAAGAGCCCTTGGGAAACCTTTGTTGTTTTCATATTTTGCAGGTATCCGAAGCAGGACGAACCATCAGCAGCCCAACTTGGCCAGTGTGTCAGAAAAGGGTCTCGCCATGAGGGGGTTGTACACGGTTCATCCCACAATCATGCCTAAAATAAAGGAGCATAACTGTGTCCATATGAATGTGATGAAAAAAGAAAGGGATGGGGGAAGGGATCGGTTGTATGCCCTCATACGTGCATACCACTCAACCCATCATCCCGCCTGACCCGAAGAACTTCTTGTCTACATTTATCCTAGAAGACAAGATGGTCAGGGAAAGGATTAGACAGTAGTCCCGACAACCCCCACCGGCTTAGAGGATCAAACAGTATAGGACCTTCAGGGGCCCCGGACAAATAAGGACTAGTCTCCCAGATAGCAGAATACTCAAGCAAGAAGCTCAGGATTTCCATCCAATGCAAAGAGCGGCACGACGGGCCACAACTTTAAAGATCTTTGAAGGAGAAAACAACAACATCATCTTTGGGGAGAATAGATCAAAGAAGCGGGCATATGATCAATTGGATAGCGACTCGACGGAGCAGGACCACTCCAACACTACCTTCCCACTTCTTTCTACCAGAGCTGATAAACAACCTCGTCGACATTTGTGATAGGAGGTACGGGAGTTGGGGGTTTGACTATTTCACCACCCAACTAGGCTCTGGTCCTATTTAGAAGGGCCATGTACCTTGGGGCCACCAACCGAGTCCCCCTACGAACCAAGACAACCACTATAGTTGGTATTTAGCTTCTTGGCTTCGCATTATTGTGTGTTATCTCCTGTTGCTATCCTATTCCATGCTTGTTTTTGGAACTTATCTTTTCTCATCCACGTGTGTCGGATCACCTATTTTGTTGTCAAGTGGGGGATACCGTCTGTTATATTGGATCGTTTCGAGTTTCATCCTTGGGCTTTGTAGTTCTTGGCTTATATGCCTTTGATTTTAAGTGATTAATCAAAAGCCCTCTTACTAAAAAAAAGAAAGTCATGCACCATTTATAAAATCATCGCAATTAATATACTATTACAATCCAACTTAATTGTCCATATAGTTTAACAATGAGAAAGTGAAATGATGATTTTATATTCTTGAGCCTCAAGGGATAACACTTCACAATACTCCCTCTTGGACCACCACTACTTGTGTTTCAAATCTGTCTTGTTAAAAACCTTTTCAGAAAAATGTAGTAGAACAAAACCTGAACATAAGAAGAAAAAAATATACAGCGCAGATTCCCACTTCTCCTGTTGACTATTGAGGAGGCTCTGTCTCTGCGAGGAAGATGGTTGGTTGAAAAATGTGTGGAGAATTTGATCGATATTTTTTTTCTTATAAAATAATTAGAGCTTCAGATGAGCTTTAACATCTATTTTAAAGTTCATTTGAATAAGTGATAGAGATTGAGAAAAGAAGCTTTAACATCTATTTATAACACTAAAAAAATTATAATAGATGATAAAGATTAATTTCTAACAAGACACCATCAATAGATACGATTTATCATATATAATTCTATACAAAAATCCAAATATTTAAGAATTCATATTTATCTAATATAAGATATACTCATGTCATATTCGGATATGATATGTTCAAGATAATTCTAGATATTACACCAAATTATGTTTGCTTGTGTGTGATGTCGTACAAGCTAGTAATTGCCATTAAGTTCTAAAAAATTCCACACTTAAAAATAATTTTTAATATAGGATTTAATTAGAAATATAACCAAAAATAAGAAAACTGTCAGAACTTACACTAACGGCGCAAGGTAGTAGGTGGTTGAGAATTTTCAAGAACTAAGCGTATTCGGTATTGAAACTCAACGGTTAGCCGACAAAAACAAATTAGGACAAGCCCAACACATTCTCCTTATTATTTCTGGATATATGCATAAATTCATTTAAGTGTTGTGGCTCTCTATAGATTAAATACGCTTATAAACAAATTCATGTTTATTGATCCTTTTGATTTTGGACTAAAAAAATCATATATTATACAAATGATCATTCATGTTCATGATCTTTGGTCTTTCCTTTCCGTTGAGCATTTTCATGTCAACGATTGGAAAGTCTCTTCATCTCCTATGAGTGAATCATTTCCTTAAAGTTTGAATGAT
This sequence comes from Erodium maritimum, assembly GCA_963921825.1. NCBI lineage: Eukaryota > Viridiplantae > Streptophyta > Magnoliopsida > Geraniales > Geraniaceae > Erodium > Erodium maritimum. Next base: position 62,470,109 of record OY997595.1, on the reverse strand, counting down.
ACAAATTTATGTGATAGATATATAAAATCAACTCTACTTATTATCTTGTTTAATCATAAAATGAAACTTTTGTAACACTTCTTCTTGTTGCAATAATTTTAGAAGAGTTTCTCTTTCTCTTGACTTGCATTTTGGTCAAGTTAGTCTTGATTTATTACACAACCTTTAAGTTTATAGTGTATATTAGTACCCGAGTTTCAGTATTGTCAAAAATAATGAGAGCCATACTACTCATTGGATATTTCTTCGATAAATGATCTTATTTTTTACTAAATATTTTTTGTACAAAACCAAGACGTTCTAGCATCAATTATTTATATGTTATATGTTTTTTTTGTTTTAGTAAGACAATAATAATATTCTATAAGATTCATCTTTAAATGCATAATTTTATAAAATTGAATAGGAGGTATTAAATTAACTTTGAATTTCGCATACGTTTGCTTCACATCTGATTAAATTATTTGTATTCAATATTGAATTTTTTTCTTCTAATTTTGATAAATTACTTTCCAAGATTATTTTGATTTATCATTTTTATAGTATTGTTGATAAATTGCTTGTCATTTCTCAAACAAATACTATAATATGTGTATATAAATATTCGCGCTGATTTTCTTTGATCTTGTTACATTATTTTGTTTGATCCCCTTTTTTTAATGTACAGATGATTGGTAAAACAATTATTAAAATGTTCATTGATGTGGACACATCTTAGCATTAAAAATGTCACATTTAGAGGGATTTTATTAGTGATTTTAGCCCATTATTGTCTCTCTCTCCCATGTTTTACTCGTTTCCTTAGGGAAGACCTCGGGGAACTCGCACGCCACTCGCGGTAATTCTCGGCCCTGCTCGGCCGACACCTCCCTTACTGCAAACAAGCCGACAGGAGAAACTCCGCTCCCACTGCCGAGAATACACGAACCTCTCGTGTTGCCCGTTGACACCGTCACTCGTCGTCTGTGACAGTCGATATTGGCTCGGTACTTCGCCAGCCAATCTACTCCCAAGATTACGTTAAAGGTTTTCATTTCGTAAGTATCCTTCCCACGGATATACGCACAAGTTCAGTCGCTGCCGATCCTCACGGATCCTCGTAGTCTCTCTAAAAACCTCGCTCCACTGCCGTCGTCGTGCCTACCAACTCCGAACATAGCCGACTCTTCGGGTTGAGGACTCGATCCAACTTCATGGTTCTTGAGCCCTCTCTCGAACCTCTTGTGTCGGTTCGCTTCTCTGACTTCACAGGCACGACAGACTTTAGTCAAAATCACCCCACCACCAACCAGCGTGTCCAGACGCAGGGGTGGACTCAACGGCTCTAAACTCAGCCCCAACCTCTCAGCACAACTCGACGACACAAACGAGTGTGACGCCCCGGTATCCAACAGAGATGACGTTCAAAGCAGAGACCGAAAAACCACTCCATTAGTTACTCTGGTAAAATCTAGCACCAACCCTCACCCGGTCCTCTATGCATTTACTTGTAACTTTCCGCAACCAAACCAGTGTTCGCTACTCATCCCTTGCGGGAAAGTAGTAAAGGGGAATGAGCGTTATGCTCACCTCCACGGACACCCGTTCGATTATGGCATACTAGTAACGCACCAAGGACTTACCAATCTAACCCGGGCAAACCACTACCTCAAACCTGATGCCAACCGTCACACTGATCACGCTATCAACACCTCAAGTACTCGCTCACGTAAGATAAACCTCGAAACGGGGATTATGTTCTCAATTCAGCGACTACTGTTGCTTACAACCTCAATGCCCCAATTACCCGATCACGTAGAGAAATTCCAACGGGGCTCCTACTGTCATCTCAGCAACCCACTATTGCTCACATCCTTGATACCCTAGTTACTCGATCATGTAGGGAACCTCAAACAAGCCACTCACGTGAAGGAAACCTCAAACCACCCGTTCACGCAAGGGAAGACCTAGTTCGTACGGCGCCGCAGCGCACCAACCCTAACCTCTACCCGGCGAGACTCTCACACCGAGACGTTGTATTACTACCGTAGGTCATCAAAGAGTCTCGAACTCAAGACTGTGGACACAACTACGCCAACCCGGTACTCAAACTGTACGAACGCGAACCAATTCATGCAACCATAGTACTAACCTGCGTAATCAAGACGGTGTAAAAGACAGGGGTCACAGACCCGTGACAGACCCCGTCACGGTTGGGATCACGATGTCGTGACAAAAAGCTAAAATTCGCCAAAACGCTCTGGTCCGTCACGGATCCGTGACAGGATCCGTGACGCTCGCGCAGACCTGTTTTCCAAACTCGGTTCCAACTCGAATCTTAACCCGTTTTAATCCTAAAGGTTTGCCTTAAACGACACACACGCGCCACGACTCACAGACAAGTCAAGTCATTCAACCTCAACCAAAACACAAGCCGACACGGCCAAACAACAACACAACAACATTCTCCCACCGGGCCAACCAAAATCAAACACGCCCTCAGGGCCAATCTGATTTTAAAAACTTTCTCCACTTCATTAAAACCTCATTTCTTGACATCAGGTAGTTACAACCCGGTCCAGGCGTCCCCGAACTACATTGTACCCACTTGACATCAACACCGTCACGCTCGGCTACAGGGGCGCCCCTGAGTCGAGTCGCGACAGTTTAAAAACATTTCACGCAGCAACACACAAACGTTGTGCCAGTAACCCCGTACTGCACAAGTACATAACAAAAACAAGACTCAAGTCCTAACGGGTCTACACACGAGTTCCGACTTGCGTACCCAACGCACGACGGGACTTTACTGACTCGACTCTCCCACCTAATTGACATGCAGTCCGAGGTGTGAAACCTCGTGCTCTGATACCAAGCTGTCACGCCCCAATTTCAGTAAACCGAACTCGGGACGCGAACGTTTAGAATAAGAAAACACTTTGCAAACATTTCCATTAAAACCATTTACAATAACAATTTAGTTCAACAAAGGATAATTTCAAATCAACATAAACGTCCCACAAGCGGACAAAAAGGCGAGGTATCCGTCGCTAGACTAAAAAGACAAAACCCGGACTCCGCTCCTAGCTCCACAAGCTTCGAGAGCTCACCTAGTCCGTCCCACGAACGGTACCTGTAGGAAAAGCAGCTAGGGGTGAGCGTTCGCTCACCACCACACATAACAGACTGACTACGGCATACTTAGTAGACAAAGCCGGTGACACCAACAACGACTCAAAAGACACACACACGACCAAAACTTCCCTCAACTGACTCAACATTCGGACACGTGATGTAGACCCCACACTACGATTGACGACCTCCTCCAAGACACGACTGACAACCACACAATACCAAACAAGATCACAAAGGATCGCAAACCAGCTGCTCAGTAACCAATCTCTGTATCTCTCGCCCTTTACCGATCATAGACGTGGTCAGGCGGTCGCCCTGTCGTGCAACTTCCCCCGATCCCAGTCGGGAGGCTAACCCACAACCTCTCCGCTTCACCCGATCCCAGTCGGGTGGTTAGCCACACCCGCGCGTCCTTCCCCCGATCCCAGTCGGGGAGCTAGCCCACAACCCCTCCGCTTCTCCCGATCCCAGTCGGGAGGCTAGCTACACCACACAACCTCCACCAGTATCAAGTAACCAATCACAATCACAAACAAGTTCAAACAGACAACAACGACACCGGTGACAACTCCACAGGCACTCAAGGCCAACAAGACACCAACAACCAAACACAGGTTCAACAACCCTACGGGCCCTCATGGCCACCCAAGACATCAACGGTAAAGTACGGGTTCACAACCCCACGGGCACTCACGGCCACTCAAAATACCGAAACGACAACACGGGCTCTCAAGGCCACCCAAACTCAACAGCAATTAACACGGGCTCTCAAGGCCACCCAAACTCACCAACAAATAACACGGGCTCTCAAGGCCACCCAACTCAACAATAAATAACACGGGCTCTCAAGGCCACCCAAACTCAACAGTAAAAGACACGGGCTCTCAAGGCCACCCAAACTTCAACAGTAAAAAATAACACACAACAACCTCCGGCATAATCGGTGCCTACAACAGTCCTAAGACCACTAGTTTCACAATCAACCTCCGGGCATGGTCATATGCCTCCAGTACTCCTAATATCAACAAGTTCACAGACAACCTCCGGGCATGGTCATATGCCTCCAGTAAAACAATTATCGCTAAGTTCTCTGCTCCTATGACACTACTAAGTGTCACATGCTTTTCTCATAATTACTAAGTTCCCGTAACATGCTTTTCTAATAAACGCTACAATCCCGTATCATGCATTTCTAATATTTGATAACCTAAATAACCCACGACACCCCGGTGTCACATGCAATTCTACAGTTAACTTTCCCTAGTCAGGGCCGAGATCCGGCTACTTTTCCCTACCTCAACTGAAGAGCAACCGCTATGTTTCCTAGCTGCTGACGTTCTGGCTCGCCACCTCCGGGCTTCACTTTGATCGAAGCCGGACGCTAAAGAGAACACGAAAGCCCTAGATTAATAACGGTTCCACCGCTAAATTAAAGGTTACGATTAAACCAGTCTAGATCCGACAATTGTCCTTTAAACTCGAGCGGGCTAAAAGCGGTGTCACGGCGAATCGGGTTTGAGTACCCGAACACCGAAACCGGTGCATGCGAGGCACGGTCCCAATGCACGAATCCCGAGGTCCGATTCAGCGGTCCGCTTTTGTTCCTTTTTAAACCCAATTTGCAGTCCATTTTAACCAGAGTTCCAGATTCGTTCAACTGCTCGAAATCCGTTTTAAATCCGCTGATTTTACTTCCCTTTTATTTCCAAATCTGGTTTTATTTTAAAACTCTTTTCAAATTAGGTCATTTTCCAATTTAAATCCCCTTTCTAAACAAAACCGATTTTTCGATTTAGGGTTCCTTTCCCTTCAACTTCAGAAGTTCGATTTTCCATCCAAAACCGATCTCAAACCCTATCTGTTTCAAAACACTTCATTTTCCCTTTTACAACTCGAAATTTTGAGTCCAGATCAACAAGGCAAACATGACCAGATCCAGAATTACAAAATTAACGTTTAAATTCAAAACTGGTTTTATTTCTTCCTTTTCTGGATTTACAGAAGCTCGGACAATACACAGAAACCAAATAAAGTTGAACGGTACGAAACAAATAAACCGGCCGCCGGCGAAGACGTCGCCGGCGACTAGAACCCCCAGGTACCAACCTCACCGTGGAGGAGAGGAAACGACGGGCAGCGGTGACTGCCGCCGTGGGGGACTGGTCCCCGTCTCGGAGCTGGACCGCACGGTGGGGTCTCGACGGAGCCACGACGCTCCCGGTTCTGCAGGTGTTTCCGGTGGCGGAGCAGCACCGGCGTGGACGATCGAGGGAGAGGAAGAGAGGCTCGGTGCGGCGGAGGTGGCCGGCGACAGCGAGGTAGCTCCGGCCTCGCTACCATCGAGGACGGCGGCGGCGGCTCAGATCCAAGCGAGGCCGGTTGCGGAGGCTCGGGCGGCGGATGGTGGCGGCGTGAGGTCGGCCGGGACCTCGTCTGAACGAGAAGGCGGCGGCGCGGTTGGACGGAGGAGAGGACTGCGTCGAAGGGGAAAAGGAGGTCGGTGAAGCCGGTTTCCGGTGAGGTGAGATGGCGAGGGGAGTTGGGTCGGAAGGGGTTTGAAGGAGACGAAGAGGAAGGAGTGAGGGAGGACGGGGTTGGGAGGTCGGAATCTGGCGAGTGAGAGGGAGACGGCGTGGAGGTGACGGGACGGTGAGGGCGAGAGGGGCTGGCCGGGACATCGCCGGCGACGGCGTGAGGAGGGAGGAGTGAAGTCGGGATAGGGGACGGCTGCACACGAAGAAGGAGAGGCAGAAATGCTTCTCAAACCCTAAAAACAATGGGTATTTATACCCATTTGGCTTGGGCCTCTCTTGCGGTTGGGCCTGGCACAGCTTTGCTGGGCTGGTTCAATAGTTGGGCCCGACCCGACCAGCTGGCCCTAGAGCCCCCTTTTTTTTTTGCAAAGACCAATTTTTTGCGCAAACCTAACCCGACGTATCTAATTACAAAAGAAAACCCCTTTTTAAACTAAGCGGGTTTTACAAGACCTATTTAACTAAAAATTCAGCCTTAGATAGGAGAGAAGTTGTATTTTTTAGAGCTAAGAAGAGAGGAGAGTTGAGAGCAAGTTAGGGAGAGGATTTCTACTTGGAAGAACGTCATTTTATTCACTCTTGGGTATTGTATTTCTCTACTCTATTCCATTATGAAGCTTTGTTTGTGTTCATCAATGATATCTTGTTCTTCCTTGTTTATGAGCAACTAATCCCTCATAATCTAGTGTTATGGGGGAGTAGAGATTTACTTTCCAATGTATTGAATGTATGAATGGATATTGTGTTGCATGATTTGATTTAGGGTTTGTATTAGGTTTGAACTTAATGCTCTATCTCCCGGGTGGGCTTGATAGAAGGTGGGAATTGCAATCTGACACTCGTGAGAGGTGGATTGTAATTAGGTCCGAAATCTTATACAAATTGGGTTTAAATCTAGACTATTGATAACTAAGTTAACACAATTGCAACAACCACAGGATTCGTACCGAAAGTTAGAAATTATCAAAGAACGTAGTGCTTTGGGTCTTACTACATCTTGATTCGAGAGAACTAGGTGGTTAGATTCCATTAGGGTCCGAAACAACGCGATGAGTTAGGACTAGTTTGAGAGATAATTCGTTGCCCTAAAATCAGACAACTACATATTGTTCATCGTCATTTAATGCATTGGAATTGGTCTCTATGAACCCAAAACCTTAGATTTCTTTTCTTTGAATTAAAACTCTTCCAAGCTTCGTGAGTACTTGTTCATTGTTTATTCGCATATTGGTTACTTTTACATGTTTTAAAACCAAAAACAACCATCTTATTACCGAAATAGCTTGACAACAACTTCTAGATAGAGATTGCTTGACTTGTGCTCCCTTGGGTATGATAATCCGGAACTTAAATTCCAAAAATACTACTTAACGACCGGTACGCTTGTCGTATCCTTTTCCGTGCTAAAATTGATGATACTTGTTATATGATTGACTTTATTGATTCTGTAGTGCAGGAAAATTTTATTCCTGATGATCCTTTACTAGCATGTTTAATTAATGAGGATACAAACACTTGTGATCTTATGCAGGATGATGAACCAGAGATGGTCAATCTCTTGGAGGCATTCCCTCCAAGAAAGAGGGATAGACCCCATATTCGTCTCACCTTGGAGGCGAGGCAAGGGCCTATGTTAAAACCCTCTGTTAAGCAAGCCCCGGAGCTTGAATTAAAACCCCTCCCAGATAATTTAAAATACACGTTTTTGAATGGAGACAAAACTTTACCTGTAATAATTTCTTCTTAATTGTCTTCTCTACAGGAGGAAAAGCTGATGAGGGTGCTCAAGAAACATAAAAAGGCCTTTGGATAGACAATAGCTGACATTAGAGGAATTAGCCTGTCAACATGTATGCACAAAATCTTAATGGAAGATGACCAACTGTGCAACCACAAAGGAGGCTCAACTCATTAATGCAAGAGGTAGTAAAAAAGGAAATTATAAAGCTACTCGATGCATGTATTATATATCCCATTTCTGATAGTGCTTGTGTTAGTCCTATTCAATGTGTGCCTAAGAAAGGAGGGATGAAGGTAATAAAAAATTATAAGAGTGAATTAATTCCTACTAGAACTGTTATAGGGTGGAGAGTATGCATAGACTATAGGAAGTTAAATGATGCCACCCGAAAAGACCATTTTCCCTTGCCTTTTATTGATCAAATGTTAGAAAAATTAGCCGGACATGAATATTATTGCTTTCTAGGCGGATATAGTGGGTATAACCAAATAGCCATAACTCCCGAGGATCAAGAGAAAATAACTTTAACTTGTCCTTATAAAACATTTGCATATAGGAGAATGTCGTTTGGTTTATATAATGCACCTACTACATTTCAAAGATGCATGATTGCTATTTTTCATGACATAATTGGGGATTACCTTGAAGTATTTATGGATGATTTTTCTATGTTTGATTCTTCGTTTGACAATTGTTTAAATAATTTGCATAAAGTATTGAGTAGATGTGAAGAAACAAACCTTGTTCTGAATTGGGAAAAATGTCATCTTATGGTACAACAGGGAATTGTTTTAGGTCACAAAATCTCCTCTAAAGGGATTGAGGTAGATAAGGCCAAAGTGGATGTAATAGGTAAATTACCTCCACCTATTAATATAAAAGGAATTAGAAGTTTCTTAGGACATGCAGGGTTTTATAGGCGATTTATAAAGGAATTTTTTAAAATCTCTAAACCACAGAGTAATTTGTTAGTAAAAGATGTCCCTTTTAATTTTGATGATGCATGTTTGAAAATATTCTTAACCTTAAAAGAAAAATTGGTAAATGCACATGTAATGGTCAGTCCTGATTGGTCTCTACCCTTTGAATTGACGTGTGATGCTAGTGACATAGCGGTATGAGAAGTTTTAAGGCAAAGGAAAGATAAGATTGTTCATACCATATACTATGCTAGTAGAGTTCTCAATGAGGCTCAATTAAATTATGCTACTACTGAAAAAGAACTATTAGCTGTTGTATTTGCATGTGATAAATTTCACCCATATCTTGTTTTGTCCAAGGTTATAGTATACACTGACCATACAACTCTTAAGTACATGTTTAGTAAGAAGGATGCCAAGCCTAGACTATTAAGGTGGATTTTACTACTCCAAGAATTTGATTTGGAGATACGGGATAAGAAGGGAGTAGAGAATGTGATAGCAGACCATTTGTCTAGGATTGAGAATCCATATGAAGAGTTGAGTAAGCCAATAAATGAGGAGTTCCCAGATGAGCACATGTTTGTAGCAAAGCTCGGCAAAGACCTGTGGTTTGCAAGTTTGGAAAACTACTTGGCAAGTGGTGCTCTAATTTCAGACATGACATCCTACCAGAAGAAGACGTTCTTACATGATGTGAAAAATTATTTTTGGGGTTATCCGTTTCTGTTTAAAATTTGTGCATATCAAATGCTGAGAAGGTGTGTCCCCGAAGAGGAGCAATAAGCTATTTTGCATCAATGCCACATGGGTGATGTAGGGGGTCATTTTTGACAACAAAGGACAACTCGAAAGGTACTTCAATCAAGTTTTTATTGGCCTAACTTATTTCATCAAGTTATTCGGTTTGTTGAGCAATGTGATAGGTGCCAAAGAACATGCAATATATCACAGAGCAGAAGATGCCTCTGAATATCACCATAGAGGTAGAGTTATTCGATGTTTGGAACATCGATTTCATGGGTCCATTCTCTCGATCTAACGGTATGGAATATGTACTAGTTGCGGTTGATTATGTGTCAAAATGGGTAGAGGCGATAGCCTTACCCACTAATGATGCCAAGCCGGTGGTTGCTTTCCTTAAGAAGCACATTTTTTCCCGGTTTGGCACACCCAGGGCAATAGTAAGCAATGGTGGAAGAAATTTTTGCAATAAGATATTTTGGAAACTTCTAAATCAATATGGAGTTACCCATCGCTTAGCTACACCCTACCATCCCCAAACTAGCGGACATGTGGAAGTTACTAATAGGGAATTAAAAAGTATTTTAGAAAAGACTATTGATATGTTTAGGAAAAAATGGTCACAAAAGTTAGATGATGCACTCTAGGCATATAGAACAACATATAAAACCCCTATTGGAATGTCACCCTATAAGATGGTATATGGGAAGTTATTGGGCGCTTAAGTTTTTAAATTTTGGTGCTAATCTGTGTACTGAAAAGAGGTTGATGCAGATTAATGAGCTAGACGAGTTTAGGTCCCTTTCCTATTTTAGCACAGAGGTATACAAGGAGTGCACCAAGATCGCCCATGACAAGAAAATTGTGCAAATGGGGTTTAAAGAGGGAGATAGGGTCCTCTATAACTCTCGGTTGAAGATCTTCTCCGGGAAACTCGTCTCGAAGTGGAGCGGACCCTTTAAAGAAAATCGAGTCCTATCAAAAGGGGCGGTGGAGATTCGTGATTGAAAGCGGCCCCCATTTTTTGTGAATGGGCACCGAGTGAAGCATTATTATGGTGGACCGTTGGGACCAGAGGAGTGCCTATACCTGGAGAAGCCAGATTATGAGGATGTAGAGGCGGCCTGGGCCGCCTTTGAGTCGAGCCAACAACGTTAAACAAAAGCGCTTTTCGGGTGGAAACCTGAGGTTATTTTGTGTTTATTTTCATTGTTTTTCGTGAATTGATGGATGTATTTGTGTGCAGGATCGTCAGAGGAAGAATATGAGGAGCAGAATAATCAAAAAAGGTTGTTGCTGAGGAACGGCTCTGGGAACCAGGCCCTCATGGAGACCATCACGGCTTCGTGACAAATAGAGAAAAAACAGACGAAGGAGAGCTTCAAGACGGCTCCGTGATGGAAGCCGTCACGGATAGGGTCACGGGTCCAAGACCTAGCAGAGAAAAAAGAAGAAGAAAGAGGAAGATCAGGTCGGGCGGCCCACTCAACCAGGCCCGGTTCAAAGCCCACTACCCTAAGCCCAATCTGAACCCACTTACCCCTCCTCTTCTTTCCTTCTCCAAACCCTAACTCTTCTTCATCATCTCTTTCACGCCTCCATCCTTTCTTTCACTCCTTCTTCAACCTCTCACCACAAAAATCCATCATCCTCTTAATCCCAAGGCACTTTCTTCGTCTCTTTAATCCACCACCACAAAACCCTTTATTCTCTTCCTCTTCAAGCTCCTCCATGCCCTATATCTCCAACACCATAAGCTTCGGACCGGTCCATCCCTCGTCGCCGGCGTTCAATGAAGGACTATCGGATTTTCTGTCGCTGGGACCTCGTCACGGCTTCGGCCTGAAAGATGTTGCGGGTAGGGTCACATTTCCGTCCTGAATTCCGTCGCGGACTCGTTGGCGGCTCCGTTCTGGAGACCGTACCAGACATTGTCACAGCCCCGGGCTGCAACCCATAATGGCCAACTTAACGACTCCGACCTGAGCTCCGCTGCAGCTCCGTGATAGCCTCTGTGGCTGGACAATGCATGTTGAGTTTCGTGCCTATTTTTTTTCTTTGTTTTTCTTTGTTCGACCCTTGTTTGTTTTGTTTCAGATGGCACCAAGAAAGAAGCAAGAGAAGTAAGGGGTAGGGGCGTCGGGATCACAACCTCCACCATTAAAAATCCTTCATCCAGGCCCAAGCTCTGATTCGGATGATGCGGACAAGCGACCTCATCTGAACTACTCTCGGCCATAGGTACTCCCAATCACTTGTGCCTAATGTTTACCTATGCAACGAGAAGTAAGCTTCTCGAGCAAAACAAGAAACGGGGCAATATGCAAAATCGTTTCTTGGACACTAAGTTCATCACACGAACTTTGGGTTTTGCAGATGAATTCAAGGCACGCCCGAATGCCTTTGGGTGGCCCAGGCTATGGGGTTGGGAGCCCCGACATTATGAGAAACTCACTCTCGAGTTTCTCACATCGTATTGTCGGTTACACTTGTGTGACGAATTGGTTGAATTTAGACTGTCTGGGCGAGTATTCAAACCCTCCCTATTTGAATTTCGAGAAGCCTATGGGTTTAATCCTTTTGAGGGGTATTACCCCGATTATTGTCGAATCGAGGGTGCTTGGGCAGAAATTAGTGAGCCTAACATACCCCTGTCCTCGAGCCCCCATGCTAGACATCTTAAGTCCATAATGCTTAAATACATGCATAGGGTGTTGAGTTACACTCTTTCTACACGGAGTGATAATTTGCACATCATGAACCATAAGGAGGTTCAAATTCTTCACTGTTTCGAAAAGGGAATTCCAACCCCCTTTGAGAAGCTCATTTTGGAACACCTTAACCAGCATGCTATCAGGCCTAACGGGAGGATTGGTTGTGCAGCGATTGCCACACAACTAGCCCAGTTTTATGGGGTTTGGGACAACCCGCAGGGAGCCCACACGCTCTTTAAGTCCAACTTGGTTGATAAGTCAATATTTAAGGGTACCGACATGCGAACGGAAGCCCCCGAGCCAAGAGAGGACGAGGGGGAAGGAGATGCTAGGTATGCGGCCCTATCAGCCCAGATCACAGCTCTCCAAGAGGAGATGCGCGCGGGTTTCCAGAGACAGAAGACCCGCCATGATGAGTATGTTACCCGGTTTCAAGGTATATCTACTCGGTTTGACGGGGTCGATACACGGTTTGATGGGGTGGATGCTTAGTTCGATAGGGTTCACACCCGATTCGACACGGTGGACTCCAGTCTTGAGTCCTTGTCCACCGTGCCAATGTATGTTGACTGGATCCAGGCCCGCATGGGGTCTAACTGGTGGGGTGGCAGCCGGTCTGGCCATTTCTCTGACCTCCCTCCTGACCACCCGCAGTAAGCGGGTCCATTTGCATCTTGTATGTATGTGTTTTATGTTTTTCCATCATTTATTTTATGCATGTTGTGTAGTTTCTGATTAATATATGATTTCAGCATTGTCGGGGCTTAATGGGATTGGGAAAGCATAATTTGTGTTTTTATTTCCCATGCATTTGATATTTTTGTTTAAGTATGTGTCAGCATTAGCTCTGCCGACCAATGGCTTCTGGAGCGGTGCTTGGGTGCAAGGTTGTAAAAGTCGGACCTAGGCGGCGCCTAGGCGCCGACTAGTCGGGAAAATCCCCCTCACCGCCCCGATTTAGATGAGTCGGGCGGACCAAGGCGGCCGGCCGATATTTGGTCGTTTGGGCGGTGGCTAGGCGGCCGAGGAGAAAAATCAGAAGAAAAAAAATCAGTTTTAAGATCTAACCTAATCGCATAACTTGACCCATGTTTCCTTATTTCTGACGTCTGAGTTGCGATGCTTCTCTCTTGTTCTATGAAAATAACAGATGAAACAAGCCTGCTCTGGAACAGAAGAAGTTGTTTTGAAACAAGAGAGAGATTTTGAAACAAAGGATAAAGTTAGAAGTTGGTGACTTGTTGCGTGTATGGTACTTGGTTGGGAACACAAATTTTTGAAAAATGAAAAAGCTTTCTATTACTTTTGACTTTATATTTATTATATATCTTTAACGTGGCATTAGAAGATAAGATCTTTTTCGGAAGACAATATTTGTTTTATTACAAAAGAGATAATTACACAATATCATTAAAGGGTTAATGGAAGTGGAACTCTAACACCATCAATAATTAAGTGACCTATGTTTAATAAAAATTAATTAACACTAATAGTATTGATAACATACCACAACAAGGAACGTTATTTTTTTAAGGACAATAACATTATTTATTAAAAAAAATATTATAGTATTTTGTAAGATATATTATACATATATAAGTATATATTTAATTAAAAAAATAATCAAATAATCAAATCCGACTAGTCCCCGCCTAGGCCCCGACTAGTCCCCGCCTACCGCCTAAAGGTCTTCACCGCCCGACTAGCGCCTAGCGCCTTTTACAACCTTGCTTGGGTGGCTTCTGTGGTCACCCCTTTCGTCGAGCTAACGACATTAAACAAATGCGCTGGTTGGGAGGCAACCCAACATATGGCATAGGGAGCGAGATGAGTTCAGCGGAGCAGATTATGGCGCCGAACCTCTTGGAGGTTCTCTCGGGCGAAGAGCTCTCCATCCATCCATGCACGAGGATCTCCACAGTCAGTGCAATTCACGTAGCGGTTCTTCGAGGGGCAGTATCTCTACCCTTCCTATTTTTCATTGTTATCGCTATTTACTTCCATTATACTCTCTTGTGGGCCCTGAGTGCCCGAATTACTATGATGATAGACTATGCATATAGAGGTGTGTGAATTGTATACCTGCTGATTATGAGTGTGGGGTGCTTAATTGTTATCTTCTATCGTGTGCATGTGTACATATGTGTTTAGAGTCGCACTGGGGACAATGCTTGGTTTTAAAGTGTGGGGTGGGGTATGCCTTGCATTGCATTGTGTTTTCTTTTGTGTGCTCATGCATCATTTTGTGCTATAAACTTTTTGAAAAATCCAAAAAAAATTGAAAATTTTGAAAAAAATCAAAAAAAAATGTTTTCTGGTGATATGTAAGTCTAGTGTTTATGTTCCTAAGGATTCGATGATTGAATTGTTGCAAATGCTTATTTCTTGCATAAATCAAGGTTGTATATGAGCATGAATGAATCAAATAAGTAGTGAAAGCACATGCATTAGGATTAACTATTCCACTTGCATTTGAGTGTTTGCTAGAACTCGTGTTGTTTTCCTTTGATTCCTATGCATGGTAACTTGAGTCTAGAACACATGTAAGACCCATTTGAGGCAAAATAAGAATAAGGAACGTGGTCATTTAGGAAAATGATTTTAGGCCATCTATGGATCGTTTGAGCTAAAAATTGCCTACCCTTGCATGATTGAATCTCTTAGTCACCCATTTGAGCCTAATCCTTTCGTTTCTAAACCCAACATTACAATCCTACGTGCCTTTCGTTTCATGTTTATATCTCCATTACTGTTTGAACTCGTATCTCTAGGCTTAGGTGCTTCATTGAGAGTGGTTATTTTTGGCATAGTGAGTGAGCGAAAGAGAGAAAAAGTGATGAAAGGATAATATGCCATTGGTTTGTATTGAGAACAATTTTATTATCGTCTTACCCACCAAAAAAAGGGAAGAAAAAAAAAATATATAATTAATATCCCTAATGGAAAATAAGTGTGGGGTAAGGCGTGATAGTGGTATAGAAAGGTGGTGAACTTATGGATAACTATGACATATCAGTGCTGCCATTTTTTTTATAAGCTAAGATTTTATTAAGCAAGTGTTCTACCATTCAGTAGAACAATGCTAGAAAAAGAATCCGTAAAAGGGAATCTTTTTCTCCAACCAAAACAGCTATACAAAGCTAAACAGAAAACAAAGAAACAAAGCACCAAAAAGAATGTCATCCATGCATATTTCCTACCAAGATCTAAGCAATTAAAACGGTTAGAACCGGGACAGGGGTTATAGCTTTTCCTGTCGGTTCAGGGTAAACCTCGTCCTTACTACTCTCGACGTCCTCCAGCATACGATGCGGGTTAATCTGATCGAGCATCAAGGAGCCAAGGTCAACTACCATTTTCCTAACTTTTGTGGAATAACTCCACTTACCCGAGCTATTCTTTTTAACGATATTGACCGTGAAGCTCCCCGAATTGCTTTTATCAGCAGAAATCTTGGCCCTTGTCTGATAAAAAACTATAGGAGGAGCAGGAGAAATTTTCTTTGACTGACCATTTTTTGGAAAACCACGCCTCTTTGGTTCACCCCCCGGAGTTAGAGTTTAGACAAAGCATCCTTCCAAGGGCTGCCTTGAAGCCCGACAATCAGATTTGAAACATCCCGAGAGTCAAAAAAACGGATTCAAAGGGCTGAGCCCGTGGGCTTGGGTCACCAAAATAGGATCAGAATCTAGCATTTGCGCCTCCTCATCATGTTGTTGGGCCACGAGGCCGGCCTGACTGGTCTCACAAAGCCCAAAAACATTCGTGTCTTGTACATCGTCCTCGCGCGTCTGAGCTCCTGAAGATTCGCTATCCAAATCCTCCGCCAGATCCGTTGATTGGGAATCCTCTGCCAAATCCGACTTTTGGGGAATAGCTTTCCCAAACTGCACAGAATCCAGCGCCAAATCACAACGTTGACCATGCTCTGTTCCGGCGATCGTAGACGACTTGAGGCGTTTCAAAGCAACGAGTAGGACATGGTCGTTTAACTTGAGTACGTTGAAGTTTTGCACAGCCTGAGCAGCAGCCTCCACCGTGGAAAACGAAACAAACCCAAACAAAATTCCCTTTCAGTTTGCACGAGTCAAAACAGAGCATGATAGAATTTCTCCGAACAATCCGAAGCTATTACGAATCCATTCCTTAGTCGTAGCATACGGAAAATTGCAGATGAAAAGCTCAGTCGAGCTCAACCGACCCAGACGCGAATCATCCAAGGATGCTGAGTTCGTGACTTTTGCTTCCTGAGAACGCGTCTCAGTCTCACTGGGAACGCCAGACCATTCATCTTCCACACCAACCGGCGACACTCCTGTAGATTTCTGGCACTGTAATGGTTGCTTCAAATGCGTATCAGATTGCTTATCGGATCGCTTCAGCTTTGCAGACGCACCAGAATTCTTCGGCTTGCAAGTGTGCTCTTGACCGGACGTGATACACCATTTCTCTTCTCGATTGATACGAAAATCTCAATATCTACATAGTCTCGATAAAGAGAAACCAACCCCTAACAAAACGAGAGAAATGAGAGAGTAGCCATCCAAACGGTTGAACCAATTTCGATCATGAGTATCACCGAAAAATATGTTCACAAAAACTCCAAACCTCCGGCGATTGATGGGTCTTACTGTACCAGACCAACTGAATCTGCAGAACACAAATTCTCCAAAACAATCCGACACTGAAAAATGTCACCGGCAAAACCAATCGATCCACAGGAAAAACGTTACCTCTACACCTAAACCGATCGGAGAAGAGGCAGAGCTCACCGGGAACCTCTGCACCTAAACCGTTCGTAGAAGACAAGCAGCTCAGGCAGGACAGTGATCCTGAATCGTCAAAGCCTGGCACCAGTCGATCTCCAACAAACGAAGCGCGTCAGAAATCGGAGTTGCGCTCGGGCAGGAAAGTGAACCTGGATCGTCAAAGCCTGGCACCAATCGATCTCCAACAAACGGATTGTGTCAGAAACGGCGATCAGAAACAGAGTTGCGCTGGAAATAACCCAAACGGGGTTAAAATGGGAGACAGACGCATGTCGCGCTTTCTCTTAGGGCCATCCACTCAACTCCTTGTCAGAGGTTAATAATAATCATCAGTGCTGCCATTAGTTATTCAATAAATAGAAAAAAAATGGTATTGGAGATTGCAAGAGTTGGATGGTAAAAAATGGGGTTTGGGATTTGTGATATACTTTGTGGGTGTGAGAATGAAGCATTTTTGTCTTGAGATATTTATTTGAGCTTCTTTTGATTATCTGTCCCTACCCTTTGCCTTGTCTTACATTAAAAGCCAAATTAAAGACCTTTCTGATTCTTGAATAGGCATGGTTCCTTACAATTAGTGGAGATGGGTCTAGCATGATAGCATATGAATCTCTAAACTTCATGTATGGGGAAATGAGGAAACACATGGTTATGGTGATGAGTGAATGCAAGTTTAAAAGGAAAGACTTAACTCTTTAATGTGAGTAGCGTCCTGCTTTACTGTATTCATTGGTTTATATGCTTCCTTGATGAGTGTAAGATTTTTGGCATTTGGTGACTATGAGAAAACTCATGTGAACCTCTATGCACAACTTTGAATATCACCTGCTTTTTGTGCCCTTTTTCATGCATCATATAGTGTGTTATAGGAATACATTAGAGTTAGGATTCATGCATTGCACGTGTATCTTTATGTTTTAATGTCTTGAATAAAGGAGTACCAGACTCCTCCTATCAAGGTGAACCTCGGGGTTTAACCGGTTCTATCTTAGTGATGATGTCTTCTTGTTTTGATTTTCTCGGGGTGAGAAAAAGTCGAAGTGTGGGGTGTTGATGCGGACGCATCTTAGCATTAAAAATGCCACATTTATATGGGGATTTTGTTAGTGATTTTAGCCCATTATTGTCTCTCTCTCACATGTTTTACTCGTTTCCAGCATTTCTCATGGTTATCAGGTTACAGCATGGAATACGAGTGGAAACACATAAAAAAGGGAATAAATTCGAAAGTTGTTGATTGAAGACGGTGGATGAAGACCAGAAGTCTCTGCTAAGTCACAGAGCCGTGGTGGAGCCCGTAACGGGTCGCACCACGGAGCCGGTATGAAGAACAAAAATTGGCCAGACTCCTCTGATCCATCACGGAGTCGTGACGGGGACCGTGACGGTTCACGCCACGGAGCCGTGATGAAGCTTGAAGGAACTCCAAAATCCCTGATCCGTCACGGACGCGCACAAGGAGTCGTGACGCTCACGCAGCATGTCTTCCCTATTTCGTTTCAGATTCGATTTTAGACCTATTTAAATAAAAATCCATCCTTAGAAATGAGAGAACTTGTATTTTTGAGAGCTAAGAAGAGAGGAGAGTTGAGAGCAAGTTAGGGAGAGGATTTCTACTGGGAAGAACGTCATTTTATTCACTCTTGGGTATTGTATTTCTCTACTCTATTCCATTATGAAGCTTTGTTTGTGTTCATCAATGATATCTTGTTCTTCCTTGTTTATGAGCAACTAATCCCCTATAATCTAGGGTTATGGGGGAGTAGAGATTTACTTTCCAATGTATTGAATGTATGAATGGATATTGTGTTGCATGATTTGATTTAGGGTTTGTATTAGGTTTGAACTTAATGCTCTATCTCCCGGGTAGGCTTGATAGAAGGTGGGAATTTCAATCTGACACTCATGAGAGGTGGATTGTAATTAGGTCCGAAATCTTATACAAATTGGGTTTAAATCTAGACTATTGAAAGCTAGGTTAACACAATTACAACAACCATAAGATTTGTACCGAAAGTTAGAAATTATCAAAGAACGTAGTGCTTTCCTACATCTTGATTCGTGAGAACTAGGTGGTTAGATTTCATTAGGGTCTGAAACAACGAGAGGAGTTAGGACTAGTTTGAGAAGATAATTCGTTGCCCCTAAAATCAGACAACTACATATTGTTCATCGTCATTTAATGCATTGGAATTGGTCTGTATGAAATCAAAACCTTAGATTGCTTTTCTCTGAATTAAAACTCTTCCAAACTTCGTGAGTACTTGTTCATTGTTTATTCGCCTATTGTTTACTTTTACATGTTTTAAAACAAAAAACAACCATCTTATTACCAAAATAGCTTGACAACAACTTCTAGATAGAGATTGCTTGACTCGTGCTTCCTTGGGTACGATATTCTGGAACTTAAATTCCAAAAATACTACTTGACGATCGGTACGCTTGCCGTGTCCATTTCTGTGCTAAAATCGCATCAGTCAAGAAAATATGTTTTTCTTTTGGATAAGAATTACTTTTTCTAGAAAACAAGGTTTAATTGAGATCAAAATTGACTCAAAAGTATTAAAACTTCATTTAGAAAGTGGAAGTCCAATATTTTTACTTAGGTTTGATCAAATAATAACACATCCTTAATCTTATGAGACTTTTTACGATAAAGCCTTACACAACTGATTATTAAATTTTATAAGGTGTTTTTAATCTGAAGTCTTAAGCGTTACTTAACTTACTTAAAACTTAAAACAACCATGTTAAAAAGAGTCAGATTTTATGTTTTCTTTCACGCAACTTCACGTACAGACCCTGCAAAATGAAAACACGATGTATATATGTCATCATGGCTATCACAAGCAAATCCTCATCATATATTCTTTGTTTATATGTAACTCTATTAATTTTGGGGGTTAAATGTTGAACCTTGCTCTATGTATTTGTTATTAATATTATATCACACAATGTTTCAAAATGACAAATACACTATTTTAAATATTTGTTGCACGATTCTGTTGATAAAACTAACAGCATGACATGAAATGACCATTTTTCGCTTTTGAATTTGAATTAATTTACTTATATGAATCGAAAGACTATTTCCCCCTCTTTGTTAATTATTATTAATTAATTTTTTTGACATATAACAGATTCTATTAGATGAAATACTATAATACAAACGGACCAGGCAAACAAAGAACCAAACTAAAATAGCAGACATAATGAAATGGCGAAAAATGGTAAGATTTGAGTCCTAACGCGAAGGTAACAAACGCTAACCCTATAACAGAATACCCGGCTATACCAGGGAAGATGATTGGTGGACAGGCTCTACAAAAGTGACTAGTCGGTTATAGTTCACAGTACTCATTTCTTGAATCGACCTAAAAATCTGTGGCCCGAAGGGTCAAGCATCTAGGGAGAACTCTAGGGAATGAGGAAAACAAGGTGTCGGTCAATGACCGACCATTGCAGCGCGAGGTGTACATCCCCAGCCACACCCCAGTGCTTGTCCATTGCCTTATTGGGCGTGGTGAGGTTGTGTATCAAGCCTCGCCTGATTGTCATACCCCTCAAGGGATCTCATGCATAATCTCTGATAGCTCGGTTGTTGGGTTCTAATGAGCATTTTGGGGATCAGAGCAACTATCAATAGTATCATTGCTTCAAGATCAACATCGCATGTAATTACCCCATCCACACAGGGTTCACGAACTTCTCCTACTAGTACCCCACCAAAATGAACACTTTCATCTTATATGTCATCCTGCGGTGTGATGTCAATCTTCACAAAGTCTTGGCCCAAGACCATCCCGGATATGCTTGTTCGGATCCTAGTCAAAGTTGTTAAGTGTGGGTTTAGTCGGGCCTCGATTGAGTCGTTTCCATCTTTCCGGTGAAAATAGTGGGGCATGGATCTCGTTAGGAAGGGTGGTATAGGAGGGATGAGATGTGATGGCGGTGGCGGTGGATTGATGACAAGCGGGGTCGCCGGGAAGCACCAATAGACGATTGGTTCTTTAGCAAAACTCACGTCAAGCCAGACCCCGTTGTGCCAAGGCATGGCCGTTGGTGGTTTGGGGTGATTTGTGTAGCAGGAGGTGCGTTCGGTTTTTTCCAGGCGGGTCCAACGAGAGTCAGTGGTGGTGTGAGCCAAGACTTGGTGTACGGCAGGGGCGAGAGAAACGAGTCTTGAGCCTTTACATCTATAGGTAGTCGGAGAGACTTATGGGGCCAAAATTTCTAACGGGCGTGTGGTGCGAGATGATGGAGACGGTCTGGCGTCGCCGATGGTTGGAGGGCCGAGATCATCGCCGGTGGGCGAGCCTCGGTGATGGGTTGCCTGACCATGTGTAAGTGTCGCCAGATCTGGTTGTTCCAGGCCATTGTGGCTGCTGGTGTGTGGTGATTGATGCATTAGAGGAAACGATAGGCCGTGGAGGTCGGAATAATCAACAACAACGACTATGGTGACTAGAGGTAAGGGCGACAAAGTGTCCTGGGAGATGTGAGAGATGCACTAGGGCAACAAATATGCTATATGTCACTATTATTAGTTAATTTTAGTTTTATGATTTTTTGACTTGTTTTATTAGTTTTTTATACAAAATTTAATTTTTATCAATAATTTAATGCCTTAATTAAATCAAAATAAATAAGATAAATAAAATAATTATTCTTTTCTATTTTTAATTTACTTATTATTTAAAGTAATAACGTTTTATTTCCTTAATTTTTAATATTTAACTTTTTACTTATTTAAGTACTTTTAAATAAAAAACCTTCTTCGTCTACGATTGCGAGGGTTTGGAGCTCCTGAATCCAATGGAGGCGTGCAGGAACAATGACGACGAGAAAGATGGAGGCCATGGTGGCGTTGGACAGTTGCGAACCACCTCTGAACGATTTGGCCGCCCCACGCACCACCGAGCGTCAATTCTTCTTTCCAACGAACCACCTCTACAACAGGAACCGAGACTGGACCGCGTCCACGATCTCGTGTTAGTCTCACAAGCTCTGCCCCAAACCAACGTCGGGGAGCCTCTAGATATACAAAATCCACGTCGCAGAGCCTCTAGATCTACAAATCAAGGCTTCAAGACCTAGGACAGAGATGGAAGCGGGTCTCTCCATCGTTTGATGAACAAAGGACTGAGATGGAAGAGGTGTTTATTGTTCAGCTTTCAAAGGAACAGAGCTCGATGACTCTTTCTCGCATTATCGGTGTCTAGACGAGATGTCCCTCACAATATGCTCGAGAGGTAAAAGATGAAGATGAATTGTTTTAATATTAATTAGAGAATAGTTTTACTAAGATAAAAGATTAATTGTTTTAATAAGATGAGTGGAGATAAAACTGATATTCTTTCTGGCTATCCAAACTGGTGGTGAGGGTTGCGAGTTTCCAACCACTGTTAATTTGGTCCTAGTTATGTTCCTTCCTGATTCTGTCAGCTCTAAGCAGACTTTTATGAGTACTTCCAAGTCTCACGCATCCAAGGGCTTATTTAGAGGACGTCGAAAAAGTTCGGGTTATAGAACTAGTTTGGGTTCTTGGGAGAGTGTTAAGAAAAGGGATCTCGAGGCGTTTGCCTCAAGCAATGCTCCCTGAAAACTGGTTGTGGATCCATATGCCACTAGTAAGCTTAATTTAGGAAGCGAAGATGATTTAGCTTATGAGGACACGTGTGACGAGGAGGTTAGTTGCATGTCCCTTGTCTTGTCTTCTTAATTTTGTGAAAGAGTTTTGCCAAGTGTTTTGGTTTGGCTTCTTAATTTAGTTCGAATGTTATTTTGTTCCTTTTATTCTTTTTGTACTCGTTTGTTCGGAGTTTTTGGTACTTAATTTTTCTTGTTGCGTTTTTGTTTTTATTTTTTAAGAGGCCTTTGTGGTTGTGGTTGTGTTTTTTTTTCTTTTTGAAAATATCTTAGGATCCTTGTTTTTTCAGGTTGTATCTTTTTATCCTGTATCTTCTCTTGTAATACAGAATTTTTAATAAAATCATTGCTTATATAAAAAAAAATGAGTAAAGTTGTAAAGATAAGATATGTACATTAGCTTTTCTTATTCTTTTAACATTATTTCTTCAAAAAATAAATCAAAAAGAAATTATGCCTTAATGTAAAAACCGTATGAACCCATCAAAATCATCCATTTCATACATGGATGGATGAGATGCAATTGAGTGGTTGACTACAAAAACATAACACTTTTTGTTAAGTTTAGGGGCTTTTCAATAAAACTACTATTTTTTTTACCCATTCACAAATTTAATTTTTTCACGTGATTGACTTCAAACTTGTGCCAATACTATTATTTTTCAAGGGATTTCTATCAAGATCAGTCATGAATATATTTCGAAGAACGAAAAAAACATTTCGAGGTTGATTTAAAAAAATATATATCTGTGTAATTTTTATCACCACTTTACACTAGTTTTATCAACACGGAACACTAGTTTTATCACCTCATCACATGTCTAGTTTTATCAACACTGAACACTGGTTTTATCAACACTGAACACTAGTTTTATCACCTCATTTTACCAAAACTGGACATGATTTTTATCACCCCATCACTTGTTTTTATGTCACCTCATCACATGTCTAGTTTTATCAACACAGAACACTGGTTTTATCAACACAAAACACTAATTATATCACCTCATTTTACCAAAACTGAACTTGATTTTTATCACTTCATCACATGTCTTTTATCAACATTGAACACTAGTTTTATCAACACTAAACATTAGGTTTGTCACCACATCACATGTGTTTTATCACCTCATAACTTGTTTTTTTATCACTTCAGCACACGTGTTTCCTCACCCTAACATATGTTTTTTTTATCAACATTAAACACTATTTTTGTCAACAATGAACACTAGTTTTATAATCTTGATATGAAACATTTATTAGTGA
Source organism: Erodium maritimum (assembly GCA_963921825.1). Lineage (NCBI taxonomy): Eukaryota > Viridiplantae > Streptophyta > Magnoliopsida > Geraniales > Geraniaceae > Erodium > Erodium maritimum. The sequence goes on along the minus strand of OY997595.1, from coordinate 62,446,658 downwards.
AGATTTATCAATACTCAACAATTGTTTTATCACCCCGATATAATTTATTTTTTTCGTGCTTCAAAATATATTCATGATTGATCTTGTTTTAAAGCCTTTTGAAAAATAAAAATAATGACGCATGTTTGAAGCTAATCGGAGTTGAAACAAAACGGGAATGATTAAATTAGGGAATTGGTCAAGAAAAAAATAGACATTTGTCCACATGGCACCATATTATTACAATTATGCCCTTAGTTGTGTAAGTGATTTCTGAATTGTGTTTGAGTTTGGTGACTTGTGGGTGATGATGTGGTATCATGGTGAATGTTGAATATTAGGTATGTGTGGCTAGTATGGATTCACACAGTTTTTAGGATAAGAGGGGTTTCTAGCCGATTGGTCCTCTGTTTCTTAATATTAATATTATTATTATTATTTTATTCTTTTAATTTATTTTTTATAGTTATTTCTATATTTTATTTATTATCAAAAAGGGTAAAATAGTAACTTTTCTTATATAATCGATAGGGTTCATATGAGTACGAGTAAAATCGTTATTTTACTCTCCATTAAATGATACATGGGTCACATGACTAACGGAATGGAATATTTCATTTATTTTTGCGAACATAATCGTGTGACCAATACTTAATGCAATGTATTTATCATTTGAAAACGTTGAGTAGTATAGTGTTCGTGACAAATACTTAAGAATAAGTTTCAACATTTAACCCTTGATTTTTGGGTAACCCCAATTGACATACCCCTTTCTATCTTCATTAACACAAACTAATGGTAAATGATATTGATTGTAAAAGAACAGTCACCTTTCATTTATTCCGGTCATTTTTTGTGTGAGCAACAAGTACCTTCATCTTTGTTTTTAAACTGTGTTTTTGCAAAACAACTTTGTGAAGGTGAAAGTTAGTTTTTGGAGTAAATTCGAAATAACATAAACCGTGTCTTGTGTAAATAAATGAAAGGTGATGGTGTGTTTTTGCAAACAATGACCCTTACAATTAGTTTGTGTTAATAAAGATTGAAAAAAGGTGATGGTGTGTTTTTGCAAACAATGACCCTTGATTTTTAACTGACTCTAAGCTTTAAACTTGTAATCAAAATTCAGAAGCAGATGTATGAATAAGGAAATTTGTGCACGCACGCCTGGGCTCGTAATTATAAAGCACAGAGTAGAAAATGTTACATTAGTGGTGTGTATTGTGGCTCCTGTTGTCATGCTAATGTTCTGATCAGGAACCAGCTCGAAGTTCATATGCTGCAGCAAGATTGCAAGAGAAACAATCGCTTCCAGCAAAGCGAATTGCTCACCTACACACTTGCGAGGCCCTCCACTGAATGGAATGTACCTGTAATCGAAATGTATCCAAATCTAACTTCTATCATATTCTCATTAGCAAATAATTGAAAATTTTGGCATCAACAGGATAAATTTCCCCAAATTTAGCTTGATCAACTTGGAGTGTAGGAGTACCTGAAATCAGTATTTGTTTCATTAGGCAATGGGCCTTCCATGTCAAATCTTTCTGGCACAAACTCATCTGCTCTCTCCCAGACCTTGCAAAACCACCATATTCATGACAGACACGAAATTATAATGAAATGTAGTTCACATTTGATGGATATATAACTATAAGATGTGTAACAAGTGAGTTTAAGGAGTACAGAAATAGGTCACACCTGAGATGAGTGATGGATGTTATATATGGAAACTATCATATCTTGACCGGCATTGACTTTGTAATTTCCAGGAAGCACATCAGCAACTTTAGCCCGTCGTATCAAGACCTAATATTATCAAAGCATGGTATAATATCAAATCAATGGATGCTAAAAGAAGAAATTCGGTACATATCAGATATAAAGGAAGGAGGACTGCGACCCACAGGAGGGTGAGGATAAAGACGCATCGACTCATTTATGCAGCGTGTCAAGTACTTCAGATCCTTGATATCTTCGTAGGAAGGAGATCTTCCCTTTAAGATTCTATCCACTTCTTCCTGAGCTTTCATCAATGAGGAAGGGTCCTGTATTTATGTTCAATAAATTAGTCCGAATTCCATGCTACAATAGATGCTACTTTATGTATGATTGATAAAAATATTAGACAAATATTATGATTCAAAAAAGACGAGCATAACATTCAAACAGACAGAACATTTGTAGGAGCCTCAATGGAGAATTAGATCAGCTGGCCAATGATCCATTAAGTCTAACAGATTTGGATCATCCCGGGACAGAAGTTGGTGGTAGTTACGAAGAGAGCAGCACAAGGACAAGGTGACTGAATTGGAGTCATGACTTGTTGCAGCAATTATTCCATATTTTCAGAATTCAATTTCAACTAATATTGACCACTATCAGAACACGACTGATAAGAATTAACTCCCTTTCCGTTAGTAGTAAACACATAAGAATGCCAATATTGATTGATATAACCTACTGTCAAGCTGTAAGCACTAAAAGCAAGAAGCCAGTTTGAAGTTTTCAAAAACGACAAATAGTAAGAACAGTAATATGTCATGATACCTTCGATCCCAAGGTACCTGACAATTCAAACCTTTTATGTTTGTTAATAAGTGACGACGTCGTTTTTGTGTTTTGTGGCATGCGTGCGAATCACGTGCCCACACTGTTCTTCTTCTTCCTTTAGTGTTGCGTGTGAGCCACAAAACCGTGTGGTCCTGAGCCTGTCAGCGACATTCCTGGAGACAACGCAGGTGCAGAGCAGCATATAGCAGAGGGGGGATCGTGCTAAGTTTCTTGTCTAGAATTTGGTGCTTATCTTTTGCATTTCTTAGGGTTAGCTTTCAATTTTTCTGTTTTTCAATTTCTCAGAATTTGTAAGCTTTCCTTCGAAATCAATACCAAATTCTCTTTGTTCCTGGTCTAAGAACCCCTTTCCATTTTCGATTACATCTATATCGTTACATAATAGCACTTGGCACGTATGAATTTTAGAGTTGCAACCCATTAAAAATAGAATTTTTTGTTCGAGATCGAATATAGAGATGCAATAGATAATACGGGTACCTTACTCAGAAGATATAGGGTCCAAGTCAGCACCGAACCAGTAGTCTCATGCCCGGCGACTAATAACGACAAAAGGTCATCTCGTAATTGTACACTTGAAACCTGAGAATTGCATAAACTAGGATTAGAAAAACAAAAAAAGATATAGACAATGTGGTATGAAGAGAAGATCTTGAACTTAACCTAAAGAAATGCAACAATTACTGTTCAGTTTCATATTAGGGGTAAACATGGTTCTTAACCCCTTTTCACCTTTGTTTTCCCAATCCTAACGGAATCGTCAAAATAAACGGTAAACCATACTTTCTGCAAAAAATTGAAAGGTGATAGTTGGGAAATGCAAAAAAAGACAAAACTTAGGTTAGGATCGGGAAATCAAAGCTGAAAAGGGATTAGGAACCATGGTTCCCCTTCGTATTAAAGACTGAGTGAGGTGGACAGACCTCTACTCTGCTTGCAAGCAAAAAGCGAAGGATGCTTGGATCAGCATCGTTTACATATTCCTCGTCGTCGATTCTTTCACCCTCCAATTCTACAATTTTCTTGCACTTGGCAATCAGTTCTTCAACAGTTCTCCTAATCACTGTGACTGCCCTTTCGGCTTTTATTTGCCTAGGGATTACCTTACACAAAGCGTCAATCTACAACAAAAACATATAAGTGGAATACAAAATATCACGACACGAAAATGAAGGGCGGGAAAGGGAAAAAATCAAAGCCTGCCTTCCAATATGGTAAAAGATCAGTCGAACGAGCCTCGGCCTCTTTCAATGCAGTATAAACTGCATCAATAACAGGGCTGTCAGTGGTAAGCGAATCGAAATTGTAGTTGAACACTGACAAGCCAATAACATCAAGAGTCAATTGTGAGAATCGTTCTTCCATGTTCACAGAGGTGCCATCCAATGCACAAGGTCTAAGCTTCTCCACCAATCTCTCGGCACATTTGCAAAATACTCTATCGACTATTACAGACAAGTACTTCTTGTGAAGTGATGGAGCCACAGCCCTTCGCCTCGCCTATCATAGAACCATCAAGAATCATAAACATGAAAATAACCCAACAAGAGAACACAATCCCCAAAGACATATTGTATTGTCACAGCATGAGACCAAATTGCTAATCCACACAATACAATTTATTCTAAAACTAACCAACTTAAGGCCATTCATCAGTAAGATCAAAACAATGGACCCATAACTTCAATGAACAAACTGTTGATATCATTTATTCAATGAAACTTATATTTATACGATAATTTCCACATTCGTGCATAGTGAATTAGGACTAAATTCCGAATCAAACCAACATATGACATTTATCAACATAATAAAAGACATAGATCCACAATTCCAATGAACAAACAGCTTATATAACTATCCCCGACTTGTACATCTCAAGAACTTGCTGTTGACTTATTAGTCGATCTGATCAGTACTCTTGACTTATGATAATTGCACAAACTAACATTTTCCGTTAGAAATGATAGAAGATGTCAGAAAAAACTCCAAGAACTAACTGTCATATGACTATTGAACTCAAAAACTAACTATAGACATACTTTTTGGAGTTTTTCCTAACGTTTTCTGTCATTTCTAACGGAAAATGTTAGTTTGTGGAATTACCTTCAGTCAAGGGTACTGATCTGATCCATTAATAAGTCAGCAGCAAGTTCTTGAGCAGTACAACTCGACGATAGTTAGTTCACGATTTTACCTCTTTCTTAGATGAAACCCAAATATATACAGAATCCCTATTCATAACAGTACCTTAAATTAATCAATTCAGAATCCAACCATAACAGGACATTCATCAACAAATGAAGCCATAATTTCAATGAACAAACAATTGAGAAATCATTTTAGATGAAATTAAGAAGAATCTTAACACAGTTGAGTGCTACAAGTAAAATTGAGTACCGTCCAAACAGGCCCTTCGGCGATGGCGATACCAGAACCAAACAGAAACTCGGAGACCTCAGCAACCAGACCCTTAGGGTACTTTGCGTAGTCCCTAAGGACATGCTTTGCAATCGCAGGGTCACTGACCACCACGAAATTTCTGGGACCTGCAGCGAGACGATAAATGGGACCGTAATCCTTCATCCATTTGAAGAGGAGGAGGAAGAGAGCGCCGCCGAGGACGTCGGTGATGTCTTCGAGCTTGGCGACGGCGGTGGGGATGCCGGATTCGTCCTTGCCGGCGGTCAGGGACCACCGAGTCAGGGAAGTGAGCCAGACGGGACTGACCCATGACTTAATCTTGAGTCTGGAACTTCGTTCGTTGAGGGAGGATCTGACGGCTGGGAGTTGCCGGAGTTTGGGAGGGAGGGCGGTGGCGGGTTTGGGGAGGGAGAAGGAAGTGGAGAGTTGAAGTGCACAGGGCATTGTTGGAGGTGCGGTACTGGAATGGTTGTGTCGCCATAGCTAAAAGCTTCGAAGAGCTCTCTCTCTTTCACCCACGCGACCGGAATGTTCGTAAATGCTGTTGCTGGTTGAGGTGCACATTTTCTGTGTGAAATGTGTGTGTTCTGTTGTTGTGTTCTGTTCTCGGCGATGACTGGATTCGGGAATGAGACAACGACGCGGTCTATTTTTCTTTTTGAAGTGTACTACTAACTATTATATTAAAGCCTAGAAAATATCGATTCAAAACAGGATAATCAAACACAGGCAATAAAATTTGAAAGTCCATAAACAATGGGGCAAGAAAAAATAACAAAAAAGAAAATGATGCGCATGGATGTCCGGTGGGGGACAGTATGATAATAGTCGAAGACACAAGTATAACGGTTCTAAACGATGAGTTAGGACGAAGCGGGTCTATTTTTGAATAGTTGGCTCCAATGTTGATTGGACACTCCTCCGAAGATCCAGCATGTGTCGTCTTCTCTTGAAGTGATAATGTGGGGATCTAAGAATGCGAGAGTGTTGACTCCCGAGATAGTAGAAGAGTATATTGTCAGAACTTGATGGTACCACTGCCACCATACGTCCAGTGTGACAGGTTCACAGAAGCCCTCGAATAGAAAGCGGATCTAGCGTCGGAGATGCTTGGTTATATCAATCTCCACCTGAAACTAGAGGTATTCATCCCAGCTCCATCGGCATCTACATTCCCAAGATGGGAGCTAGGAGGGCCCGTATTTAAGACGTCCTAGCCTCGTCCGGGATGTCGAACACCCGAATCGCGATACGAAGCGCCAGAAATGACAGTGTCTCCGGCTGCTTCCTTGGTACCGGCCTATTAAATTCTATTGCTCACGATCCTTGATGCTCTCCATCAAACCCCAAGATGGGAAGAAGAACAATAATATTTGGTCAGTGAGAGGTTGAACCATCAGACTCGGAATATCCTAGGTGGCAGTCATCAGGCCACATGATGTCTTTGGGGTGAACCGCTTCTCGGTGAGGAAACGACCGACCAAGGCAGAACGATATTTGACTTCATCCATTTTTGAGACCACCCATGTCGGGACTTTGACGATGTTGTCGTCTTCAACCACGAAGTTGACCACAACCTGAAGGATGGCCAAGGACGTCGAGGTAGAACCCGATGATGTCGGTGAGGAGATCGATGGTTGGGCAGAGGGACTACCCCCTAGGATTGAGCCAGGGAAGTGGGAGGAGGAGGTAGTGAGAAGGGAGGGTGGACGACGGAATAGATTTCGGAAAAGGAAGGGCCATCGACCTGTAGGGAGAGGGTGGTGGAGGCGGTGCACCGTTTGCAAGAGAAAACCCTAGAGACTACATCGTCGCTTTCAAGGAAAAGGAATATCGAGAGGAGAAGTTCAAGTACTAATATTAATTCTAATTAGTTTACATAAATTTATTCTTATTTAAGTCAATTTGTTGTTTTACAGGTCTTGAGCGGGATTTATGCTAGCGGGATTCTCGGAGCTTGGGAGCTAGCGAGGGTCGTGTCTAGTGTCGTCTAGAGACGTACATTTTGTCTTTTACTGAACTCTTTATTACATGGTTTTACCGAGCTGTTGACTCGTGTTGTTATTTGGAGATTTAAATTGTTATTTGAGACTCGTTTTGGTATTAAATCGTTTTATTCGTTTATTATTTTAAGTTCACGTCTCGAGTCTGGTCAAAACCAGATTTGGGGCGTGACAAGTTTGTTTATAAGCTTTAAAGAGTAACAATAGTTAAATGAACTTGAACATATATCATGAGGTAACCGAGAGAATCTGATGGCCTTGTCACATTTTGTTTGTGTTGGTTAACTGGTGGGTTTCGATACCGAATGCCCATAGTGCTAGAAAATTCTCACATACATAATACCTTGTGTTGCTAATGTCGGTTCTGACGGTTTTCTTGTTTTTGGTTATATATAATTAATACTAGTTAGAGTCTAGAAGATAATGATAATATATATCTATACACGAGTTGACATATAAGTTAGTATAATTTGATGTAATTTTCTAGAGCTATCCGAACCTATCATATCTAAACTTGACATGAAAATATATTGAATATTTGAGTTTCTATATATATAGAATTCTAGACATTAAATCCTATCCATCGAGGGTGTCTTGTTAGAAATTTATCTCCGTCAACTATTTTAGATTTTTTTTTAGTGTTATAAATAGACGTTGATTCTTATTTTCTCAATATGATCTAGTATAATACTTCTATGAACAAATTTACTTATTTTCTTATTATAATTTTTATTGGAAAAAAAGAAACCGATCAAATTCTCGCTTAATGCCCCAAATATCATTGGGTCGGCCTTGCTTAACACGGACCTTCAACAGTAGACCAGACCGTACCCACCAGACTTAACCATAAAAATGTCCTTCTCGAAGTTTTCTTACGTTGGAGTCACCTCATCGACATGTGGAATTAGTCCGAAAACATAGCTCTGTAGTCCAAATCGCCTCCTACAATGGTTACATCTCTCCGATTCACCCATAATCTGGATTAGCTTTATTTAGTCTAGGACTACTTCAACATTATTATCCAAATTGTTCCACATTTATTTTGTGAACAAGAGAGAAAGAAATTGAAGCCCACAAAAATATTAAATAATCAAATGTTACAAAAATTATGAAGTAAAACAAATCTCTTCTCTCTCTTTTTCAATCAAACCATGTATATTTTCGTTTTTTTTTTCAAATCACTTTCCTAGTTTGTAGAAAATTCTTTCCTTCTAACTGATGAGAAGAAATGTAATTCAGAAAATCAGTAAACTCAGTGTCCATGTAACGTTGCGGATTGGCCTCGTCTATTAATCTCGGAAAGGGCTTCACTGTGTTGCTAAACGGAAGAGTATGCAATGAAGCCACCGATACACGGTTCCTTGTCGAGTTCGCCAAAACTCTGTGCAACACACTCTTATATCTCCCGTTGCTAAATATCTGATCATTTAAAAACACATACATCATTTACTTAATAGTGTTAAGATTTCCTGAACATTAATCATAAGGGAAACTACACTCATTATCTTGTAATTGGGAAACTATCAATTCGTACTTTAAATCGTATCATTTTTTACAATAACTTTTTTTTTTGTTTCAGCTGTACATTAGGGTTGATGACAAAAGTTACCCTTTGTATGTAAAAATGATAAACTAAATTAAGAAAATGTTATAAAATGAGGTAATTATGTTTAATTATAGCTAACTATCATCGATTATCATTAAGTTATATCTAATTATTATTTTTCAGTATAAGAGATAATTTGTTAGTTTTTACTTTTTTTATCGTTTGAAAGATACCTTAACTTTCAAACGGATTATAATAAAGTAAGAAAATTTAATAATAAACATCTAATTAGACGGAAAAATTAAGGTATCTGTTAAACGAATGTCGGTGATATCGTTTTAACGGTTACCTCGAGATGGTCACCAACATTGACGACGAAACTATTAGGAACGGGATGAACGGTGACCCAATCGCCCTGGTGTTGTACCTGGAGGCCCTCGACGTTGTCCTGTAGTAGGAGGGTGAGGAAGCCGTAATCGGAGTGAGGAGGCATGCCGAGGGTGAGCTCCGGCTCCGGGCACGGCGGGTAGCAATTCACCACCATTAGCTGGCTACCTTCTTCCAATTCTTTTAATACCTTCTTGGTGGCTGAGTCACTCACTTTTAGTCCCAGCGACTCTACGATTGCTTCCGCAAGCATTTGAAACAGCTTCTTGGTTTCTTCCGCGCAGGTAGCCGCCATTTCCCTATTTTATTTACTCACAACTTATTAATTATAATATTCACACAAAAAATAAACTAACTATTTAATCTTTGGAATAAAAAAATAGATCAAATACTAGTGTTGGAGTGACACAATTAAATTGACAACGAGTAGTATCAAAGTGAACCAATTCACTATTCGAAACTGTCGTTCGGTCATAAAAACTGACTCGATTAAAATTCAAAAACAGTCTGGTATGTTTTATAATAATTATTTTATTGTTAAAACTATTTCTTGTTTAAAATACCGTCTACAACGGTTATAGTAAAAAAAGAATCAGTGGATCATTTTTCTTTTGTCCGACCTTAATGGCCAAGAAACATGTTCCATAGTGCATATCGATGTTCTGATATATCTTATATAAAATTGTACTTTTAGTTCAAAAAATTACACGGTTGTTATGTTCTCTAACAGACTTTTTTGAACGATAAACAAATATCATCAACTATAAAATATCAGTAAGATTCTTATTGGTTACCTCGAGATGGTCGCCGACCTCCACATTAGTGTTAGAGTGACGGTTAAATTGACAACGAGTGACACAAAAACAACGCAAAGTTGTCTACATACGGTTAATGATGATAACATGATCTATATATTTTGACTTATTTATTTTTGTGAAACCCCATATTTTAAATTACAATCCAACGGTGTAAGATTGGGTCAAAGGGAACGGTTACCTAAAGTCAACGGGAGAGGAAGGCCAGTGAGGTAGGACATCGGGCAAGGGGTGGCACACGAGCTTCAAGAAGTCTCTCCAACAAAACACATTGTCGTTGCTCTGGTTGTAGCTCGTGCCGTACCGAACCGCCGCCGACATGTCGGACCGCATGTACTTGGCCCTCTCCTCGTACGGCAGCTCGAAAAACCTCGTACCCACGTCCATCATGCCGCTTATTACCCCACTCCCTATCCCATGATTCACTACCTGCATTTACAATATTACCCTCACCACATTAATTAACATGAAATCACCGACTTATTATACAACTCATCATTTAAGAAGACCCACCTGGAAGAAACCGTGTTCTTCGCAAGCCGTGGCGAGAGACTCGATGACACGACGTCGGTTTGGGCCAAACATTTCCGCGAAGTCAATTACGGGAAGCTTGAGATTGTCGGCGTTATTGGACGACATATTAGCACCAATACGAGGTCGTTCCGGGACCGGAAGTATGTACTTGTTCGGAACCCTAGATATGCCGTTTTCATACAGATGCTTCACTCCTTTTTGGTACTGGCTTTCTAGTAGCCGGTCCGCGTTCCGGTCCGGTTCAGCTTCCTCGGCCGTGATCGTCATTGTCGGAGCCATAAATAGAGAAGATGATGAGAAAATAGGAGGACGAATTGGGAATATTTATAGAGAAGATTTGGAGTTGGGAGTGAGAATAGATAATAAAGAGTTGGGTTGAAACAGTAGAAAGTTTGGTAGAAAGCAGATTATGTTAGTGGTTTTAATTAGAATAATGGAAGTCCAAGGACTAGATCCAGTCCCTTATTAACAACCGTTGACAATTTTCTAGTCGGACCACGAGAATTTTGGCTTAATGAAATTTTCAGTGGTTATATGAGCGGTTCTATCATGCGGACGTATCCGTGTAGGTGGACGATAGAAAAATAATGAGTTGTCTGGAGGAAAGCGTAAGTTGAAACGGATGTCCGAGCAGTTTGTTGGATTGGAAAAAGAACATAAGTATAAATGGCTACAATTATAAAGATTTTTTTCTTGGAAACGGAAAACGAAAAATTGTATTATTAGTACGAGCCAAATCTTATAAATATGTCTAAAAAATCATGAGAACAGAAAAAGTCTGAGTCTTCTATAAGACACCCGACGCATATGAACTCGTAGAAATAGTCTAGTTTACATCCTGGACAAAGAAATAAATCCCTACTTTCTACCCTATGCTGGAAATTAAAATAATTGAAAACAACCACATAAGAACATAATCCAAAATAGTACTTAATCCAAATAGCGAAACAACAACATAAAAGTAAATTAGGCCCTCTATCGTAATCTTGTGCCCCCAAGAGAAGATCTTCAGTCTCGGCCCAATTTCATAAGGGGTAGGCCACCATCCATCTACCCATCGAAATCTAAGCAGCCTCATGGAGCTTGACGGGGTTGTATAGCAGCCCTCGTCAAATCCCCACATAGCGTCTTGGGATATAAGTGATTCCGGCAACTAACCTACACACCAAGGATAATCGGTACCGACCATCAGACATGGTCTGAATAGCTTCAAGCGGGACAACAACGACAGAGTCCTCTTCGTCTTCATCCTCCAATGAAAATACCCCCAGATGGTCCGAGATGGCCTCGAGAGTGTCTCTCGCCGGAGGGGTAGGGGCGGCCGTAGGGTTCGTTTGAGGTAGAAGAGGTGTCACCGTGGTCTGAGGTCGACCATGCATTTGGATGGGGCTCCCAGATCTGGTTCGAGTCAAATTACATATTTTTGGTATGAATAAAATTACTAGTTTATTTTGGTATTGTTTTGAAATTATTAAAATTTACAAAAACAACTAAACAACTACCTGATGGTTACCACTACAGAGCTAATGGCAGGAACTAGTTATTTGGAAGAGAGAGAAGATGAAAATGTGCTCCTACCACCTCTCCCGACCAATAAGACCTTCCATAGTGGGATTAGACTAAATCAGTCTAATCCCGGTCTGATTAGGCATAATCAGTAGGAAATTAGTCGATACTAGACCCGATTCGTGGGTCTATGTCCCAATGGGAATAGACCAAATCGGTCTATTCTGAGTCTAATGTTAAGGAAAACAAAAAAATGACAAAGGTAATTATTATTTACGAGCAACCCGAGCGGATGAGAGCTACAGGTTGGGGAATGTCACGCCCCAAATCCGGTGTTGACCGAACTCGAGACGTGACTTGGCGAAATTAAATAAAAGCAATTTAAAAGTGATCAATATTTAAAAATGGTGAATAAAATAAGCCAATAGAATATCCAAAACACTGAGTCCTACGCTCAGTCACATACAAAGTTCAAAAATGGACAATACGTCTCTATTAATCATAAACAAAATAAACTCGGGCCCCTGCTAGCTCCCAAGCTCTGCATAACCCTCTAATCCAGATCATAGCTAACACCTATAGAAAACATGGTAAGGGGTGAGCTTGACGCTCAGTAGGGAAAAGTTACGAAATCCACCCAATTACGAACTTACCAAGAAGACCTTTCCAAAATTAACAGTTTAATCAAAAGGGTTGATAAAACGACGTGACACTTAAACCATTCTAAGGACAATACCCATATACCCTGACACTCACCAGACTAACAATCCCCAACTTTAACTCAACACCAACTGCTATACCGAGACAACACCGAAGGAACAACCAGGGAAAGAAACCATAGCCACAAGCACAACAACACTCACAAACACAACAACACTCACAAACACAGCAACACTCATTCAAAATCCAAGGCATTCTCAACACAAACAATTCACACACTTGCACAGTTTCAGGAGCAACCCGCTTGGCCCGGCGCAGCCACACGCAACTTCCCCAACACAAAGTCGGGATAGACGGTCGACCTCATCGCGGACACATCGTTTTACCGATACACGGAAGGCAGGGAAATCGCCTCTTCGCGGAACAACCTCATCGCGGTCACAATGTTTTACCGATACACGGAAGGCAGAGAAATCGCCTCTTCGCAGAACAACTTCATCGCGGACACAACGTTTTACCAAGTGCTAGTCGGAAGGTAGGGAAACCACCTCTTCGCGGGACACAGCGTTTTACCGACTCTAGGTCGGAAGGTAGGGAAACCACATCTTCGCGGGACACAGCGTTTTACCGACTCTAGGTCGGAAGGTAGGGAAACCACCTTTCTCATGTAACCACAGTACCACAGTCACAATCACAACCACAATCACAATCACATTCTCAATTTACTCCTGAACCATCACGCACTTACCATCACTTACCGACACCACACTCAATGTGGTAACCCCACCAGTTTAACCGGCATCCGTTCCCCAAAGTTCACAACTCACATATTACATAGATAACATCAATCGTTCAAGACCCTAAGATACATCACTAAGTTCACCTCTACTCGTTTCATGTTCGTTATTTATTAATCGCTCAAACAACACATAGTACACAATCATCAAACAATCCTACAGGCGCGACATGACCTGATTCTACCAGCACGGCATACCAACACCTACGACACGACATGGCTCATAGGTGGCTCGCAGTTTATAAGGCTACCCTAATTAATCTCATCCTATATGCATACTAGTTATTTATCCGATTATTAAGGTTTCCCTATATGCGTTCTAGTACGTCCGTAATAAAGTAAGATTCCGAGGTATTTCCCTACCTCTCAGTCTCTATCTGGATCGCCTAGCTGTTGACGTCCGGGCCTACCTCCGGTCTTCTCCACGATCGACGTCAAAGACTGGTTTTAACAAAAAGGGACAGTAATCAGTCCCGGTCCAGTCCGTAACAGTCCTCTAATTTTATCAATTAAGTCCGATGAATTTTTCCTCTTTAAATCCTTTTCAATTCTTTAATTTAAATTAATTAAATTAGTTTAATAATTAAGTAATCTGTTCAGACCCGGCCCTGACCCGGATCCGACCCAAATCCGGAAACCGGATCCAAATCTGACCCGGATCCGAGTCCAGAACAGAATCCAAACCCGACCCGGACCCGAACCCGACCCAGACCCGGATCCAGACCCGACCCAGGCCCAAGTCCAGGCCCGACCCAAATCTAAGTCCAGGCTCGACTCAGACTCGAGTCCAGGCCCGACCTGTCCTGGCCCGAGCCCAAGGCCCTTGTCTCGTACTGGCCCAAGCTCAAGGCTCGTTTGCTCGAGGCTTGGCCTGGCCCAATTCTAGGTCTTGCCCTGAGCTGTGAACGAAGACGGCGAGTTGAGGACCACGACAGGCGGTGTCAGAGGAGCTTGGAGGGACGAGGGAAGGTCGTCAGAGTAAGCCTCGAGCCCCTCCGTTCCAGATCTGATGGCATAGGAGCTTCGCCATCGTTGGAACTCAGATCTGGAACTCGAAGTTCCGGCAGCGTCGCTCCAGTCGACCTCGGCTCAAATCGTGCTCGTACGCGCACGAATCTCAGGGACGGGATGATGGAGAAGGTGAATCTGGACTGAATTAGGCTCACCTGTACCGACATCCTCGTTGCCGGAGCTGCGTGGCTCGAAACGATAACGGAGGCGTGGTTCGCTTCGACTCGAGGAGGAAGAAGGGAGAGAAGAAGGGGGGTTTCTAATGGTTTCTGTCAAGGGGGCGTGGCGACGGGGTCTCGGCGTCGCTCTCGTGTGGCGGTGGGCCGGTTTGTGGCCGAAAGGGCGTCGCCGACGTGAGAGGTCGAGAGAGAGAGAGAGAGGGGATCTGCGCGAGAGGAAAGAGACGAGCCTCGGGACGCGTGCATGCAAATGAGGAAGGAGAAGAGTCGTTGCTAGGGTTAGTGGAGGTGGGTTGGGCCTGGCGCAACTGGTTGGGCCTGGTTCACTAACCAGCTTGGTCTGACTCGGCCCAAGGCTTGGGTTTGGTTTGGCCAGGCCTATTCCCCTTTTTTTTCTCTTTCCTTTTTTTTTTGAATTCGATCCAAAATTCAACCCGTTTCCAACCAACGACGTTCCATTTTAATAAATTAAATATTAAATCATTTAATCGGGGCGGTCTTTACAGGGAACCTGTGCATCAGACGCCATTTCGGACATTCCCGAACAGTCTCCCACCACTCATGCTTGTTAAAGGGAAAAGAGACATTACGGGCATACGTCCAATTGGCCTTGAGGAGCACCTCTGCATCGGTAGCGCTTGGACCAAGATCATGTCGGGCTTACAGGAACGCCAACTCGTAACGCTACACCCAGAGGTTGGTCTTCTCCCAGTGGTCCTTGAGATGCTTCTCAGTCCGGGGATGTGGTTTCCTCGCCATTGATTTCCAGTCCTCGTATAGCTCATGCCAATACTCTTTAGTGGAATTGTCGTGAAGCATCCAGACGACAACGAGTCTCCTATCCTCCATGACCGTCTATAAAAGCGCCATCGATTCGTTGTTGAAGGAAATATGGGTTGATGCCGATTCTATTTTGGAGAGAGGGTTGAAGATCAGGAAGAGTGGGTGTTGATTCGATTTTGGAGTTGATTTAAATAGGTGAGGAAGAATCCTAGGGTTTGATTTCCATAGTGATAGAATCGATCCAAAACATACATTGTTAGAATCGGTCAAAGAAATAATGGTGACAGATTCGGTGCATGTGGCATAAAAGACAAACATAGAGGGTTGCATTTATTTCGAACTTTACAGCATAGGTTTTCTGGTTCAAAATGAAACTGAATTTGTTCGAAACCGAGTAAAAGAAAATGAGAATTCTAGTTGTGGTTCATAGCTCGAAGCATCTCAAACATAAGAGACTTGTGGCTGGCCTTCTCCAGCGGGGTCCAGTCAGATGTGTCGAGCGCAACTACTTTAGCGTACTGCTCGGTCAATGACAACTGGTACTTCATCACCTTTTCCTTCATTTGCTCGAACCAAACACAATGGTGTTGTTCTCGATGGATCATGTACACTACTGGTGGCGGACCCATATCAGCCAGGAAAACACTACTCTTGTTTTCTGAGTTCATAAATTTGGTTGGCTACTTTTTTTTGGAATATGTTTATTTGTGTTTTTAAAGGATGAGGAAGGGTTGTCTTTTATAGGAAACTAAATCGGCCAAGAGGGCATTGGGGAGGCACATAGTTCAAATTACGATATAATAAAGTTTTCGAACTACAATTAAACGGAAATACATTGAATTGAACTAAAGAAATAAAATAAACAAGTAACTGATTGTCGTCATCCATAATGGCCTCCGTCCTGAACCGAGTCTAAATATGTTCAAGGGATAATTCCACCTTAGTACCCTAAATCTTTCATATTTCATTTAGAGTACCCTAAATCTTTTTTGTGTCACCTCAGTACCCTAAACTTTCATTAATTCGTTTAGAGTACCCTAAATCTTTTTTGGGTCACCTCGGTACCCTAAACTTTCATTAATTCCATTTTAATACCCACCGTTAACTTTACATATGATTTTCCACCCAAAATAGGTAAAATGACTATACTACCCCTCACCAACAACCAAAATTATGGTAAAGTTAACGGTGGGTATTTAAATGAAATTAATGAAAGTTTAGGGGTACTAAAATGGAATTAATAAAAGTTTAGGGTATTCAGGTGACACAAAAAAGATTTAGGGTACTCTAAATGAAATATGAAAGATTTAGGGTACTGGGATGACACAAAAAAGATTTAGGGTACTCTAAATGAAATATGAAAGATTTAGGGTACTGAGGTGGAATTAACCTTATGCTCAATCATATCACCCTTCAGTTGTTGGTGCACTGTTCGATTCTCTAGCCGACTTGATTGGTTCCGGATGTGGTCGTAACCCGATAATGGCCCTCGATGGACGAGTATGATTGGTTCTTCGGATGAGTGTCATTTTATTTCTACCTTGTAGGTGTCATGTTCATCGTACACAATCATGTTGTGTACAATAATGCATGCTTGTATGATCATAAACAATTTCCTATCATCCCGACCTAGAGCAGGCCTATTGATGATGTAATAACCTCTCCCGGTCAACACAGTCAAACCTGCGAAAAACAGGGAAAATTTAAAAAATTTAAGACTAACACTTAAGTAAACCTAAAATGACCCCGAGTGTCATACCGGACTTAAGTTGACCCCGTTATTGACCAAAGTGAGCTTCGGGGGACTCAGAGCAACTTTCTGATCAATTTGGGGGCAAAAAGGATGAGAGGACAAGGTGTGGCCATACCCTAAGCGACGTTTTGGTCCATTCGAGGACCGTTTTGGATCCAAAAAGCTTAGTCGTCGTCGTAGCGGTCTTAGTTAAGCCGTTTCCTTGTAGCCCGCTAAGTTTCGTAATTTCTGGGGAAAAGTGCCCGTTCGGGGCCCGAAACGTCCGATTTTCGCGAATCTGATTGGAAAATATCAAGTAGATATTTTCCAAAAGGTGTGGGACCCACCTTGACACTTGTCCTAATTGTGGTGGTGTTAGTTTTGGGGGCAAAAAGGATGAGAGGACAAGGTGTGGCCAGCCATGTATTAAAAAGAGGATAAAATGAGTTAGTTGTTTTAGAAAGAGAAAGAAGAGAGAAGAAAGGGAGAGAAGGAGAAGAAGAAGAGAGGGAGTTGGGCTTGGTTGCCACTATTCACGTCATCCCACCTTTGGATCGTCTCAAAGCAAGGAGCAATCTCGTTCCCCTCGTTCTCCTCTACGGTATACACCGAACCGATTCTCGTTTTGATTAATTTTGGAAGTTAGGTTTTTGTAAAACTATTAGTTTGAGTTGGTTTTGATGTTGGGGTAATTGTTGGAGACGTTTTAGAGGTGTTGGAGGTTTTATTGGACGTTTTACGGCGACCGGGGGCTCGGGAGAAGCCCTGGCCACCATGGGGGGTGGCCGGCCACGATAGGAGGTGGCTGGCCGGAGCTAGGGCCGGCCACCACCATGGTGGCCGAGCCTCATTTAAGCCCTAGGGCCCACGACTAGGTTGGGCCGGGTGGGGCCCACGTGCTCGGGTGCTCGGTTTTAGCGTGCGGGAGGTTTAAAACGTTCCCCGGACCAATTATCCTTAACCGAATCGAAATTTGGAATTAAATTGGAGAAGTTGTAATTTATCGGGTTTAGAAACTTTAAACGTCAATTAATTGACTCGAAAGTCGGAATTCGATTCCGTCAAGTACATTGGGACCCTTGATTTATTCTAAGACCGTAGAAACGAAAACGGGAATTTTTGGAGCCCCGGAAGGGCATTTACAAAACCCGGGCAGATTCACCATGTCGGGCGAATCGGGCCTTGACGGGTCCCTTATCGACAATGTCGAGTAGTTGGGAAGTTTGGGAGTGATCGACATTGTCGGGGTTGAGTTTGGGCATCGAGTTTAATGATTTTCAGTTTATTCCTGCAAGTTGTTAAGTGCCTTTAAATTGTATTCTTTTAGATCGTGCCACGGACCGAGGCAAGGGAAAGCTGGGTGAGTGACTGAGATCGTCACCGGAGCTCGTTGGTTGGCTTTTGGGAGAACACGCACGAGGTAGGGAAAAGTAGCCGGATCTCGGCCCTGACTGGGGAAAGTTAACATTAGAATTGCATGTGACACCAGGGTGTCGTATGTTGAATAGGTTTATTTAAATATTAGAAAAGCATGATACGGGAACGTAGCGAATATGAGAAAAGCATGTGACACTTAGTAGTGTCGTAGGAGCAGAGAACTTAGCGTTATTAGAATTACTGGAGGCATATGACCATACCCGGAGGTTGTTTGTGAACTTATCGATATTAGGAGTACTGGAGGCATATGACCATGCCCGGAGGTTGATTGAGAAACTGTTGATATTAGGACTGTTGGAGGCTTTGGTTAAGCCAGAGGTTGATTGATCTTTTGGTTTCTTAGGTGGCCTTGAGAGCCCGTGTATTATTGTCGAGTTTTGGGTGGCCTTGAGAGCCGTAGTATTATTGTTGAGTCTTGGGTGTCCATGAGAGCCCGTGTTATTATTCGTGTTTGGGTGGCCATGAGAGCCCGTACTTTACTGTTGGTGTTTTAGCTGGCTTACGAGTTAGAGTCTCGGTAAGTTGCGAGCGTGTTTTATTGTTCAGTTTTGGGTGGCCATGAGTGCTCGTGGGGTTGTTGAACCTGTGTCTTTATCTTTGGTGTTTTAGCTGGCTTACGAGTTAGCGTCTCGGTAAGTTGCGAGCATGTTTTATTGTTGAGTTTTGGGTGGCCATGAGTGCCCGTGGGGTTGTTGAACCCGTGTCTTTATCTTTGGTGTTTTAGCTGGCTTACGAGTTAGAGTCTCGGTAAGTTGTGAGCGTGTTTCATTGTTGAGTTTTGGGTGGCCATGAGTGCCCGTGGGGTTGTTGAACCTGTGTCTTTATCGTTGGTGTGTCTTGGGAGGCCGTGAGTGCCTGTGGGGTTGTTGAACCCGTGTCTTTATCGTTGGTGTGTCTTGGGAGGCCGTGAGTGCCCGTGGGGTTGTTGAGCCGTGAGTTACTGTTGGTGTGTCTTGGGAGGCCGTGAGTGCCTGTGGGGCTGTTGGGTCCGTGTTTTACTGTTGGTGTCTTGGTGGCCATGAGTGCATGTGAGTGTTGAACCTGTGTTGTTGCTGTTGTTGACTTTGCTTGTGATTGTGATTGTGGTTACCTGAGTGAGAGAGGGTACTGAGACAGGTCGACCGCCTGGCTTGACTTTGTGTCGGGGAAGCGCGTGAGTGAGAGAAGTTGTAAGACAGGTCGACCGCCTGGACCGACTGGGATCGGAAAGGGCGAATGACAAAGAAGTTGTAAGACAGGTCGACCGCCTGGACCGACTGGGATCGGAAAGGGCGAAGGACAGAGAGGTTACTGAGACAGGTCGACCGCCTGGCCCGACTGAGATCGGAAAGGGCGAGAGAAACAGAATTGGTTACTAAGCAGCTGGTTTGCGATCCTTTGTGATCTTGTTTGGTGTGCGATCCTTTGTGATCTTGTTTGGTGTTGTGTGGTTTCTTTTGAGTCCTTGGAAGAGGTCGTGATCGTTGTGTCGGTCTACTTACACGTTTGAGTGTTGAGTCGTTCGAGGAAGGTCACCGTGGGTGTTTGTCAGTCAGAGTACTTGAGTTGGGGACAGTGATCCCCGGAGTTGAGTTTGTTGTTGGTGTTACCGGCATTGTCTGCTAATTATGCCGTAGTCAGTCTGTTATCTATGGTGGTGAGCGAACGCTCACCCCTAGCTGCTTTTCCTACAGGTACTGATCACAGGACGGACTAGGGGAGCTCTCGAAGCTTGTGGAGCTAGGAGCGGAGTCCAAGTTCAGTCTTTTGAGTCTAGTGACGGATACCTTGTACTTTTGTCCACGTGTTGGGACGTGTTTTTAAGTTGTAAATATTATTTTGATTAATTAAATGGAGATTTTAAAGTGTTTATCCGAAACGGGTTTCATTGTTTTATTTTTTTTAAAACGTTCGCGTCCCGAGTTCTGTTTACTGAAATTGGGGCGTGACAGATGATATGGAAACGAGCTCGCAGAATCCCGAATGCCCTCTCTACTACTCTTTCATTGTGGCCTCCTGTTTTCTTGCGTATAAAACGTTCCTTGGTAATTGTAGTGCAGGGATAGACTTTACAAAGAATGCCCACGGTGGGTAAATTCCATCGATTAAGTAGTAAGGAGTTTTGTGGTGCACACCGTTCACCTCAAATGCGATCGGGGGCTGGTCACCCCGATATACGTTTGTAAATATAAACGATTGGTTCAAAATATTAATATCATTGTTCGAACCCTGCATACCAAAGTATGAATGCCAAATCCCGGTGTCGGACCCCGCAACCGCTTCAAGCATGATCATAGGTCCTGAATTATCGCCAAGCTCGTAAACCCCCTAATGCACTTTTGAACAATTCTTCCACGCCCAATGCATACGATCGAGGCTACCGATACAACCTGGAGAACCATGAGTTTCATTTACATGTGTAATGTAAGCAATATCATTACTGTTCGGCTTTCTAAGGTAGGCTTCACCAAAGAAGTTGATTACGACGTAGCAAAACCGGTGCAACACTTGACATTTACATGCATCGTACTCATCGGGCCGCCCACGACAGTCTACTGTTTGTTTGAAGTAGTCATCGTACTCGAACACGCCATCTGCAATTTTCAAGAAAACAAATTGCGCCATTCTGAAACACCGATGGAACATTTTTTTCAGCGTATATCGGTGTCACTGCAAAGTATTTGGACATTATCTGTTCGTGCGCAGCACATCGATCTCTGAAAATATAATTCTTTTTATACTTCCCCCGGACAAGGGCCGCCATACGTGCCTCTGCCTCCCTAACCTTTTCCCATATAGACTCCAACATATCTTCCTCCGCTTTTCGGGTCCTTGCACGTAACGTTGTGTAGTCTATTTCGCCGTCATCATACTCCTTACTACTTGATGAATCCATAACGACAAGATGGTAACACAAAGTGTAGAGATAAAATTTGTGGGATTTGTTGTGCTGGGATATACCATCTTCAAAAATGTAGTAGGGTATTTATAGATTTTTTTTTTCTGAAATTGTAAAATAAAATAAAATATACTGGTCAACCAAATCTGTTTACCTTGGGCACGTGGCAGAATCGTCGGGCAATGTCAGATTCTGCGCGCTAATACGTTTCCACGTGGCGTTCGCTGATTTGTTTTGTCAACACTCAATCTGCGGAGTAGACTCTGCTACGAGTCTACAGATTCGTAGACCGTTTAAAACAGCTTCCCTGATTCGACGTGACAATAGACACCGATTCAACCATTCGGCGGGAAAAAAATCGTTTTTCTGTCTGTTTAAACGGCCGAGTCGACAACGACGAAACCTATTATGAACGGTCTAACTAACTATTTATCATTGGAAATGTTCTAATATACAAGTAGTACCTCTATTTTCTTTAGCACCTTATATAATATCTTCGTACATTATTCACTTGTATCATATGTTTTTCGTGTGCGTAAATTTAGTCAAAACCGACGCCGATATTTGAACTCATATAAATGGCATCTGTACATAATATATATATGTATATATATATATATATATATATATATATATGCAACTAGTTCTTAAAAAGAGCTGACTTTTTTTTCTGTATATATTATATACATGTATGCAGATGCAGCTCATAGTCTTCCGTTTCCAAACTTTCATGTTATCTGTGTCTGTGTTGCTGACATGTATTATATATACACAACATCCACAGTATATACGAGTCGTTGGTTAATTACACACTTTCTTATTTAGTATCCTATTTAAAAAAATTATATACGTATATATTAATTACCAACTGACATAATCAGAGAGATTACGAAACTCAATCGCATGTTCTGTGTCAACACACTTTCGCTGGTCAAAATATATATACGTGAAGTATTTACGTATAACATATTTTCGTAAGATTGTAAGAATTTCCCATATATGTATGACAATTTACTTCAAAATAACAAAATATATGTATGATAGTCGCCGGTTTCCACACCATTTTTGACTGCGTATATATAGTCTGACACCATTTTTGACTGAGTATATATATATGCTATTCACATAAACTGTCGTGTAATAATATTGATTGTGATTTGGCGAACTCAGTCTTAATCGTAGGGCTCTTCCCAAATAATTTCGAATATTACCTCTAGTTATTTTGAGACATGAATATTACCTCTTGTTTTTTGAGCGAAAAGGAAAATTTCATTAAGATCACAAAAGCAGGTTGAAGAATTAAAGGAAAACGAAATATTCACAGATAATCTTACACCTAAACCTCTAATCATAATCGAAATATAGTTGGTTATGTCTAAATATCTAAACACCAATGCAGAAACAAAACATATGAAAAACTGTCAAATCAATCTCGACCCAACCTAAAGCCAACCATATGTGTCTATATGCACCTGGATCCTCTCATAAGGCTCACTGAAAGTCTGGATAACGTGCATGGTGTGGACAATGAGCTTTGGGACTATGGAGAAACCTCAAGAAGGGTCGGGTTTTCATTCCTCCCTAACAGCCCAAGACACTCAAGTGGTCTCATGGGCCCCGACGTGGCTATTTCCAAACCCTCGCCAATGTTTCGGATAATCTTCAACTGCTTCCACCCTCTGCTTGACGAGGGCCATCTTCGGCTCGATGCATTCAGAAGGAACTTGGGACTTTCTTAGAGAACCTGTTGGCAGCCTACCTACCCTAGGGTTAGGCAGAATGTTGGTTGTCACAACTTACCTCGCATCCCGAGCCATACCCTCTTCAGTCTCAACCAATGAACGGGTGGTCCAAACAGGATTGGGAAACCCAAAGTGTGCATGTGACTGAGGCAAGACGTTGGGCATCAAATTCAATCCAATATCATGTACATAAAAGAAGCCCGGCGCCACTTCCGAAGAAGACATGAGATGTAGAGTCTTCCGGTCCCTGTTGATTGGTTGACCTAGTTTAGCAATCCCTTAGAGAGCCAGAACCTTTGGACACCCGACAGAGGTGTGTCACATTCATGAGCAGCATGTCCAAACATCCACAGTAGAAACAAAATAGTGGTACCCGCTCATACTTGAGGGTAACCCGGACTGGCTGAAGAAGCTCCTTGAAACACAAGACCCTAGAGCGGCGTAGGGGGTATAGATGTCTTGCCAAAAACGGACACACACAATTTCACCTCAGTACAACCCCCAATTCTCGCATTGCACCTTGGCGCAACCCTCAATGTGATGCCCAATATTGTACCAGTCATCACATTTCGAGTGTATGTGAGGTACCTCGATGATGGCATCCTCATCCAAGCGGGGTAGGGACAACTCGTAACTTGGTAGGTCAACTAGAATAAGGGAGCACGACTGAAACACCAAGGTTCGTCATGTCATACCCGATCTATCACATCTTGCGATGAGAAATAAAAACCATAAACCCTTAGAGCCATATCTTAGATGACCAAGCTAACGAACCAGGGAATGGTGTTCCCGCTTTACGGTCATTTAGAAAGCAGGCATCCTGTCATTCCATATTGGAGGCAAACTAGAGAAGTCCGATCTAGAGGTATGTGAGGGACCTCGATGATGGCGTCCTCGTCCGAGAAGAGGGAGCAGGTTGCAAAGGTCTTTTGAATGTCATCCAGAGATAGAGGTGGGGAGGCCGTAACCAAGGACGACATTCGTTGACACAATCCCGAGGACCTATCTGGCTTAAAGGTGATTGGAGAGCCCAATGATCCTATTGGCAGCGAACAAGTTGCGAGACTTCTTTGGATATACTCCAGGAAAGGGGGATAAAATATTCCCTGATAGCCTAGGCGGGTAGGAGCCGGCTGGGACTGGAGACGATGCATGATATCGTCTTTTTATGGATGGTTTACTAGGGCGTTTTGTAAAGACCTGAAATTTTATTAGTCTAAATTACGGCTTTAAAATGACGGGGTTGGAAACGGATCGAAAATTTGGAACGAAGGCGAAACAAAAAGGAAAATCAAAAAAAGAAAAAGAAAAAGGGGGTTTAGGCTGGACCAACTCGGCTTTGGGCCGAGCCAGACCTGGCCCAGCCACACTCGCGCGCGCAAGCCCAAGTTGCAGGCCCAGACGCAAACGCAAGACAAAACCCTAAATCTACGTCGCATCGTCTTCATTTTGCACGCACGCGCCCCGATGCGTCTTCTCCACCTCGCCTTCCTCTCTCACGCTCGTGAAACATATCCAGGGAAGTGTCCACCGAGCCGACCTCACTCATCCCTCACCTCTGTCTTCTTCCTCTGCTCCCAACCTCGACGACGCCTTATCTCCAGAAATCATCCCTCTCTCCTTCTTCTTCTCCCTCAAACCACAGCGAATCAACGATGCCTTCACTCTCACGTCAAGCTCGCCACTCTGACGACGAGTTCCAGAACCGGTGAACCTCCACCCGAGCTCGATTCCGTCTTTCCCAGCTTTCCCTTCCCCTGAAATCCACACGCCGCGAGTCGTGGTGGTCGGATTTTGGTTGGAGAAGACTCGCCAGAACCCTCGAGTTCAAATCTAGGGTTCCCGCATCGGCGAAGCTCTCTCGTCGTCGATCTGAACGGAAAAGTATCGGAGCTCTCACCAGCGACCCTCCTTCGCCTCTCCCTATCCTTCTGTCGCCGTTGCCACCGTGGAGAGCCACCCCGAGAGATCCTGTCACCCCCGAGCGTCGTCGGACGTCTCTTCGAGCTCCCCACCGTTGTGGTCGCCGTCGCCGACAGCCTGAGTTGAAACCCTCGCCGCCACTGTCTTTTGCTCGAGCACCCGAACGAGGTTGGCCTTGGGCCGGAACTACGTCGGGCTTGGAAAAGGGCCTTGGGCCAGATTTTGATTCAAGAGGAACTCGGGCCTTGGGCCCAGGACTGGCTTTGGGCCGGACCAGGACTCGGGCCAAGCCCAGGCTCCCGAACCAGGTCTGGACTCGGGTCCGGACTCGGGTCAGAGCCGGGTCTGGGTCGGGTCTGGGGCCGGGTTTGGGCCGGTTCCGGGTCAGTTCTGGGTTCTGGGTCTAGGTTAGGCTTGGATCCGGGTCGGATCCGGGTCAGGCCAGCTTTTATAATTAATTTAAATTTATTATTAATTGGGATTTAAAATCAGTTAACTACCTGGACTTAACGGACGTTTGGACAAGCGAACTACTGGACTAAATTAATATTTAGAGGACCGTTACGGACTGGACCGGGACTGATGACCGTCCCTTTGTGTTAAAACCAGGCCTTTACCCCAAGCACGGAGAAGACCGGAGTAAACCCAGACTTGGACTTCGCCTGAGAAGACCGAAGTTGGCCACGACGTCAGCAGCTAGGAGACGCAGCTGCTTGTTCTTTGAGAGGTAGGGATTTCCTCGAACCCGCTTTACTTCGAACGTACTAGAATGCATATAGGGAAACCTAATAACCGGATAAAGAAACTAGTATGCATGTAGGACGAGAACAACTACCGTAGACAATTGAACTGTGAACATTTACGATTTCAGTCTTGGGAATTGTCGTGCTGGTTGAATCGGGACATGTCGCGCCCGTAGGATTTGTGTGCTGCTTGTATCTGTTGTGTGCTCTTTGTTGTTTGAACGGTTAATAAGTAACGAACATGAAAACGGGTAGAATTGATCCAGCGATACATGTTGATGACTTGAGTGGTTACTTCCTGTTTTGTTGAATTGTTGAACTGTGGGAAGGTTGGGGATTGATTACCGGTTAAGCCGGTGGGGGGTTACCACGTGGAGAGTGGTGTCGGTAAGTGATGGTAAGTATGTGATCGTTGTGTGTGTTTGATTGTGATTGTGATTGTGATATGGTCGGGTGAGTGATAGACCAACATGATTGTGATTGTGAGTGTGGTGATGATTGTGTTCGTGATCGTTTTGATGCGCGGCAGGTAAAGTGTGAGAGATGTACTTCTGTCAGGTGTATCGTACCTTCCGGCGCGTAATCGGTAAAGTGTTGCGTTTATGGTACTTTCGTCCCGCGAAGAGGTGTTTTCCGTACCTTCCGACTAGCAATCGGTAAAATGCTACGTTGTTCCGCGATGAGGTTGTTCCGCGATGCCGCAATGAGGTTGTTCCGCGAAGAGGCTGGGCCTGTGTTCCGCGATGAGGTTGTTCCGCGAAGAGGCTGGGCCTGTGTTCCGCGATGAGGTTGTTTCGCGAAGAGGTTGAGCCTGTGTTCCACGATGAGGTTGTTCCGTGAAGAGGCTGGGCATGTGTTCCGCGATGAGGTTGTTCCGCGAAGAGGCTGGGCATGTGTTCCGCAGATGAGGTCGACCGCCTCTCCCGACTTAGTGTTGGGGAAAGTCGCGTACAGCTTTGCCGGGCGGAGCGGGTTTCTCCCGAGACCGTGCATTTGTGTGAATTGCATGTGTTAATATTGTTTGGTTTTGATTGAGCTCTGCTGTGTTTTGAGTGTTACGGTGCCTGTGACTGTGGTGGCTTCTTTGGTTTGTCCCTCCGGTGTTGCCTTAATTTTATGACTTTTGTCAGGTTAAGGTTGGGAGTGTTGGTCCGGTGAGCGACCGGGTGAACTGAGTTTTGTTTTAAAATGGTTAAGTGTCGCATCGATTTTATCAACCCTTGTTTTAAGCGTTAAACTTTAAATTATGGAATTGCTTTTGTTAAATACGAGTCAGGAGGTTTTGATGGTTTTCCCTACTGAGCGTCAAGCTCACTCCCCTTACTGTGTTTTCTACAGGTGATAGATATGCTCTGGACTAGAGGACATCGCGGAGCTTGGGGCTAGCGAGGGTCCGAGCTTAGATTTATTTTTATGCTTGTTGAGACGTCCGTTTACTTTGGATTTATGTATTTTTTGAGCGTGAGACTCAAGTTTCAAACTCTGTTAATTTCTATTATTCTCTCACTTTCAATTTTAAATTATTCATTTTAAATTGTTATTAAATTTTTCCTAAGTCACGTCTCGGGTCCGGTCAGTACCGGATTTGGGGCGTGACACGTTTATTGCGATTATTGAGAGGGTACAAAGACAAAGGAAACCTTGCATGAAAGGTCGGCAGAGTGGCCCCGTTATGTGTATCGTCGATTCCTAAAGAGGCATGGGTGACGACGGTTGGCACAAGAACAAAACCCATCCAGGCAATGGCAACGATGGTAGGTCCGACGTATCGGGTTTTGTGCCTTAGGACAATATACATTGAAATATTACAATATCTTTATGATTAATAAAGGTTGAAAAATGTTATGTTATCGTTAAGATGTAATAATAACTGACATTATTATACTACTCTTTCTAAGATATCAGGGTGATATCTTAGAAAGAGTAGTATAATAATGTCAGTTATTATTACAATGTCTTTATGATTAATAAAAGTTTGAATATGTTATGTTATCATTAAGATGTAATAATAACTAACATTATTATACTACTCTTTCTAAGATATCAAGGAGCACTCCACGATATTAATACTCTTAGAAACAAAGGAGTGAGTCTATTCATTCGTTCTTAGCCTAAACCGATAGTTTGAGCTAGTATGACTATTGATTGGAGGATATGTTTTGCTAATCATGCATATATAGATATGAGTCAATGTCACAGATGTCAAAGAGTTTGACATTGGATGATCCACCTTGAGAATACTCCATAAGACATGAGACATGACTATTTCTTAATTATCAAAGTAGATCTTAGTCCTCAGACCATGACATTACCATACTATCTATATGTGTTTATTCATGTCTTGACATAACCAAATTACACTCTTGACAAGATAGTCATTAGATATATGCGCATATATGGGTACGCACATAAGAGGTATATGAGTGATGGTCATAGGGACTAGTCACTTGTGTCTATACAAGTCATATGTCATTAGGGGCCCTCTTGATAAGTGAAGGATGGTAAATGAAGCATGACCATGCGTGGGATTTGTCACCTACAATCCGAATTAGAGATCAAGAAAACTTGTGGATTGAACTGGAAAAAGGATGACGTTTCTATGCCTTTTGTTCAGTCATGACAATCTCCAAACGAAAAGAGGATGCGATCACTTATGGTAGTTATAGCCCTTGCTAGGAGTTACCCATAACTTGTGGATGAAATGATTATTTCAATCTCACTACTAACGTCGTATAAATCCTAAAGGGTCACAGACAATAGAGTTTTGACTTAAATAAATTGGGAAAATTGTACTTGATATAATAAAGTCATTTATTTAATTACTTGTTCATGAGATGATGTTATTATTTTTATTTAATTAAATTTCACGGATGATATTTATTTAAATCAAATAAAGCATTAAAATATGCAAAATTAAATGGCTAAGCTGTAATTCACTATTCATGCTGTGAATAGTGATTTCAAATTCATTATTCATGTTGTGACTAGTTATTTCGGCCAAGACATATATTTGTGTATTTATTTATTTAATTAGAATACGAAAAAGAAAATATAATTCTAGAATTTTCTACACAAAAGGGATTCCCTAATTGAACTAGAATAAAGGAAACAAGACTCATTTATGATTCATACTTTTACAAGTTTTCCTAATTTTAGTTGGAATTGATTTAAGGGAAATCAAATCATATCCATAGGACACCATATAGCACATAATTGACAAGCATTATTGTTACAAATTTTGGCCACCTCAAATATAGAGGAAAAGTGAAAATGTTCAAGGATACTAGCAAACTTTAGTTGTCGATTCGTCTTACTCGTGTGGATACCGTTAGAGGGAAAACACGTGGGTGCCTCAACTCGTCTTCTCAACGGTACTAGTCTCGAACCAACAAGCTCAAGTATCATACGTTTCTCTTCATCGAGGTAATCACTTTAATACATGTTTAGATTAGTTTTCATGATGCATGTGATTCTAAGTTTGAATAGGATTACCGAATTTTCTTTTTTTTTCCGCTGTGTTTACGAAACACGTAATAGTTGGAGAGACTTGATGAACTTTGTGGTAGGGCATCGAGGCAGCACCAATGGGGATGAGGTTTTGTGCAGACCCACGTGGTTTGTGGCCGATCAAGGAAGACCGTGGTTGAGGATCAGAAACAATGGGGCTGGTGGCATCATTAAGGCACGGAGAGGCAAAGCCAAGAGAGCTTTATGGTTTCCTCTCTCCTTAATTTAGGGGTCTAATATACTACCTCTTGGTAGTTTGGATCCTTCGTCGATAATTTGGAGGATGATTGATGGTAGCTATCTTTCACATTCGGGTCGACATCCATTAGCTCGAAAACCCTCTTCTTGATTATGTCTGTGAGTGCTATTTCTCGCTTAGCTTTATCCCGGGAAAGTTCCTTTATATTCTTGGCTCAATGGGGATCCTGTTTGAGGGGGTTTTTGAGTTTGATCTCCTTTCTTGTTCTTCGTTGACTGGTCTGTTTGGCCCGTTAAAGCGGTGACTCCTCCTTCAGACGGGGCAATTGTGAAGAGCTAAGTATAAGTGGCGGTGGAGGTGGTGGTATAGGCGTTGTAATCAATACCAATGGGTTGAGGTCTGCACCTAGGTTAGCCGAAATCCCCAACTGGCCCAGGTTAGGTAAGACTATAGGTCGGACAAGTATCAGAATCGGGTTAGGTACTATCGATACCTTACCGATACCTTCCCTTCCTCCAAATTCCAATGGTGTGGCCGCCTACTTTACTGTAACTTAGGCAATACTATAGGTCGGGTTTCCTTCGATCTACAATTTGGAGAATTCGATCCTCGATGTAGCACTGGTTTTGAAGCATGGATTGTTTCCAAAGGGTGTCATATGGTGCTCCCATGGCTGGTTGTCTTGATAAGGGGGTCATTCCCCCCACAAGATTAAGGGTCACACTCGGAGATAAAGGTGACGATGTTCCCAATTCGACCATAATTATCCGCCCGTCTATATACTCATGGAGCTCGGAGATCGTCGGAATAACTTATTGCATGCCGCTCTATCCTTGACATAACCGCCATACAATCCCTGTTTAGATGACCTATCCGGCCGCATCGATAACAAAAGTCCGGGAGTTTCTCATACTAAATTCGGACAGTAATGGGCTCAATTGATCCCTCAAAACAAAGTAGAGATGTTGCCGGAAAGGTCTGGTGGCTTCTAGTTCCGCTCGAAGCTAGAGGAACGTGTCCTATCCCCAGTACTAAGACGGAGTTCCGATTTATGCTTCCTTTCTCAGCTAGGATACAATGATGTATCTCATCTGGGATGTCCGAGCCTCCATTGGTGTGTCAAGAACTCTCATTTCCATGCAGACATGTCGAAAAACCAACGTCTCTGACTGAGTTCTGGGTGGCAATGGCGTAACGAGAAGGACCATTCCGTGGAAGGACCACGACTCCCTAGCCCGGATAATATCTAGAGAGGCTTGGGACGGGAAGAAAAAGGACATAATACGGTCCTTGAGGGGTTGAAAAATCAGGTCCTGAACATCTCAAGTAGTACAAATAAAACCACATAGAGTTCTGGGTCTTACCCTTTTGTCGACAAGATGACGACCAACAAGGGCGTACTAATACCTTACGTCGTACATGGCTGGGATCGAGCTGGCTGGGACCTCAATGACGATGTCGTCATCTTCAACGACCTCGTCAGGCTCTTCACTGATGGAGACATCGGTAAGCTTGGTTTGGATGTTCTCGAGGGACTTTGGAGTGGAGTTGTTAAGGTTGTAGTGGAGCTTGAGACAATGCGGTGGGGACTCGGTGGAGCTCTCAAAATCGAAGCTGGTGCATTTTCTAGTTGGATGGAGTAAGGGTTAAACGCGAGAATAGTAGAGGTTGTGGGGGAAGTGAGGTGATACGGAGGATAATCGGTGGGGGTGAAAGAACTGGTTGGCTACTTGTGAGATGGAAGAAGGGAAATGAGGCATAGGTAAGGAGGTATAGGATGAAAGAGAGAGGAGTATAAATGGTGGTGGGTGAAGCTCGGTCAAATTCTAGCGAGGATACAGTGAGGAAGAGAGAGGGAAGCTCCATCGTCACTTACCTCGGAGAGGGAGAAAGGAGGACGTGAGATCTTAGAGCCTGTACGACATACAATCAAGCACTTAACTTAAGACAAGTCATCCTACCTCTTATACCAGGTTGTTAAGCCAAATATCTATAATGTATAAATCAAGTACTTAATTTAAGATACCTCTTAGCTAGTCAAATGATTGTATTTTATTCTTCCATTTTAAATGGTTGTACCGTGCCCTTGCACCTACGTTGTTAACACCTACACTCCCTCCTGCTTGGCTCAACAGATAACGCCTAGCTCTTAGATAATCTCCAGTCGCAGACGGATCAGTGGTGGATAGGTGTGTGTGGAGCCTAAAAGTCGACGGAAAAGAGCAAAACATCGACGGATCGCTGACAGATACCAGCGTCGGTAAGTTTAACGACGACTTATTTGTCGATAGATATGAAAAGTGAAGAAAATGTTGAAAAAAGTCCTTTCAGCCTTGTGACTGAAAACAAATTTTATATTAGCCAGTTCATACGAAATTTTTTTATTTTTTATTTTATCAACCTTTTCTTTCAACCAACAAAATAATTAACGATTGGAGATGCTTTTACTGAACTTAAAAAAATGAATTGTTAATATATATATATATATTTTCTCAAATTCGGATCCACAAATACTGAAGTCATGGACTTTTTTTTATCATCAATTTTATTAAGGAGCCAGAATTTCAAAACGAAAAACAAGATTATGGGAAAAACCCCACAACTTACAAACACGAGCATGCCTAAAAGGCACCTCAACCCAGATAAGCAAACCCAATAAAAGGGAATATGTCTACTACCCACATTTCTCTACCATGAAGTAACCAAAGAACGACACCCCAAAACCAAAACAACCAAAGAGTACAAAGACTCATAGCCTACCAAAGACAAACAAAGGCAGCCAAAGACCAACAAGGATCAAAAAACGATGAGGGCCCGAGGCCCAAATAAGACAATAATCCCAACACACAAACAGAAGGGGAGAAGCCCAAAAACATGTCAAAGTCGACAAACAAAAACTGACAAAACCCTAACAACCCAAGCCACCCAAAACTAGAGACCACACCGCACGGGCGCCGCCAAAGACACTCTCCAAGCCACCGCCGCTCGAAACTGCACCTCGGAAGGACAAAAAACCCTCGAACTCTACCCACCCGATCTTAAGAACCAAGAGCCAAACATAGCAAACCACCAACTCGGGGGCCAACACCCAGAACACCGAGAGACCCCGACCTAAATCAGGTCGGGAAAGAGAAGATCAGATTTAAGAGAAAGAGAGTAGGTATACTTTGTAGTAGCAGAAATGATCCCAGACGAACTGGTCCTCTCTGATGGCGAAGGAAAACGCCACTGCGCCGGTGGCCAACACCAAGAAAAGCCGAAGAAGTCTGCAAGGATGTAACCCCACGGGAGTGAAGAGGGACACCAAATAGGTTGGGGAAGACGACGATCCGAAAAGGTCAGAGGGCCAACACACAGATCTGAGGGACGTGCGAGCCAGGGAAAAAAAGGGACACGCCGATGACCGGAAACAGGCCGGATCTGCAGCCATCGACTCCAAGAAAGGAGAAGAAGAGCTTCCCACTAACAGCTCTTAGATCTGAAGCCGACGGATACGGAAGAGAAGCAGAGAAAGGCTGGAGGAAAGAGAAGAAAAACAAGGAGAATAAAGGAGGGTAAAGGAAGATGGGAGAGGAGGAGCCGTCGTCGATCGGTCAGCCACGAAGGCCAGTAGTCGGTGACGACAAAAAAAAACTAGGATTTTTTTTATAGAGAGGGATTAGAAAGAAAAAATTTCCTCAAAGTCATTGACTTGAACCTCTCTATTGTCCATGCTCTTGGAATTATCATGCTAGAGCCGAGCTCCAAGAACGGTCTTCATGTTAATTTTTGTTTGGTGTCATCGTAACTATAGAGAATAAGAATCAAATCTTACGTTTGGTGTGATGATGATAGATATGAGTAAGGATACCATCACGACATTTGTCTGCTGCCCTCAGTTTAAATATATTCCTAAACAGCTCCCTAAATGGTTAAGTTAATTGGACCGTTTTATGATTAATTAATTAGCTCGATTGTATCATGGAAAAAGCCGAACTAAATATATCAACCTTATCCATATGCATTACAGCTCTTGACCTTTAACTAATTATATTTAATTCTCAATATTATATTATAAGTAAAATTACAAAGTCTAATTATTTAACAGAAAATAAAAAGAAATGTTCAACGTGTTCGTCTGCTCAATACAATTCATTCGTATAGAAATTATTTTATTCCACCTGATAATTTCTATTAGATAAATGATAGGGGCAGGTTATGTTTAAACCCTTAGTTATTGGACGGATTAGGCTGTAGATTATGCGACTTCTAATTAAGTTGAAAAATGCTAATCTTGTTGTGCTGTTCTTGGTTCACATTTTTGCTTTGCATGTATATGGCAAGATGGGGTGTTTTCTATTTGAATATATTATATATTGTTTTAGCAATCACCATGGTTTCTTCATGGGTATGGTGCGCCAGTTGTTGTTTGTACAGAAGCTTCATGCAATGGGGTTTTGTGGCAAAAACACGAGAGAAAAGTTATCGGTCAACGGGCTGTAAAAGATGCACGGTTTTTTTCTGGGATCGGATGTTTTAGGGGTCAATATTCATCTACGACACACTGCCTCTTTTTTTCTTCTCTGAAAGTGTAAGGTTTAGCGATTTTATGACGGGTAACTCTCAATTCCGGCAGCCTCCATGCGTCGAATAGTGAAGGGTCAGATGGATGGACGAGGACGGTTTCTCCTCCGGCGTCCACATTCTCGCGGGCTCGTGGAAAATGCCGGTCTCCTGGCCTCAGCTCATCGGTCTCTGGTGGGGCGACAACGCAAGGAAGTCCGGCCCTGACCTTCTCCGCCAACAGGCAGTGGAAGTGGGATCTCAAACGACCCTTAAATGTAAGGGGGGTCAGCGAAGTCAAGGGAACGCGATCAAGTGGTTGTGTGGTATTTTGCGGCGAACTCCGACCGTAGGTCCTAGACTACGTCATTGGAGGGTTGTTCACATCTCGGAGAAGATACCACCGGTGATGATCGGAGGTTCGGGCTAGTCCTCGTCCGTTCGACTCAGGAGCCTCAGAATCATGGAGGCTTTTCAATGGGGAAGAACGGCACCAGAGGAGGATGGGACGGATGCGCAAGATGATGAAGTGGTGGTGGTGTTTGGGGTCTGTCTCCCGGAGGGTCCCCAAATGTCGTTGTGGAGACAAACGGTAGTGTAGATGCGTCACCAAACGAACGTAAGGAGAGACCTACATGGCGGCGGTGTGCAGGGAAGGAATCGGTTAGGGTTCTGGATCGGAACAACAAGGGGATGGGCTTTCGTCCTCCTTTAATGGGCCGAGACCCACTGGAAGGTAATACTCATGCCCATGAACTAAAAGAATGGGGCAGAAACGACTCGGGGAGGCAATTTTTAAGCTGGATCGGAAAAACGAGTTAATCCACTACAACTCGGGTCAGAGAGCTACTCGCGACAAGAGTAGGATTAGGAAGGACCCGATGGGGAGGTTGAGTCGAGAGTCAATTGCAGTGGCGGGGGCGTTAAGCACCCTCGCCTCGCCAAATGAGCCTGAACTGGCCCAATGGGGGGTTGACCAGCATCAACGCCTCATTGGACGTAAGGTGGTAGAGGTTCCACTAAGATCTGGTATGGTACTCCTCTACCTTCTCGGAGGCCAGCAATTCCGCGTTATGAAGCTCTATCTTTATCATTCTAGTGAGGACGACGCAAGCTGGCATCTTGGGGAGTATCTAGTCCACCGTAGTACTCCTCCGGAAATGGGTCCGCTCTACCCTAGGTTCCATTTCAGATTTGTTGTATCGGCGCTACCGCATCACCCCCTTTTGAACTTATCAGCGAAGCAGTTCGATTCAAAGAGCTAGTTTTCTTTTTGTTTCGATTTATTCTTGTTAG
This sequence comes from Erodium maritimum, assembly GCA_963921825.1. Taxonomy (NCBI): domain Eukaryota; kingdom Viridiplantae; phylum Streptophyta; class Magnoliopsida; order Geraniales; family Geraniaceae; genus Erodium; species Erodium maritimum. Next base: position 62,411,462 of record OY997595.1, on the reverse strand, counting down.
TCTTTCACTTTCAGTATATTTGTTTTCAGTGTCTGGGACGACGACGATGGCTTCAGCGACGCCGGCGACGACTTCAGAGGGTGCGGTGGTGAAGGTCAGGGAGGAGGACGCGCCAGTGGCGGCTTTAGCGACAACGAGGATTGATCAGGATTGATGACCCGATACAGGGAGGCCATATGACTCCAAGAAGGTGAGGTTGATCGATACCGAGGTGAGCCAGACGAAGACCTGGATCGGGAGACACGTCATTGGTGGCGGGAGGGAGCCAACGTCGCGGTGACTAGAGACGGTTCGAAAGGAACCCTAGCAAGAGAAACCCTCGAGGAACCCAAAGGAAAGGTGCAAGGGAGAGGGTGTATAGAAACTAGAAGTTTCACCATGGCATAGGCCATGATAATAACCATGGCCATAACCACGGCTTGTCTCTGTACGACGGCTCTGTCATAGAGAAAAAACCCTAATAATTATTTTTTTTACATCCTACATTGTTTATAAGAGGATTTTAGAATTTTTTATGTTTTTTTCCTAAAAATTGATAGTTAATAAGTAATTATTCATTCAAAACCATTTATTTTAATATAAACTACATATCTCGTGATTTGATGAAACAAAATTAAAATAATTTAAGAAACAATCACTTACATAATTTACAAATATATAATATTTTATTTCCTTCAATCAATTAATTTTATCAAGAAAACCCTACAATTAAATAGAGAACTCTATCGTATGTAATTAGATTAAAAAAAGATAAAAACCACTATCTCGTGGATGACTCTGTTAGGGTTTACAGTAAGTCGTCACTCTCTTTTCCTCCAGTCTATAGAGTTCCATTTCGTCGTTGTGTGCGTCCTCTTTCTCCAGGCCTAATCACGTCCACCACATCAACCAGTGCAGCAGTTCTCTATGTCCTCTCTGATGCCCCCAGTGTTCCACTATCCCACAATCGCAAGCGATCGAGCCCTACCACTTCCTCCTACGTCGTTGTCGCCCTCATCCATCATCACTCACGACATTGCAACCCCACTTCATACTCTGTCGTCAATGCCGCCACCACTACCTCCTCCGCTGTCGACGCTTTCATCGTCACCTCTTCCGCTGCTACCGAAGCCGCCGCCACCGCCGCCTCCTCCTCTACCACCAAAGCCGTTGCCACTTCTGCACCTGCCACCAGCACCTCCGTCACATACCCATCTATTACCTACGCTGCCTCCACCTCCTACGGCGTCTCCATCGCGAGCTTGTCTAATACCTTGCTGGTATCCGCCTACGCTACATCATGTGCCACCTCCACCACTCTGTGCAAAGATGCAGCATTCCCATCCGTTGGATCGGGACCCTTCAACCGGTGCAAACTCAGCGCACCAACCCTATCTGCTGGATCAGGATTCTAACACCCCTGAGGTGTGTGTGGGGACGCACACCTCGTCCTATCAAGGTCGGTGTAAATTCAATTATATAAAAATATAATTGAATTTTTAATTATCAGTTTAATCTTTCAATTTAGTTGGTCTTAATATATATCAGAACATGTATTTTACGAATACGAGTTCAATCATTACTCTCTACAAAACTATTATTTTTTTATACGGACTTGTTCTTAAAGACTTGTGTTAATATATATAAATTTCCTACGTGTAATTGCAATAGAAATGATAAAGCATACTATGTATCAACAAAACCTACTCGTAAAAGGGATGTTGGGAATGGATGTTATTAATGCAATACCCTCCCCTCCTCAATCTGCCAACATCCCGGGCCTTCCTCTATACAGGATAAGAACTGTAATTTGAAGGGAATTTTGGTTGTAAAATCTAATAAAGTGTTTATTTTAGTTGAGGATTTCCATGCAGTTCTGGATCCTGAGGAATGATCGGGACTTGGTTCAAATGGTGGAGAGATGAGAGAATTCAATAAATTTTACTCATTTCATTGGATCTATTAATCTTCCTCTCTATGGTGGCAGATTTATTTGGTTTGGGTATGGCTCCTCAAGCTCAAGAATAGACAGATTCTTTATTCCCCTGACCCTAAAGGATTTTCAGTAAAGAGAACGTATGGGTTGCTTGAGCCTCAAGGTTCCCCCAAATTCAAATGGGATCAATTTTTATGGTCTTCTTTTAGCTCTGTTAAGATCTCTACCTTCTTTTGGTTAACATGCCATGATGCCTTACCCTCCAAATTTTTCTTGGATGCTAGAGGTCTTTCTTTATCTCTGGACCAAATCGTTTGTGCTTCCTACAAACGTGAATTTGAAAACCCCAATCATCTTCTTCATAATTGTGATAGAGCTTGGTTGATCTGGGGTTTGGTTTTTAACTGGTGGAACATTTGTTGGTCCAATCTTTGGAGGGTTTCTTCTCTGGTTTCTTCTTGGTTTGGTTTAGCTCACAAGAGAGGTGAAAAACAATGGTTCTTTATGTTAGTCATAACTCTATGGTTTATTTGGATGTCAAGAAATGCTTTATTGTTCAAAAATGAATTTGAAGTCCCTCAAGTCACCTTTGCAAAGATTCATAGTTTTAGCTTCAATCAAGAAAGCATGTTCTTCACAAAGTTTAAAGCTTTTCCGTTTTCTACCTCGATTTCTCAACCTTGATTATGCTCAAGAAGGAAAAGGAAGCTGTCTTGACTTGTTGAAGGGTTGAGTGTGGTTGGTGAACCTGTGTGTCTGCTGGTTTGTTTCTTGCAGAATATATTAGTGTTGTTTGCTGATTGTTTTTTTGGCAATTGTGGAACTTGGAAGTAGGTGTGTGTCAGGAAATGAACCTAAAACCAAATCCAAGTACCAACCGAATGTGCTCTTAGTTCTTTATTTTACAAAAGGGTAAACTACAAATGCATACTCTGAAGTTGACACGTTTAACCAATGATTATCCTAAAGTTTAAAGTTAACTGATGCATACCCTTAAGTTACGAGTTGTAACTCAAAACTCCTTATGTCAGCTAAAATGGCGAAAATACCCTCAGTGATTTTTTTAAATAATTTTTTTAAAATATAAATGAAGTGATTTTTTAAATAAAAATGAAGTCATTTAATAAGTAAATATATATATATATATAACAAAAATAATTTTTAAATAATTTTTTTAACATAATTATTGAAATGTAGTTGAGGGTATTTTCGTCATTTTAGTTGACGAAGGAGTTTTGAGTTACAACTCGCAACTTCAGGGTATGTATCAGTTAACTTTAAACTTCAGAGTAGTCATCGGTTAAACGCGACAACTTCAGGGTATGCATTTGTAGTTTACCCTTTAGAAAAATATATAGCGAAGGTTGTCTTAAGTTCTGTTTGTGGTTGTTTCCGTAGTCGTTGTTCATATAAATTAGGTTTTATGTTTGTTCCGACATTGTCTGTGTACTTCCAAGTTCCAACACACAAATATATATGGTTATCGATTGGTCAACATTTTAAAATTGTTTTCAGTTCTACGTGATCAGTGATCACGGTGACATCCAACTCGGTACATGTATTTTAGCTAAAATTTTGTATTGTGCCATGGTAAAGCGGTTAACTACAACCAATATGTATGAGTAAAAAGACACTCTCTCTAGAAATAGAACAAAACCCTAGTCACCAGCCCGCCGCCCCGCTCTCTGCTTGATACTGCTGGTGGCCATCATGGCCTCGGCCATGAGAGCCACCGGTGGTGCTCGCCACTACCTTCCGCCCCTTTCCCCTTCGTTACCTTTCGTTTATTTCCTTCCTTACTTCGCTCTTCACCCTCGTCTTCATCCCTGACTTCGATTCCCTCGTTTCCATTTGGGTTTCTTCAGATCTACAGGTGGGAGGTCTTTTCCCCATCGTGTCGGTGGTGTGCATCGTAGATCTGGGTACCCTTTCTGTTTTTCTCCTCATGGGATTTGGGTCTTCCAGATCTCGACTTTGGCCTTTTTCTCTCCGACGTGTTCCCGGTGGAGTGTTCTCCCGGGCCTTGTCGGGTTTACGACAAGAGGTTTGGTCTATAAGACCTGGGTTCGGGGGATCTGGGTTGAGGTTTGTTTTTTGGATGTTTTCCCAAGCTCTCAGAAAACCTCGCTTCTCACTACCGTCCCTACTTCGTGTGAGGTGCGTCTCACTTTCTTGGACGTCGATTGGGTGCTGGCCGGCGACGGGATCGGGTTTTTCTGATCTGAGACGTGGACAGTGGTGCCCTGGCGATGGGTCGAGAAGATTGGAATGGTTTGCTCCTCTCCTGCTCTGCCTCGCCGACTGGTAAAGCTCGTCTCTTTCCCCTTAACTTCGATGATTTTCTTTGGTGTTGGCCTGAAGTTATCGCTTGTTTTTGGGGTCGGGGCTGAGTATTTTGGTCGGTGTGGGTTTGTGGTCTTTTCCCGGTACTAGTGTTATTCTAATCTCGGTATCGTCTCAGTATTGGTCCGCTGCCCTTCTGGGGTGTGTTATCTTAGTGCTGGCTAGATGATACACAACTTTGTTTCGGTGGACTGAGTGGTGATTGTACTTCCCAGGATCAGATTACAGTGATTGGGTTTGGGCTCGTTTGCTGTGGATTTTTATTTTTCGATGTTCTACTTTTTGGGGGTTTATTTTTCTGTTGCCTTTGTTGGCTTTTTGTTTACTTAAAGGGTGTTTTATTAACTTGGGTAAGAGTCCTTACGTGGGTATTAGTTGTTATTCATGTATGCTAAATCTAGGTTATGTAAGACCATTGTACTCTGGTTGTGAGGTGCACTGAACATTCTCTGTGTTGTAAGGTGTTATGAGGGTACATCCCTTGGCCTTGTTTTAAGTTTGAAAACTTGGTTATTTTAATAAAATTTGCTGATAAAAAAAAAGCAATATGTATGAGTGCAGCAAATAATTATTCATATGTCATACAAAAAATAATTATATGAGCTATAGACATTAATTTTTTCGTGTATGCAATTTTTTTTATCAACAATCCAAGTATATTAAAATTTTAACAGGTTGAAAAAGAAGGATTAAAAACGGGCACACCACAAACAAATCAAAGCATTGAATTAGGACGTACGCGTCTCTATAGAACCCTAGGGTCGTTACCACGTCGTCATCGCCCAGCTCTCGTCCCCGACGAACCACTCATCCCCTCTCTACCGTCTTCTCAATCACTGCCACCGCAGCCATGACCACTGCCACCGTAGCCATGGACACAACCATTCCGCCACGCCAAATACAACTGCAGCCATGACTCCCGGCCACCCTGCAGCGCCGATTATCGCGGCTCAGTTCTCGTCTCAACCATCCCCCACCGTCGTGCCGAAGTGGAACTCCCCCCCCCCCCCTCCGACTTTCCTCCCTGATCTGGCGACTCCGGAGACCATGTCGTTGTCTGACACTCCTCCGGAAGTCATGCAATCTGAGTGGTAGCCTCGACCACGTGCCGCTCGACCCCGCTTTGCCGCCACAACGTAAGATCCGGCTTGGTCGATGTTCCGTCGCCCCCACGCCGAATCCAGACGGGCTACATTACGTCCGCGATAGCCACCTGAGATCTCGTCCAACACGCACCAAGCTCAGGAGCCACAGGTGAAGGGACCATGCCCTCCTTCAGGAAAATGAGAGGACCGGCATGGGTGGGAAGGTCCATCTAGGACCTATACCCACATACTCGGGACTGCCGGTGCTGGGAAGTCTCGAAAAAGCCGCATTCATAACACTATTTCCAGGCTTATTTTATGTTGTTTATTGTTTTCCCTTAGTTTCGTTAGGTCTTTGTATTTGGTGGTTTAGTTATTTCCTATTTTTGTAATTTTGAAATGTCAGTAAGGGGATCTCCTGAGTTAATGTCTACGACCACACACAGACTATTTCTACGGGTCTATGAGCGCCGGTTGGACTACGGTCGACCTGGACATATATCTGGAACCTTGGGCTGTTACACCCTACCCTGTATGGTTTACGATTCACAGTAATGAAATTCCCCAATTACTCGTTTCAAAAAAAGCATTGAATTAAATCGGCCTCACAACACTAGAATTAAGACATACATGAGTCTCGAACTACAACTAAATCATAACCCAAATTTTATAAAAATAAAGCTCAACTAAATATAAGATATACAAGCCCAACCAAACCAAACAGGTCAACCAGCAAACAAATAAGGAAAATACCTTGACTCTATTAATATGGAGACCAAGAAAACAACTTTGGACCAACACTAGCCCAAAATCATACCATAGAAAGCCTCCAGCGTGGCACCAACACCACCCGCCTCCAGCGTGGCACCAGCACCACCCACCTCCAAAGTCGCCATCAACATCACACTTCTGAAAACCAGTAGATGACTCACCACAGATTTCAGCCCGCAACCATCTAGAGCTTCTAACAAGGGCATAAGGCAAAACTCTTCACAACGGTCAGCACCCGAAAGGACCGTGAGGCCACAACAAAAAAATGAGGCTGGGGAGGGGAAGATTAGATAGCATGAGGTGAAGGGAGGTAGACGGTCACCGGAATCAACGAGAAAGAGCCCCCACGTCGACGACCAGTACCAAAAACCCGACCAGTAATCCACAACGGGAGAACACACATCAGATTAAAAGGGAAACAATGAAGACGATGAGGATCGAGTAGAGGCCACAGGAAAGAGACCCGAGGCAAAATACACCACTACCGATGGAGACCGCAACCCCGCTGGGAACCAAATCCCCTAAGCTCCAAATATCGGATCTCCAACACAAGCCAACACATGCTGTAAAGACCGCCCCGGTTAAACTTCATTTATTTATTGTATTCGTTCGGACTGTTGATTGGGGAGAAACTTGGACAAAAAGAAGCAAAAAAAAAAAGAAAGGAAAAAAGAGAATGACCTTGGGCCAAGTCAGACCAGGCCCAGTCAGCTGGACCAGGCTGGCTGGGCCAAGCCCAAGCCCAAGCCCATTTCGGCCTCCCCTAATCCTAAGGAACACTGTTCCTCTTCCTCATTGTGTTTCACGCATCTCAAGGAACCTCTCTCTATCTCTCTTCCTCACCCTCTCTCTCTCTCGACAGCTCACTGCCGGTGAAGCCTCACTGCCACTCCCTGTCTCGAATCGAAACCACTGTCGTCGTCGTCGTTCGCAGAAGATCCAGAAGCCACCGTTGCCACGCCTAAGCTCGAATCGCCCCGCGCCTGTGACGGAGGTCTCACCATTGGTAAGCAATGCGCCGGCCTCGCTCGTCTTCCCCGACAACCTCCTCTACCTGAGAATCGCACACGCGAGACCTATTCGGTTGGAACTCCTCGCGACGGACTCTACTCCCGCGCCGGAGAGCTCGACCTAGAACCACCGCCCCGAAGCTCTCCCTCTCTCTCTGATGCGTCGCCGTCGAGCTCCGTCCCGAGTTCGATTTGGGTTCTGTGAGGGCGTGAGCCCTCGTTGGGCGCAAGTAGCCGGAGAACCCTTACCGGAGCTGCGATGGGAATCAACTCCCGGCCACGCCGCTCTTCCTCCAAGCTCCCCTGACATCGCCGCCGCCTCCGGCGGAGCCAAACCCTAATCCCCCTCTTCTGGAATCGGGCCTCCAGGCCAGACACGGGCCTTGGGCCTCCAGGCCAGCTTGGGCCTTGTAAAGACCGGAGTTTTTATTTCGTTAGAGTATTGTTGGATCGTCGTTGGTTTAGAGAATTTGTTGAAAACTGAATCGAATTCTTTTTTAAAAAAAAAAGAGATAGAAAAGAAAATAAAAAAAAAAAATAAAAAGAAAGGAGTGGGCTGGACCAAGCTGACAAGGCCCGGTCAGAGACCAAGCCCAAGCCAGTCGAGCCCATTTCCATTATCGGCCCAACCTTAGCAACAAAACCCTCGCGCGCCGCTTCAGATCCGCACTTCACGCACGCATCCCAACGCTCGTCGTCTACCTCGCGCCTCTTCTCTCTCGCGAACCAGCCCAGATCCACGCCGTCGTTCCTTCTTCTCCGACCATCTCCACTTCCCTTCAACCTTCTCCTCCTTCTTCTCCTCCTTCTGCTTCCACCGTGACAAACCCCAACACCAGAAACCCTCTTCCCTCGCCCTTTCCTCTTCTTCGTCAAATCGAAACCCTTGACGCCGCATTCAAGCCTCGTCGTTCCTGAAACGAGCAAGACCAGCGACGGTGAGCTCGTTTCCTCACCGGATTCGTCTTCCCCATCGATCATTTCCCCAGAATCCACGCGCGTGCGAGCCCGTGGTGGTCGGAGAGCGTCGTCGGAGCTCTCGAGTCCAGATCTGGAGTTCTCACTCCAGCGAGCCCCTTTGGCCGTCAGATCTGGACGGGAGAGCTCGGATCTCGCCCTAACCTCCTTCCCCATCATCACCCGAGCCCTGACGCTGTCGCCGCCGTCGAGAGAAACTCGACCTCGCCTCTACCGCCGTCGCCAGAGCTGAGCCGGAACCCTAGCCGTCGTCGCCTCCGTTCACGTCTCAGGCCAGAGACGGGCATGGACCTGAACCGAGCTACGGACGGGCTTGGGTCGGTTCTGAGCTGGGCCTCGGGTCTGGGCCTCGAACCGGACTTGGGCCAGAACCAGGTTTGGGTTCCAGCTCGAGTCTGGGCCTCAGGCCCGGACTTGAACTGGATCCTGGACTCGGATCTGGATCCGAGTCTAGGACAGGCTCGGGTCGGTCCGGGTTTGGACTCGGATCCTGGTCGGTTTCGGATCTGGGTCGGTTTTGGATCTGGTTTCCGGATTCGGGCCGGGTTCGGGTCGGACTCGGGTCGGATAGTTTTAAAAATAATTAATTTAATTATGATTTGGACTAAAATCATATAATCCTTGGACCCTTCAGTTATTTTAAAAGACGAACTTGTTAATTTAGAGGACTGCTCTAACTGGACCGGGACTGATTATTGAACTTTATCTGTTAAACCCAGACCTTGACTTCGCCCGAGAAGACCGGAGATAGGCCCGGACGTCAGCAGCTAGGAGACGTAGTTGTTGTGTTCGTCTTGTGGTAGGGAAAAGTATTAAACTCATCTGGTGATTTAAATAACGTTAATAGTATGCCTATAGGATAATAATAACCAGACGAGTCTAGTATGCATGCAGGATATGATTCACTAGATAACCGCTTTCAATACTCTGGGAAATTGTCGTGCTGGTAGAATGGCCATATCGAGCCTTAGGGTCGATTGTGATTGTGATTATTTGAATTGAATGTCGATGCATGTTTCGTCTTTAGGTTAATATAAGAGTCGTACTAAACTAGATAAATGATGATTGAATGAATGAATGATTTGTGTTATGATTGATTGATTCGTATTATGATTGATTGAATGAATGCCTGAATGTGATGTGATTGTGCCCTGTGGTATGATCGGGTGAGTGATAGATCGATGAACATGGTTGGTAAGTCACACTGGTAAGCGTGATTATTGACATGAAATCTATGTGACGTGTTGTGGAAAACTTGGTCGACATTGCGAGTTGTTATATTGTGTTTGCTATGCCATTGTGTGGTGTTGTTTGTGCACCCCGATGCGTGTTTCCGGGAAGATACCTAGGTTGATGTGCGTTTCCGGTATGGTATATGATTGTATCCCCGAGGTGTGTTTCCGGGAAGAAATCTAGGCCGATGTGTGTTTCCGGTATGATGTACGTTGTTGACACCGATGTGCGTTTCCGGGAAGACGTCTAGGCCGATGTGCGTTTCTGGTATGACGTGTTATTGTGTGCCCCGAGGGATGTTTCCGAGAAAATACCTAAGCCGATGTGCGTTTCCGGTCTGATATATTTTATTATATTATTTGTTGCACCCCGAAGACTTATGTTCCTTTGGGGACGTTTCCGATAGCCCCGATGTTTTATGTGTCCCGTGTGGATATTTCCGGGGGTCCCGATGTATGCGTACCCTCTGGAGCGAGGGGCTTCCGTTATGTGGCATTGGTCCGTGTGTGGACCGGAGTCTTGCAGTTTTGTTTATCTATCTTTTGATATTCGTGTATCTCGTTAGTTGTTCCCTTTGTTGATTAAACTATCTTGTCCCCGTGGATCGTTTCGTTAGTTATTTCTATTTGTGGATAAACTTGTCTTCCGTTAATTTCCTTTGAGTTACTATTTTGTTAAGCCGTGTACTTTTTATCAATCTCAGATTTTGGCGCGTTGTGTTAATGATCCTAATCATGACTTTTGTTTTAAAAGCGGGGGCTCTTTCATTACTTACTACTTTTTCCTACTGAGCGAAAGCTCACCCCCTTTATGTTTACTGTTGTTCACAGGTTTCAGTGCTGAGTAGGCCTAGAGGATGTCTCAGAGCTCGGGAGCTTGTTGAGGGTCCGGGATTGTTATGTTAGAGACGTACCTTCAACTTTGTTCAAACTATGTCTTATTTGTTTCAATTTTGAATTTGTTTATGAGGATTACTTGGAGTTTAACGTTATTAAAGTTTATCTATTTATTGTTATTTATCTTTACTTTAACTCACGTCTTGAGTCCGGTAAAATGTGATGTTTCCAGTGTTAATGCGCACCTGCCTTCCGACTAAGTGTCGGTAAAATGAGCTAAGAATTGTGATAAGGTGCGCCTGCCCTCCGACTGGATGTCGGTAAATTGTTAATGCGCAATAGCTAATGATTTGCTATGTGATTGCTATTGCTTTACCGTTGTGTCAGTATTGGTTGGACGCTGTGACTTGTACCCCGTGCTATGGGAAGATACCCGACTGAGGTGTGTGCCGGTCCGGTATACTGTTTGTGTGTTTTAACCCGACGTGAGTTCCAGAAAGTCAGTGTACGGATCAGAGTCTTGTGATCTGATATTCAAATATTTCGATATTTGTGTGTTCCTTTAACTGATTCCTTTGGTAATTTCGTTATATTTCCATTGATCTCTTTGTGTGTTACTTCTTTAAGTATTGCAATTCTTGTTGATCTTTAATTAGGGTCTGTTGGTTAATTGTACTAATCGGTTTTATTGTTAAAACGGGGGTTCCTTTACTTTACTGTTTTTTCCAGCTGAGCGTAAACTCACACCCCCTTCTTGTTTACTGTTGGTACAAGTTTCCTTGTTGAGTAGTACCTAGAGGTGGTCTCAAGGCTCGGGAGCTCCTTGGGAATTGGGATTTTGTCCTAGAGACGTACTGCTTTGTATTAACTTTATTTTCTGTTAGTTTGATCAGAGCTGTTGACTCTTGACCTTGGTTTTTAATTAAGTTTTTGTGGAACTTGCATTATTAAACATCTTCTATTTATTATTTAATTATTGTTTTTAGTTCACGTCTCGAGTCCGGTCAAAACCGGATTTGGGACGTGACACATGGCGAACGAACAACTTGGATACAAGACATAGAGAGGCCCCGACCCAAAAATGGATGAGAAAGGAAGACATGGCTAAAAGGAAGGAGAATAGAGGTTACCTTGGAGTAGCATACAATTACCCAGAAGAACCCACTGCTCTCTAGAGGTGACAAACGCCACCGCGCTGGAGGCTAGAGCCAGAAGCCGGCGACCAGCGTAGGATCAGACCCTGCAGAGAAATAGAGTTGTCGAGTAGCCTGGGGAGGACGACGAGGTGAACAAAGGCTCAGATCTGACCAGAGATCAGAGCAGACTACTGAAGAACCCCCGAGGCCACAATTAATACCAAATCCATGGTGAATCTAAAACCAGAAATACTGCACTTGTCTGCTACAAAAAAAAACCACGTTTTCTTGTTGTTTTAGGTTTTGGTTTTAGTTTGACGGGTTCGGTTAATCCAAAATAACTGCACTTGTTGCAGCTTGGTGTGCATCGATTGCATGTTTGTGTGCACCGATTATTTTTTGGTGTGCCCGTTATGTGGCACTTACGATGAGCACTTTGTTGCATTTTTGGCGTGCACGGTTTGGTTGCACGTCCTGGACGCATTATGTTACGTTGCAGGTTTTGATTAAGGGTCGGTATTATTATGGTCTAGCTTGTCTGGAATCTGTAATGTTTACTATCGTATATATACGATTAACGATTGTAAAGTATGAAGGATTGTTATATGTCTTCACCGAATAATTTATAAAATTCAACAATACTTTGTTTTCCTAAAAAAAACAATAAAGTTTTAAATAGATTGAATTTTAACACATACGTCCAAAAAAACAACCGAATTCGATAAAGTTCAAATAAGATGTAATTTTGGATACTAAACAAAAATGATATTAGTTTGTATATGCTAAGAACATCTTCAATGGTTTGACATGACTAGTGTTATGAAGTCATGTTAGAATGTGCTTTTTGGCATGATTAGTGTCAAGGAACCATGGTAGAAGGCGTTTTTGGAACAAAATGGACGTCTCTCTCCTCTAAAGTAGCTCCTTAACACAGCGACGCGTCGTTGCAGGATTATGCAACGACCGACTGACACGCTTCTCCTAACACGCTCTTTTGACACGACCAGCCGTGTCAGCGAGTCGTGCCAACCCCTACAACGACCCGCTAACACAACCTGCTGGAGATGCTCTAACAAAGTAATTTCAAACTCAACTTACACAAGGAGTCATGAAGCAGTCTGGAAGGTAAGACATGACTTTTGTGAGTTGTAAACTACCTCGGACATATCCACGTCATTACAAACCTGTTCCACTTCTGTCTCAATTATCACCACCCACACCACAATCGTGGCCTTCCACAGCCTAAACTGCACGTCCACGTGTCACCCAACGCAAAATCGAACCCCGATTTTCTCGGAAACCAAACAAACGACCACTGTTCTTGCTCTTCAACTGTTCCGCATTATATACTTCTCACACACACTCTGTTTCTCATTTTTACATAATTAAAAAATAATAATTGAATCCCCATCCCCAATTAACTAAATCGAGTTTTAAATATATATTGAAGCAAGCATGTCCAGCCTCGGCTCGCAGCCGCAGCCGCCGGGATCGTACTTCACACCGCTCCTCATCTCCATGGCCGGAATCGTCGGCCTGTCACTCGCCATCGTCGCCTACCACCTCCTCGTCGTCCGCTTCTTCCTCCGCCTCCGGCAAGCCCGCCTCGGCGGTGCCGCCACCGACACCGAAACCAGCCTCTCGGAGCCTGTCCCCGACGTCGAGTTCACCGGCGTCGAGCAGAAGGTCCTCGACACCATCCCGATCCTCCCCTACTCCACCGACAAGCCCGACCTCTTCCGCCTCGACCAGAGCGAGTGCGTCGTCTGCCTCGCCGACCTCCAGGACGGCGACGCCGTCCGCCTCCTCCCCAACTGCCGCCACGCCTTCCACATCCCCTGCATCGACAAGTGGTTCACGGCCCACACGAGCTGCCCCGTCTGCCGATCGCGGATCGTCCGGCCAGATCCGATAATCACGGAAATCGAATCACCCACGGCCTCGATCTCCGGATCATCCGGCGAATCGAGCGGCGAGGAGCAGGCACGCGAAACGGTTTTGAACGGTGGCGGAGACGATCGGGTGAGTGTGGGTGCAGGAAGTTACGATGGGGATTGTCTCTCGTTTGTATTGCCTCTGGAGGCGAGGCGAGAACTGGTGAAGGGGTTGCTGAAACGGTCGTTATCGATGGATCAGTGTTATCTTCTTACGATTAACGTGCAAAGAGACGGCGATCAGAAGGGGTCTCCGTCGCCGTCACCGTCAAGCTCCCCGTCGGTGTTGAGAGCGGTTCTGATGAGGAGCAGATCGTATAGATTAGCGGAGATTAGGCAACTAGATCGCATGTCCACGGTGTTACTGAGGTCCCTCGGGCAGCTACGGATGGGACGCAGTAACGGTCTTCTTCCTTATTAGCCAAGTAATTAAGTGCCCATTTGAATTATTTTTTTTGTAGAGGAATCAGAGTAGCTGAATTAATAACAACAATTTTTCAATTGATTTCAAAGCTTAAGCCACTGTGTTTTACTATAACAATAAAGTTTACAAAAAGGACAAAGATGATTATATATAAACTCATCATTTACTCATGTTGGAAGAAAAAAAAAAACAAAGATGTTTCTTTATGTAAAGAACCCATGTGGTTGATGGGCCCAAGAGAACCCATAAAATGGGCTCCAAAAGACTTGGCTTTTCCAATTTCTTAATTGACATGTACACCTTGCAATATCAAATTTACAATTCCTCCATTATTGAAGGAGGAGAATTTGTTCACATGAAGGTCCCAATACTTAAGGGAAACTTACCAACCAACTATTTTCAGGGTTTCATGCATATCATCCGTTATCACTGTTGATTCAGGATCGAGTAGATGAATTAACCTTGGAGGGAAATTAGGACCCGAATGGCGCCCTACGAGGGATGCCTTTCCTCCTCCTAGCATTGCTCGATGGAGGCGTGGGTGGGTAAATGTCTTGTTGCGTGCCTTCACGCGATTCTTCCCCTTCCTTTGACAAGGACAACCTCCTTGCATTTGTAGGGGTTGAAACCCTTCCTTCACTCTCATCAATTACAACCTCATTTTTGGCCTCCAAGGTAAAGTTTGCATCCTCAGCTGTCTTTATCCTCACAAGCTAATTGATCCATTCAAAACAAACAACAAACACATAAATCTCAATCCAACCCAATTCAATTAAGCTAACTTGATCTAATGTCCAAAAACCCATGTCATGGGAATTTGACTTTAAGCCAACAAACCAATAATTAAAACACAACGGTGACGATGAAGATGGGCACAATGCACATCATGATGTTAACATTGCACCTAATGCAAAGAAGAGTAAATGCCATAACAATAACAATAATCCATCAAGAACACTAACAATGAGGATATAGAAATGAAATTAAGCTTGTGATTCATTACCTTACAACCCAAGGAACAAAATCGAAAAGTGTCCAAGAGGCTCCTCCCACAGATTTCACATATGTGTGCGCTTCCTTTACCTGATCTGGGCTGTGGCCTCTCATTCAGAAACAGAACTCTCGCACTGTTGATCACATAAGTCTGAACTCCGGCGATGTCCAGAACCGTCTGAATCTCCGAAACCCTCACCACATCATGATATGAAGACCTCCTAATCTGCACATTTCAATCGATTATAATCAGAGAGATACAGAGAAATTCTACTTTAGTCTAATCTAACCCACGGTCCACACATGCTCCCAAGCAAATGTACCTACTAAGATTCGAATATGTAACATTAAACAGAAGTGACGTGAAGAGCTTTTCACCATCAGGCTAAATGAATTGGGCAATTACAGTTAGATTCACCTGAATGACTTGATGATCTTTGTGGCGGGACGAGCGGCAGTAGAAGCAAAACGCGTCGCCGTTGCAGTCGAGGCAGTACATGTTACACTCGCTCCTGGCGGCGGCGCCGTGAGTCCGGCAGACGGAGAAGAAGGCCGTGCTCAGCAGTGGCTCGAGCCACGGAGGGACCAGCATTGTGGGTTAAGTACAGATTCGACAACTCAGAAACACAAACGAAGACACGAATCGCCGACGGAGACGAATCGGAGCCGGTTCAGTACTTTTCCGAGGGAGCGAATCGGTGGCGTTGACGATGACGATCAACATTACAGTTGCGCTTCACGGGATGGCGACCGATTTTGCTGAAACGGGTCGATGAACAAAATGCGAAAGAATCGAGAACTGTCGGGTTCGAATCGGAGAATTTACAGAGACTTTTGGGGGAGAGCTTTAGATGTCAACAACGCAGAGCAGCACATAGAGTAAAGGGAAGAGGCGATGGACGGAGGAGATTGAGCGAGAGTGATCAAATGGTCGAGAGCCGTCGGATGAGGAAAGCGAAGAAATGGTGGGTTTGTCGCTTACGCTACCGACGAGGTGATACTGATTAGCTGTTCGTAGACATGATCTTGTCCTAACTTTCTGCCACGTGCTTTCGATCATCAACGTGGACGACGACAGCCGTCCGTTTCGATGGTGGGCCAGCCGGCTTTATTTTGTTTTTAATATGACATAAGATTATGACGTGGGTGGTACAGTTATAATTCGCGTACCTTTATGTAGAACTGAAGTCTCGCCGCATAGAAACAAACAATATGCACAATTCCCAAGTAATTATCTATGTTCTTGACATCACATTTAAGTTGTAGGGTTAAATGTTGGTCACCAACAGTGAGATATTTTGAAGTATGGATTATTGTTGATTGTGTATTAGATACTAGACAAAATTATGATATTTTTCGATTTATAAAAGTTTGTATATAATTTGTGATCAATCCATAATATATATAAATGATACGTGATAAATTTATAAAAGTATACAATAATATACGATCATAGCTTAAAATACTTGATTTTAAATTTTGAATAATATATTATTTGTGACCAGTATTTTAGGATAATTTTTTTATATTCAATCCTAAGATTTATTAATACCCCACAACGGAAGCAAATCGATGATCTCGCTACATAGGTCAGCATATACTGCCATGCAAAAGCCATTAGAAGTCCATGATATCAACATGTGTGTCGATGTAGATATTGAAACATGATGTGAAGATTAATTTCGAGGAACTAGTTACCAATGTGTAGCACATGATACCCAATGATGGCTTGTCACAGGAGGAGGAGGAGATACACCTCTAAGTTCACACTCATTATCGACACTGCTATACTCATCGAAAAGAGAGTAGTAGCTGGAACAAATGGTCCGTCTCATATGTCATCTCTCTGTTTTTCTCCACCTTACGTATGGCTTGACGAAAATTTTGGTTATCTATTAGAGAAAAATAAGAAAAAGAAAGAGAGTGTAAAATAAACAATTATGAAGATGTTGGTGAAAATGATGGCTCTAATTAAAATGATATTCACTTCCCGAAAGAGGACTACAAGATATCTAGAGTAAATGCATAACTTGAAAGTTTAGCCTATTTTATGAAGATATTGGAGCACAAATGGTGGTGAGATTTTTTCCATTAAGAGGACATTGGAAAGGGTTTCTCGATCGGTTTAGGGAATAAGTCAGCCAAGCTGAGTTTCCTATTGGTGGGGGGCTGAGCTCCGAGCCGAGGTAGGGTAAGGCCGGTTCGTTGGTCACCACTCGTTGTACGAGGAGATCGGGTCCGTGGGTGGCACAACCACCGGTAAGGGTTGTGGACACCAGCGGAACCGTCCTTACATCGGTTGTAGTCGTTGTTAGTGGACTCGGTAGAGATCTCGGAGGCTCATCCTCATTCGCACCTGAGCGTGGTTCAGTGAGGTTGAGCGGCGGCATCGTGACGATGGGTCAAATAGAAGATGAGGCGAACGAGGCTTCTTCCTCTTAGGGTGCACATGATTTATAAACTCCTTGATGGAGTCGGTGACATGATGTGAGACGCCTCATATGGCAGGACGAGGCAGTAGATGACAGCAGGATCCGAGGGGGTCATCATGTGTGAGATTCTGATTAGGTGCAACAACAAGATGTCAACCAAGAAGTTATCAGACCGATCTTGGTTGCATACGTTAGGGACCAAAAACGTCCTCATGGAATATTTTCAAAAATACAATATGAGGTTTTCCCGTCATTTTTTAACGGATATTTGGATGAATTTATACAAAACAGAAGTTTACAACGATAATATGATATAAATATAATATTTAGAATGCCAGCTTAATATAATCTTAGATCAATAATTATGAAAAATTCCAGTTACAAAATAAAATAGTGACATAATTTTCATCTCATCCACATTTGGTGGTTGTGGATGTAGAAGGAAAGGTGGTCCAATGACAATCTTGCTGAAAACAGTGCCAAATCAGAACAGTCTTCAAAGATTAACTTCATATGGGTACGTGTGTTTGGACCACCCTAGGCCGTAACATTTGTACCACATCGGACCGGCTTTTAACGACCGGATCTTGCAACTTTTGTTCGTGTCTGTCCGGATCCACTGTTTTAGCACCATACATATATTCTCTTCGAGAGAAGGGAAGATTTGTTCATTTGTCATCCACAGTGCGATTCTCTGCCATTTGAGTTGGCATGATCGTGAAATGATAACTTTCAGCATCAATCAAACAGAACATCTCGGTTACAAACAAACACTTTGTAGTATCAAAATCTCGGTTATTATTTAAGTCATTTACTTTGGAGTACCAGTGAAGAACGGTTTAGAATTTACTGTTTTATTATTGTTATAAAGGATATCAATTTATATCTTTGTGTAATTTTAAACGATGTCTACGTTTTTATTGTAAATAACATGATGACTAGTATGATTATCATGTGTTTTTTGGGGATGAAAGTTGCAATCTTATCAATTATAAATATCAACTACAGAAAAGTGCATCAAGAGAAATTTTTGAACTACGAAGTATAAAAAAATCATTAAATTGTAAAGAGTCCTAATAGGCCCCTTTACAAAAAAAAAAAAAAAAAAAACTCTGAGACAAGTAATCCGGTGCAACCGGTTTTGGAAGTGTCATAAAAACGTATTGAAAACAAAAGCAAAATATGACGAAACCAATGGTTGTTGCTCAAGACGTAGCCTGCATGCTCTATTCGCTGTATTAAACCGAACCTACGATCATTGGTTTCAGGGGGAAGCAAAGCTCTGATCAAAGACTCTTCCCAAGGTCAGTCCCTGGAGCACTAAATCCCTGTCATTCCTCCATGTGGGCCAGCTTGCCCGCCCTATCCTCATCGTCCCATGGATCACCTCTTTACTCCTCCGGCTCCTACTCCAACACCATACTCAATTTCGGCTCCCAGTCCATGTCCATCTTTGTGCTCAAGCAGGGTCGGGGTATCAACTTTCTCACTATTCGAGGGTCAGCCGATTACCAAGTTTTTCCAATCAAGATCGGTCGAGCGGTTCGCTCTATTAGGTGTCGTAGCTGAGGATACCATATGGCCTCTGCCTCGAGACGACAAGGCCTTAGAAGTAGTAGTCGAGGATACTGGTTTACAAGACGGTTGCGTGTCCCAATATGTAGCATAAACCCTGGGTTGGCGGTCCCTTTGGAACTCCAGCATTGATGAGTCGAACCTAGGGGTACCTACCACCTCGCGATCACACTCGATCACCATGTGACCTATCATCCCATAATTATAACAAAAAGAATGGAGCTTTTCATAAGTAAGGGTGACACGAACCGGGTCGGGGAATTCCCGAAAGCGCAATAGGAGGTGGCGTCGAAGGGGGTGCTCCACAGGATACCAGAAGTGAACCTTGATATATTCTCCCCAGCATGCCCCCCATTTTCCACACTGGACGTGGACATAGAGTCCCAACGTTCCCCAATTATTCCCAAAGGAGGGAGGCCACGAGCATGCACCCACAGTTGGATCCTATCCGTGGTGGGGGGCTCTCTAGCAATCGAGTTTAGGTCACCCAACAGGAGAGGTCTTCCAGCGAAGGACCATAGTTCGTTGTCTCGAACCCATGCCCGGGTTTTCTCAGTTTCGAAGTAAAATCTGAACACCCTCAGGCCGATATCTTTAATCACCAACCCCTCCGCTAATGTACCCCATGCCTTGGTAATGATCCGGAGGCGGACATCTTTCCAGGGCGGGTTGGACGACCAAAATTTTCCCATCATGGTAAATCGTTTCTTATCCAATATGGATGCGATCACCGGGGTGTATGATACTATCACATGAATCTCCTCCTTCTCCTCCTCCTCCAAGGAGCAAACCGAGAGGTCATCCTATAGGTTGAGCAGTTTGGTGTCCAGACCTGTCGGCGGTGGATGTGCTGTTGAAGTTGACCCGACTTCCTTGGGCTTGAAGGAACGGCGATGATGAGTCATCCCCGGAGGTGGTGTGAGGAACGCCAGGATCACGGGGACACGGGCTACGTTGGGAATCTCGATCCCCCTCACATAGGTCAATCACGTCCGCCCTCCCTAGCTCTGACCTCCCCTGATCAGGCATGAGAGCTTTCCTTTTAAGGGGATCCCGGATCAGAGGGGTCAGTAGGATGGTGGCAGGTCCTACCACAGGCGACGCTGTGACGGGGAGAGGCGAGGTGACGATAACCGGAGTAGTGGTCATGATGAGGGGAGCGGGTTCCACCGGTGGTCGGAGAGCGGGGACCTTCATCTGAGGCATTAGAGGTTGCACATCGTCGGGGGCGGCGTTAGGGCTTTCAGCTTGGTCGTAGGGTGCGGCGGATTGGAATTCTCCAAAACCCTAGAGTTGCTTGTAGAAGAAGCTAGGGTTTGAGTGTTCAAAGGTCGACCACGCCGGACTTTACTCAGCGGTTCAGATGAACCAAGGGATAAAGCTATGGTTGTTGTAGGTGGGGGAAGAAGGAGAGGTGGCGTGGATGAGGGGGGGAGAAAAACTTGGGCTGCAAAAGAAGGTTTTGGGTTTCTTCTGCGCCTCGGCTTAGTAGGAGGCTTCACGGTTGACGAGTGGTGTGGCGATGGTGCACGTGGGAGGGACTGCACCAGGGATGACTGCGATGGGACAGGAGCGATGATAGAACTAGCGACAATCATGTTGACGACAAAGATAGATAACTCCATAGGTGAGTAGAGTTTCCTCGAGAAGGAGGAGCTCTCGACTTGCGAGAGAGATTTCATTATTTGATTATCATGTGTTTGTTTATTCCGGTTCCTATGACATGGATTATTTATATATAAAATCAAATAATTTGTTAGCAATTTCATGAATGGTTTGATCAGAAATGCTTTTATGGATGATAAAATTGTATTGTAGAAATTACATATAAAAACTTGAGAATTATAGGGTACATGATAGGAAATAAAATTTTGACAACAAAATAGATCAAAAAATCCTATTTAAAGTCTACAAAAAAAAGTACATAACTTAGTTTAGGATAATCCCAAAAAAAGTAAATGAGGAACAAACTTAGCATCCAAACCATAGCCAGAAATTATATAGTAATTACTTGTTGGAACTCAAAATAATCATTTTTAAGAAGATAAAGCTCGTCGGACAGAGGATCATTGACGACGACCCTGAAACGGTGAGGATCATCCCCGAAGACCTATGGGTGCTCAAAAACCACATGGGTCCCGGCGATGTCGTCGTCTGCGAGACCCCTCGCAAGGTTCCTACCGGCGACGGCACCTCCTAGCACGGCAGGGGTGTCGTCCGCGTCAGGGTCACCCTGGAAATCCGCACCGTCGGCGTCGGCTACGGAAAAGGTTCTTCCTCCATCCGCGTCGTCAGGGGCAAGCTCTCCGCCGGCGCTGCTTTCGGCAACTTACACAACGTCGACGTCGGGCCCGGCAAGGCGCTCCGATTCAGGAAGAAACACAGGGATTCCGTCTCCGTCGAAGGCGACCGCGACGCCTACACCCGCCGCGTCGACGCTGACTTGGCGGATGATTGGGTGTGCTCGCCCGTGTTTTTCCCTTCATGTGATGATAGTTGAAGACAAGTTACTATGTTTTCATATGCTTACTATTTCTGTTTCTTTGATTCACATCATTAATATTTGTCGTGTTATTGTAACTCATAGTTATAACATTATTCAAGTTGTCCTTTATAATTAGTCGGTGTAAACACAAAAGGGACCCATACATATTTTTGGATATCTCATCGCAACTTTCTCTCTCAAAACTCTCTCTCCCTTGCCTAACCCTAGCAGTCGCGTCGTGCTTCACCACCGGCGATACCGGGCTCTCCGGCCTTGGTTGTTGCCGGTGGTGAACGTCTTCCAACCTCCCTTCTCTTTCCCCCTCTTCGATTTCCCCTTCACCCTATTTTCGTTTCGTTTTCCCTGTTTCAGATTTGTTCCTCTCTAGCCTTTCTCCTTCTCCTCAACCCGAATCCTTGGTGTCCCGACCCTGATTTGGTCGTGGGACGTGTTTCCCCTCCTTCCCAGGAAGAGATCGCTGCAGATTTGGGTCCATGGGAGCCTTGGTGAGGGTTTCGCGGCTCTGCCTTTGCGGCAGATTTAGGTTTCCTGGCTCAGTGGCTTCTCCCTTGGCTTTCCTCTCAGTGTTGATCGGAGCTGGTTCGGCCAGAGTTGGTGGAGATCCTGCACGATGAGTTGGTCTTTGGCATATTTGTCGGGGGACAGGTATCTTCTCTGCCTTTATTCGATCAGACTCTTCCTCATGTTCTCCTTTTCTCCTTTATTGATTTGGCTTCCCCTGTTCCCGTTCTTGTGTTGGCACGGGCTCACTGGTTTCGTGGTGTTGGCCACCAGTGAGTTCATTGACTCCCTTAGTCTGTTGTGAAGCCGGTTGATAGAGGAGTTAGGGTTGTGAGATCTGGTATCCTTACCGGATTAGGTTTGGTCGTGCGGTCCTGGCCGGCGGCATATGGATTCAAACTCCATTTTCTGGGGTTTGAATCTGTAAAACCTAGGAGTGGTTTATTTCTTATTTAGGCATAGGGTTTCTGTCTTCTCGGGTTTGGATTCTCGGGTTTGGATTTTGAGATGTTTAGCCTGTTCTGCGCTTAATGGTGGTGAAACCCTGGTTCAAGACCTTTATCTGTTTACAAATGTTCTTCATGGTTGATAAATTTGGTTTTAGAACCCTGTTTTTTGTCATTCTGTTTGGTTGGGTTCTCTGGTTCTTTGTGGTGTATGTTTACTCCCCTACGTGGGCTGTGGTCTTTGATGTTCTTGTTTCTAGTTGTTTATGTCATGCCTCAGGTTGTTGAGGTGGTTCAATTGAGGATCCTATTAGAGTGGATCGTTCTTCTCTGTACTTCACCCCTGCTCCTTACTTCAAAGAGAAGGTTTTTATATAATGCTTTGCTGATAAAAAAAACAATGAGTGATCCGGCCTCATAAAATACATACAAACAATATCCAATTAGGAGGGTGATCAGGATCAGTCATTATGTTGGTAATCTTTAGAATTCGAGTTTGATATTCTCAAGTGAATTTGAACCCAAATATAATAATAGTGATGTGACGCTCGTAAAACTAGCTATACACCCCATAATAGTCTACAAAACTGGTTAACGTAATATCAATTGTATCATATATATAAGAACTTCCATAGAAATATGGTTTCCAATTTGATGAAGAATGCTAAATATTTGAGTCTAGGTTCTTGGTGATAGAACCAAGTAACTGCAGTCTATGGCTTGTGGAGGATGTAACAAGGGTATCACTGTTCTTTGACGATCGGTTAGGTACATCCGACTCTTCACCTGACTTTATGTTGAGAATTTATTGATCCCGATGAGACTGTTTCGTTGACCTCACCTAAATTATTGTATCATCTAAGGTCCTTGTTCGTGTAATACAAGCCACCCAATCGATGTCTGACCAACTCACAGTATATTATTTGACACCATATGAATTCGTCGCCTCTATAGCCGATGCCTCTTATGCCTCCACTACCTCCTTCACCTCCTTCACCGCCCCCGTTCTGGCCATCTCCCACCACCCCACCATCGCCACCACTTCCTCCTTCATCTCATCTCGCGCCTCTGCTCCGGAGTCCTTCTTAAAACGGTCGAGGGCAGAGATCACATGCGATCTGCTACCCCACCACCGCTGGTGATGCCCTCACCGTGTCCCCATGCCTCTTCCCTTGCTCCACGGACCACCAATTTCATCAAGAGGACAAGAAAAACTCCAACAACGAGATAGGCCCGGTTCAGTTCTTTAGGGATCTTCGTGCGAGGCCGTATCACCCCTCCCCTCCCCCCCCCCCCCCCCCCGACCTGAATCCTTTAAGACTGGGAGCAATGACTTGTTTCGCAGATGTGGTCGACGTTGGAAGATGCAGGTGCCCCCCCCCCCCCCCCCGACCTGAATCCTTAAGACTGGGAGCAATGAATTGTTTCGCAGGTGTGGTCGACGTTGGAAGATGCGGGTGTCCCCCCCCCCCCCCCCCCCCATAATGTCGGCAACAACGAGTGGAGAAGCGACGACGATGCTGAGTTATCGTGGACCACGAACATGAGCCCTTTTTGGCCCCAACAACCAGGCAAGGTCTGTTACGCAACTTCGCCATGTCCAATGAGTCGAAGGACGAGTAACGAGGTGAGTGTGGGGACGCACACCTCGCCTTGCCAAGATTGGTGCAAGCCCGACCATTTGGTTCCCCCAGTTACATGGGTTTACCTTGGATACCCGTTATCCCCTCAAGTGGCCCGATGTGTTACCACAAGGATTCTTAGGTCGAGTCAAGAAATGATCATCCTCGACTAGTTATCGTCCATCACAACCAACAAGGTGATTGCCTCCCATCTATTCTCTCTGGTATAGCCGGACATCTTGTAATAGGGTTAGCTTTCATTACCTATAGATTCGAACTTTGTCTCGCCCTTTTCCTTTTCACCATTTCAATGTTTTTGTATGCTTGATTCTCACGATTAATAAAAATCCTATTATGCTAAAAAAAAAAACACTTTGTATATTTCTCATATGTTTGCTTCGTTTTTTTGCTCGAATCAAGTAAAAAATATTTAATAATAACTTATTTTCCCATATTAATTTGGTTTAAGCATTTATGCGATGAAGATGATAAATTTTGGTCATTCCTCTAACAATTACTAGTGTGTACCTATAAATAAGCATACTTCCTTTCTTTGGTTTTTTTCATTCGTTTGTTTTATCCCTCTTTTTACTTCAAATCATTGGTAAATTGAACTTTTACTTTTTGTTTCGTTAAAAACATTTTTTCACTGCTAAATAAAGATCGATACAGTTGTTAGAATGTTCAACAATCAAGAACAAATCTCTTCCTTTTAGATGAATATTATAAGGACTTTTGCGATCTGATGCCTACTAGCTTAAAGCTTGAGCCGACTCTGATCGTAATTATCGAACATTGACAGGGAAACTGGCCCCACGCAAGGATTCAAGTTTTTAGGAAAATTACCACAGAAAAAGTCACCTTTTGCAACGTATAACTTGAACGCCATCTTCTTTGATAAATGCAAACAATGTTATTAACTTACTATTATGTTGCACTTTGTATAAATTTATTTTAAAATGATAATTTTTCCCTTA
Source organism: Erodium maritimum (assembly GCA_963921825.1). Lineage (NCBI taxonomy): Eukaryota > Viridiplantae > Streptophyta > Magnoliopsida > Geraniales > Geraniaceae > Erodium > Erodium maritimum. The sequence continues at coordinate 62,386,745 of OY997595.1, read as the reverse complement.
TAAATTAAATTGTAAACATAGTAATGAAGGAACAAAAAAATTATTTCACTTAAATTTCTTAAAGAAAATTAAGAGATGAAAATTTAGATGTTTTGTATTTTACTTGTTATTTTTCAAATCTAAATTGTAAAGAAAAAATCATCATTATTATATAAATTGCAACAAAAAGATAAGTTCATATAAAAATTTAGAGTTTTTGTACTCTAGTTGTTAATTTTCAAATCTAAGTTGTAAGGACAAAATCATCATTCTTATATAAATTGCAACAAAAAGAACTATTCAGATACTTTTTACGGTTATAAATTGTAAAAAATTAAGGGTAAACTTTAAAAGCCACATAAAAGTATACGTCATTATCGGTTACATATACAAATATAAAAATGGATCATTAGCCCCTCAACTTTGCAAAAATTATCACCGTTCGTTTTTCTGTCAAATTTTTTTTTAGTTTTTTCTGAAATGATGAAAATACCCTCGTTTTATAAGCCTAATATCAACCATGAGTTTCATAGATTTACAAAAATCTCATTCTACGTATAAGTCTAATTTTTTTTTATTCCTCATTTTTTTATTAATTTTTCTTTTTCATTTTAACCGAATAAAAATTAATATCTTTTAAATTTTATTAAATAATCAGATGATATTATTAAAATTAATTAAGTATTTTCTTTTTCGTATTTAACACTTTTTTATAATTTCAATATTTATTTTTAATATTTTATCAAATATTAATTTTTTATTTCTCATTTTTTAATATTTTATTTCTTATTTTTCATTTTAACAGAAAAAAATATATTTTTTAAATTTTATTAAAAAAATCAGATTATATTAATAAAATTAATTTCTTTTTCATATTTAATACTTTTTTAATTTCAATAATTGTTAAAATCATATTATATATATATATATATATTATTTGTAATATTTTTTTTAAAATATTAACATTTTTTATTTCTCATTTTTCTTTTGTTTCTTATTTGTTATTTTAACATACTAAAAAAAGAAAATATATATTTACTTGTATTAAAAAATCAGATTATATTACTAAAATTAACTTCCTTTTCATATCAAATACTTTTTAAATTTTAATAATTCTTAAAATCATATTTTATTCAAAAAAATTAATATTTTAATATATATTAAAAAGAATATTTCAAAAAAAGATTTTTTTTAATATATTACAAAATTTTAAAACAAAAATGAGAAATAAATATTAAAAGAAAATTAGAAATAAATATAACATTTAAGAAAATAATATTTTAATAAAATATGAAAAGAAAAATGAAAAATAAAAAATTAATATGTTAAAAAAAGTATTAAAAAGAAATATATAAATATAATTTTAAGAATTATTGAAAATAAAAGAGTATTAAATATGAAAAATAAATGAATATGATAATATAATCTGATTTTTTAATAAAATTAAAAATAAATTTATTAACAGAAAAATGAAAAAAATATATTTATATGTATAATGGTAATTTTGTAAATAGTTGAAAGTCAGGTTTGTTATTATGGTTAAAAGGCGAGGGTATTTTCAACATTTCGGAAAAAATTAACAGAATTTTTAATAGAAGTATGGACGGTAATAATTTTTGGAAAGGTGAAGGAGACGGATGAAACGTTTTTATAGTTGTGTATGGAACTGATAATCGCGTATACTTTTATGCGGCTTTTTAAAGTTTGCCCCAAAATTAATTCAACCTTTTTGCAATCGTCCCTTTTGTTTACCATAGTAACGCATCCAAATCACCACAAATGGTATGGTATGTCTACTCCTCACACATTGTATGATCATTTTCAGAACCAAATTTACACAACCATGAAAATGCTCTGCTTTAACCACAGGACAAAACCATTAATCTAAAAACATATAAATTGTAGCATCGTCTCTCTAACATCAGTCTAACCTTCAAAAGCATTGCTCATGTTCACTATAGCAATCCAGCAGTCTTCAGGGCAGCCATGAAATCTTCTTGTGTGTTTTTAACCTGCTTTGCAGTATCAACAAGTGCATATATATAAGTAGAATGATATAGAACTGAGTTGGTATTAGCCTGGTGATGTTGAATACCTCTGAAACTTTTGAATTGAAGTGGTTCTCAATTTTCTCCATTAACATGTAATCCCTATCACCGCATAGCAAATTGAACACGGCCCCTACAGGATCGTAATCAAGACTGTCAATTTTGAGACAGATATGGTGACATGTGGGACTAAAAGAAACAAGGCATGCTAAATAGACATTAATGTCAGCAACTTAGATTTGATAAGATTGTATGCTTGCAGACTATAATCAAGGTTCAAAACTCTCTTTTGACTAATCAGAATGAAATCGGGAAGATACCGGAAAACTCGGTTTGTATTAAATATGTACATTATAATATAATACATATATTAAAGACGAAAAATAGCAGTAGTTCAGTAAAACGAGATAGTTCCAAACACATTTTAATCCATGTTTTATGAAATTGAATTGTATTTGAACAGTGAATTGGAGTTATCGATAAACTCTTTTTGTGTTCATGTTATGTACAGATCTTCGGGTACTTTCATATACACTCTCATTGTATATGAAAAATAGTTGATCAAGTTTCGCCTGAGTTGACCGAGTTTTGACCGAGATGTCCGAGGTTTGGACTGAGTTCCACTTATCGAACTCGGTGGTTGAGTTTCACCGAGTTCTCTGGGAGATGTTGAGATTTTTAGAACACTTGCCATAATGGATAGCAATATTTGAGAATTTATCAGATCTTGTCACTAACACATTACACACCTATATTGGAACCACAGAATCTAATATAACTAGATAACTTAGTACTCTTGAAGCTAGAAGCAAGCTTCGCTTTAACGATGCACTAATAATA